>CAUEEP010000740.1:487500-1052500 GCA_958450365.1 Mesorhabditis belari | reverse complement strand
GTGAAATTGTTAAAACTCGTGCAAGAATAATTGATTCCTTGGATGACGTACTAATTTAGGACGGCTTTTGTCGACACGGACACGCAATATTTCACGATTAGCGGTTCACAAGTCTCTGGTCCAGGCGCAATCACTCTCACTGTTTATGATGGATCCGGGGCAAATATGCAAACATTCGTAATTTTCATCGAAATTTCTAAATAAGAATCTTTTAGCCATCGGGATCAACGAGGGCTCATTGGTTTGGTGATGGATCGGTCACTTACGTGGTTTGTCTAAAGAAGTTACAAAATTATTCTCAATTTTAAAGGTTGATCCAAATTTGAGGCCAATTCCATGGGGTCGAACGGATCTTTTGTGTTTCTTTGGTGAATGCGGTCAGTGATTTTTGATGATATAAAGAAAATGAAGAATTTAGGATTGTGGTGAAGAGATCGAGTCTTTCGAAATGTGAATATCTTTCAAAAACTTTCTTCTTGAGCAATAAACAAGAAATATAGAAGACTTCAAAAATGCATTACAATCCTCTTACAGTAATATCTCCCTAAATCTTCATACCACAGTTTATTGAAGAGCTTAAAAATATAATAATTCCTTGATTGTCTTGGTAGGATACTTTTAATCTAGCCGTCATAAACCATATTGGAACCATATTAGAACCGTATTGGAACCATATTGGAACCATATTGGAACCATATTGGAACCATATTGGAACCATATTGGAACCATATTGGAACCATATTGGAACCATATTGGAACCATATTGGAACCCTATTGGAACCGTATCTTTTTAACTTTTTTACATTTTTCAACAAAGTCGGCTTCCTTTCTCATCAAAGAGACATTTGAAATATCAGAGATTCCTTTGGCGTATGAAAATTTCTAGAAAAAACCCCTTGAAAAGCCCAAATTTTAACCTAAATAACTTTTTTTGGTTCCTCTTTTGTCATTCATTTGACATTTCCCTAAACGATCCTTTCCCAGGGAATCGTTAAGCGAAAAAGGTTTCCACGAACGAAAATTGATCCAATTAATGCGTAATCATTAGTCGTCAACTATAAGTTGAGAGAAGACCATCTATAATTGATGGTATTGAATCATCGGTTTGAATCATCGAAATATATATGCTGAATGTGAGAAAAATCTATTTTTATATATTCTATTGATTAGTTAAATCTTTTCGTTTTCTGTTAAAAGTAACAAATCCACCAATTAAACTATAGTTTGCTCTATAAAAAAGGTTTTTAATTTATCTTTTAAATGAATTTCGTTCTTTCGTTGGAAAAACCTTTTTGTAAAATCTATAAAACCCTCGGAAAATTGCGGATTTTTGAATCAAATTTTCTTTTTTATTTTTTTATTTTTACCTTTTTTTTTATTTTTTTTTTTCCCGTATTTGGCAGGCGGCAGAAGAAAAAAAAAGACCTGCCCACCCAAATATATTTATTCATTGAGATCTAAGTGATATGTAAATTTTTAAACTTATATCTATTTTTGATCATGAAATAAAAGCTGATAAAAACGCTCAAGCCTTTTCTATCAGATATTGAAGATTGAAGAATGAAATGGATTACTGAAAAGTTAAAAAGTAACTGCAAATACAATACTACAAAGGACAATCGGTCAATTTGTGACTTCTTCTGTCACTTGGTATTAACTTAACAATTAAGTAAGCTTATCCAAATCAATAAATATTGATTTCCTGGTTTTCAGGCATCATCAATTTGGCAACAATTCTAACTTTGATCCGCTTTTCGATATGGTTTGGAAAAATCTCTATTGGGGTGTATAAATTCACTCGTTCAAGGTCTCCTCCGAGATTTTCGAGAAAAGAAGGCGGGCACCATTCGTATCTGATCGAATTTCATGAAGACATCCTCCCCATCCTCTCCCATCCTTTCCCTCCCCGTCGACCTCATTTATTCGTTGGGTGAATCGATTTTCTGGGTACTCCTGTGGTTTCTTTCCCTCCTTTGACCCTCAATTGGTGAGTGAAGGACAACCCTCTCCTCCGCCCTTTGAGACTTCTTTGAGGTTGGTTGATTCCCTCATCCACCCCTTTCCTTTCTACCCCCTTCCTCTCCTCCTTTTCATCTCTTTTTCTCTTCAAATCTCTTACTCATTTCCCTTCCTTTTTATGCATACGATGCACCATTGCCTAAAAGATCTTTTGTGTGTTGGGGTGCAAAAAGGGTCGAATCCCCCTTCACTCCCCAGAGAGTATTTCTCTTTTGTGTCCAATGCTACATATATGTACACCCTATGAGAAATCCATGTCCATATTCGTTTCTTTTCTTTGATTGTTTCCTATTGCTGGAACTTACCCTGAAAGAAAGCTCTTTTGTAGCTGAAATTTCAACTCTGACTCTGAGCTTATGCTCTGACTCTCGCAGCAGCTGTCTCTGCTTTGTCTCTTGAGTCACTAAATAAAATTCAAGTATTGCAGTTAGACCTTGAATAGCTTTTTCACATAATAGACATGACTCAAGCCCAAATAAGTTCCAACTATTTATGTATCTTGGCGAGCTGTTCAGGGAAAAATCATTGGCAATAATTATTCAAACACGGCTGCCCAAGACTGTCAATGAGTAGAAAATGAGACTCGGACTCTCTCTGTCTCACAGCTGTGTTTGTCAAGTCTCAATGGTTGGTGGGCGGGGGGTGTGGAAGACCAAGAAGAGGAACTGACTGTGAGGGTTCTCCCATCAATCCCCTATTTGAGAGCCTCCCCTCTTTCCTTTCTAAACCCTTACCCTACACAACCAACGCCCACAAATGGGTGTGTTCGGTCAAAGCAGTTCAAATTGGCCGCAACCAGGCAGAGACAGCAGGTGGCCCTTAGGCTATTCTCCTTCCCTCTTTCTTCCTTCCCTCTCTCCTTCACTCTTTCTCCTTCCCTCTTCCTTCTCTTTGAATCTCTTCTTACTCTCTTTGTCTTTTTCCTTTAGCCTTCCATTCTTTTTGAAAAATTTATATTAAGTTAAGAACTCTGGATATTAGGAGTCATTTTTTAGTTGATGACATTTCGATGACTTTCAATTCTTGCAATAGATTTTGACTCCGTATTACGATAACTATCGTTATATCCAATAAGGTAATTATTGAAAGTTGACACTTTTTGGAAAACCCGTTACTTGTGATCAAGCGATAAACCTGGGAATTTCAGATTTACTTTGAATTTTTTTCAATTCTAGACTCGAATTTGAAATTCGAAGTCTTTTGATAGAGATCTCTTCTCTCCACATTTTCCACATTTCAACGGAAATGCGAGGAAAAAAAGCGAGAGAAATGCTTTGTGCGGTACCGCCATTCTTTTTATCAATGTAAACAATCGAAAAAAATGTTTACATGCTTTTTGCTTTTTTATCTCTCTTTTTTTATGCTTGCCTTCGTCCTATCAATGCGGCCAATCGTGGGAATTTTCCCGTTTTTTGTGGGGCAACACCGGGCGGCAACCTTTAGAAAAGTTCATTTACATATGCACACCAATTTCCGCTTGCATATATCAAGGGATATTGGGAGTATTGATGCGAGTTGACTTTTGTAGTATTGAATTCCTTCAATAATCCTATCGACGGGGATTGAATTGGTAATGCGTTGAAACTGGAATCTTTTACCCTGTATGGGGAATCAAAGGGATATTGGTATTGGGATTGGTTGAGAGAGGGGATTTCTTCTCTTTGCAGCTGAAAGTCATGCATATTCAAGTACCCACCATCATCCATGATGTTTACTACTTGAAAGTACCACCAAACCATTTTCACTATCTATATTTTACAGTACTTTTCCGTTAGATCCCCAAATTTGTTTATTAATCCCTCCAAATCTAGACTTTATCACCTCAAATCAGCTTTTGTTAATGTTAACTTGGAGGAATGTAATGGAACTGTACCCTTTTATTACTAATCAACAAAGTTTCGCTTTTCTAGCATTCTATTCACTTTGTTAGATGATTCTCCTTTTTTGCGCTCCTCGCCGACCAGAGGAATAACAATTCTTGCCTTTTTATGAATCAGCTTAAAACGTGATTCTTTTCTTTTGCCTTTTTTACGAGCCTTTTCTCTAAATGAGGAAGAAGAAAAAGAAATTACTTTTCGACGATCATTTACAGACATTTACAGACATTTACCGCTTAGTGCTAAATACAAATCACAGACAAGCTGAATACAATTATTTTAATTTTCAGGGATTTGTCTTATTTTTCACCGTAATTCTATTGTCTTTCTATTCATTCTCTTCGTTCATTTCTATTCTATTCACTAAATGACTACTTAACCAAATCTAATAAAAGTCTTTCTCACAATTGCGCAAGCACTTTTGTGCTTCTTTTCGAAAAAACCAAATGCTTAATCCACCCATTTTTACTTCACTTTTTGAAATTGGCATATCAACCACCTCTTTTCGTGACTGTATCAACTAGCTTCTCTCCTCTGTTGTTTCTTCCGTGTTGTAAGAGGTCAACCCTGGTTCATTGCAATTTGATACTCGAAAAGAACAGCTAGATATTTGATTCAAAAATAGTGCTCTGTTACTTCAAATCGAATTCGCACCTCTGCATCAACTTCAAGAACTTATCGAGCTATCGATTTCTCCATTTTTGCATATAAAACATGCAATGTGAATTCTAGTGTGAATTCTGAATTCTTTCTTGCTATCATTTTATTGTTCACAACCATCGTTTTTTGATTTACGACTAAACGATCTTGCAATTGGCTAATGGTTTTTGGATTTAGGGGTAGTGAAATCTATTTCGCGAAATCGGAAGAGTAAAATGCATCGGCGATCTGTGGGAGCAACTCAAAGTGAGCTAACTTTGACTATTTAGTAATTTTTTTTCTTTTAGCAGCCATAACCAGTCCACCAATAGTGACCGAGCCTCGCCGTGTCGCGTCAACAAGTCGACTTGGTGCCCTGTTCCGAACGGATGAAAGCAAAACAAAGGATGCGAAGCTCCTCGATGCGTTCAAAGATTTGACACTTGCTCAGTGAGTTTGAATTTTACTTGACACTTTTACAAGTTTTTTTAAAGAGAGCTGCGAATAAAAGCAGCCGAGAGCGAACGAAGCGGTGGGAACAAATTGGCTGAATGGGCAAAAAAGACACAAAATAGTGCGATCAATGATGTTGGAGCCAAGACCTCTACCGTTTTACAAGTATGCTTGCTTTTTAAGAATTTTAAATGTAGTATTTTTAGATGCATAGTGATGCCACCATGGAACTTGCTCTACGAAATCAACGTGCTATTGGGGTAAGCTTTGATTCTCATGTGGGCCTAAACAATATTGGGATTTTTCAAAAGTCGCATAGTTATTGGTGGATAAAGAACAAAATACTTTTACGGTCCTTTGTGACTGCCACATGTGTCTTTTGTGACCTGGGGCAATGTCCCTCCTCTTTATGAGCTCTGATGTGAATTGTCTATTTTCATAATTGCTAAAGATTTGGGTGTGGATCTAACTAAATATGAATGAAAAGTGGCATTGAATTGAAAAGGAGTTTTTATTTTTAGCAACTTCGAGGCCTTTGTGGACGAGGAAAGGAATTGGAGGATAGCGAGAAAGAATATCAACGTTTGAAAGAGAAAGAAGCAAAACTCCAAAAGGTAAAACTTTGTTTTTGAATGGGTAAAAATATAATAATTAAAATATTTTGTTATAATTTCCTTATTTTAGCAGCTCAATTCACGTCGCGACCGACCACATGATCCGCTAGAGGCTCAAATTTCTGATGTAAGCAACTTTTACAGTCTAACACTTTAATTGTATCATTTATTTAGGTGAGGCGGCAAATCAATTTTACTTGGGAAAACATTCGTCGTTTGTATGGAGATGAAGAAACAATTCGAATGATGAAGCTGCGGCATGGATGCAAGGTGAAAACTTCTTTTAATAACGAATATTCGAGTATTAAATTTTAGGGAATTGCGGATGCTGGTATGACCTACACAACAGCTGCTCGTGCCATTTTCGCCTGTTTACGAGAGTTGACAGAAACGATTCCTGGATTGACAAGTTAGATTTTAAATAAGTTACAAATTCAGCAATACTTTCAGATCCCGGAGAAGAAATCTTTGGAATGACTTACGAGGGAGCTCCATTCACCCAAGAGAGAGTCGAACAATTGAAGGCATTTTTGAGGTTTTGGAGTCTTTGTAGCTGTATCATTTCTTTCATTTAGTACTTTGCAAAACAATGACAAACTTTGTGTTCAACACGGTCAAGACCGAAGTCAATTATTGGGTGGAGTACGTCGAAGAAGTGAGCCAGCTCGTCGCACTGGAGTCTTCGGACCAAATGCTAGGACGGCAGCACCTTCTCAACAACATGCCCCTGCTTCTCCTCCACCACCATACACACCGTCTGCTCCAGCCGGGGAAATGGAAAGAAGCACGACGGTATGAGTGTTATTAAGTATTAATTGCAAAATGTGACAATGATTTCAACTTCTAATTTGTTTTTTTAGAGTACGACGTCGGGAACTTCATCTTCTCGTTTGCCACATCTTCAGCCAATTCCCCTAGCTGCTGCTACGGCGCCAACGATGACACCAATTGCAAGGCCAGGTGATTAATGCTTTTTCTTGCCCATTTTACAAAACTTTAGCACCAAAGAGTCACGCTCCGTACTTGCAGCCGATTAGGAATGAGGATCATCCTACTGCGTTAGCTCAGTTGGCTTCATCTAATGAAAGGCGAAAGGAAAATCGAAGGTATTATATTTTGCTGTTTCGTTGGGCTGAGATTGAAAAACGGTGACCGGGAGACGGGCGGACCGCTAGACTTTTAGTTATAATAGGATGTTCTTCTTTAGAGAAAGAAATTCTTCCAAAGAGGAAATTGTTGAATTAAGGTCGTTACCTGCTTGTACCGGATGCAGTGGAAGGCTCTACCCGGAGTTGCCGCCAAACCCCTACAGAACGCAACAAGAGTGACAGCTTTACAAATGTTGTAATATTGTAAACAGATTCTCCTGTGTATGTAAATTTTGATTTTGTTTCCACCGTTGAAAAACACTTGCATCTTCTAGTTACAAGTTTTAATGTTTAGCCTTGAGCTGACTAATTCAATAGTAGGATTAATTTTGATTCAACTTTGATTGCGTAAATTAAGAACGGCTCTCAATAATTCAGTAGCAGTGTGGTTAATCGTAAAAGAGAAAGGAATGTAAATGAATGCAGCTGATTATTGAGCTCTCGTTGATTTCTGAGTTTTCTAGATATGTGCAAGTGCTTTTCATGGATTTCGCTGTTTTACCTTTGATATTTTGTATATAGATTTCCTGTCTCTCATCTAATATTGTTTGTTTTATAATGAATTTGTCCAGTGAACGTACTAACTCCTGATCTGTTTGTCTGCTCTCCAATTTAATTGTGAATTTGAGTCTAATCACGAAATATTGCCATCTAACAACAGCATAATATTTTTCTAATATGTGCCTGAGGGCTCACTGAGTCGATGAATTGAGTAAAACTTGTCAATAAACTATTTGAAGAATACTGTTGGAAAGAGCAAGTAAAAATCGAAATGGGATACAAAGTGACCACTTACACAGGCACACCGTAGCGACTCAAAATTTGTCTGCACACTGTTTTGGAAATCCCTGTCCGGATTTTCAAAAAAAAAGAGATAGATTTTTACGTACAATCTTTTTTTAAAGGGTTAGTTTTCTGTTAATCCCCATCTTCACAACTACCTTTTTCTCTCATTTGTGGGTGAATATTCGATTTCGCTTGATACCTCTTCTCCTCGTGTGGTTTCCGGATTAGTAGCTATTTTTTTGTTTCTTTTCTTTTCGTTTGCCTTCTTTTCTCATAACATTCATTGATTGGTGTTGAAGAACCTCGGAATTGTCAACTAGATTGCTTTCTCTTCACCCATCTCATTCACAACAGAACGTCCCTCTTTCTCTTCATTGATGGTCGATCGAGCAACAAAGGTCTTTTCAATTTGGCAATCTAGAAAATTTCAAGGACTAATTATAAGAAAGTTTCATAAAAGATTATCTTTAAAAAATAAGAATTTGTAGATCATATGCAGGGCTGTTCCAACGCAAAAATTTCAAAGCCAGACCACGACCACATGTGAGAAACACATGTTCATGGCCTTTTGTGACTTTTCGGGCAAGATTTTGAATTAGGTTAAGCCAAAAGGCGGTGGTCGCTTTCTAGAATACCCTGATCAGTTGGCTTTTAGCATTTGGATGAATAATAAAGTTAGTTTTGGTTTTTGATCTATTTTACAGATTTCCATTCAGTTCCATTCCCTTTCAAATTTCTAGATTGCCATTCTAAAAATGACAATGAATATTCCGTTATCTTTTTCCTTCTTCTTCTTCAGGTTTTTCGAATTATCACCCAGCGACGAGCTCGTTTTTTTATCTACGTATGGGCAAATTTCAATGTCGGATTCATTGTAAGCCATTTTCAAGCTTTAATATCATCTAAAATCCGATTTCAGAGCAGTTTACTCCCATTAAGCTTTTCCTATCTAACATGTGTCTCAAATATCCCATCAGTGCACATGTTTTGGATATTTTTCATCTTCAACGCAACACTTTTCATCGGGACAATGGGAAACGCGTACTTCAATAAACAGTGAGAACGATTTGATTGTATTGTAAGAACGGTTTGATTCGGCGGGATTCCCAAAGAATACCGATATAAAAATTGGGTGAAACTGTTACGGTAGTTTTCGAAAGTTGGCGGATTTTAGAAAACACATTATTTAAGAGATCTTGATGAATTTAGTGAAAACGAGCTTCGCACGATGTTCATCAGCTCTCTTTTAGCGATTATTTCTTTTGCTTCCGTCACTTTTGTCACAGATTTGTTGCTGTTTGCATCAGTGAGTATCACAATCTATTTTAATCTTTTAAAAAACTCAGATCTTCGCACTACTTGGACTTTCTTTGGGCGTTCAACTGTCAGATGTGAGAGTTGAGACTATTAAAAACAAAAATGCATTCTTTTAGATCAATATCTCATTTCTGAAGATTTTCCCACAGACTCATTTCTCACTGATTCACGTAAAATGAGTTAAAGTAGATACTGTTTGATATGTTACCTCTAGGTTCTTCATCTATTTCACGCACTTGGTGTCTTCCTAGCTTCAATCGTTTACAAACTCAAGCCAAATCCCGAGGATTCTCCATGTGAAGAAGAGTTATTCAATGCTCATATAAGGTAAAAGATAAAAACAAAGAAATTTGAAATTCGCATTCAGTATGGACAAAATCCGTTTCGTTCCCATTTTTGATGCTCGTTATTTGATATGGATTTTTGCTTTCATTCAGGTAATACTCGTTTGATATCTATTTCTGAAGATTTTCCCACAGACTCATTTCTCACTGATTCACGTAAAATGAGTTAGGGTAAAATAAGGCCCCGTAAAATAAGGCTCAAATGAGATCTTTCCTAGATAGAATAGTACAATTTCAGGTTCCATTTCAGGTTCCATTTCTTTATGTCGTGTTGATGAAAACTAATGAGAATCCAGCTAATGCTGAAAGAACGACAGAAGTGACAAATGATGAACAGCGGAGAGCTGATTATGAAGAAATTGAGGGAAATGCGGCTGAGAATCAACCAGGTTTGACAACAATTCTTGCGTTTCTCTTAAGCATACCATTTTTTTTAAAACAACCGTAATCTTGTCTTTGATTTGTGGCTCAAAAGAGATCTTAAAAGATACATACAAAGAGTAGATACCGTATTTCTTCGAGTAGAAGAGCGGGTAAAGAGTATCATCGCGTACTCCTGCGTAGCAGCCCTTTTTAAAATTTCTTTTCTGCATAAAAGCTTTCAATCAAGTGCTATAGAGCTGGAAAATGGCTCAAAAATACCACATGAGCTAACAGATTTTTGAGCCATTTTCCAGCTCATATAGCTTTGGAAATTTTGAAAAAAAAATTTTAAAAAGGGCTGCTACGCAGGAGTACGCGATGATACTCTTTACCCGGTCTTCTATTCGAAGAAATACGGTAGTTCGGATAAAACTTGAGCCAAGATTGCGATAGTTTTTAAAAGTTGACACGTTTTAGAAAACGCATTAGTTGCTAGTTCTAATCATAACTATAGAAAATCATTGGGAATCTGGTATGATGCGATTGGTGATGTTAGTTGCCTCAATATGCTGCATTGGACAGGTAAAACAGAACGCACAAAGCAAAACGATTAAGTGTTCCAGATTCTCTTCACACTTTTCCCATTTTTTGTCTTTTCTCGAGAGGATTCATCGGAAATCGATTATCAAATCTTTACCGTATTTGAAAAAAGATTTCTAAAAGTCTAAATTTCCCATAGACATTCTACATGTTTGGTCGAGTGATTGCCGTGCTTTTCGCCGACAAAATTGCGCCCATTTTTCATATTGGATTGAGTATTGTGAGTGTAAAAATAATTCTATTCTATTAGGTTGAGGAAAAAAAAATGCGTGTTTTGAATTTCGCAATGGGGAATTGAAATTGAATTCAACTCAACACTCACGACTCGCGAGCTTGCAGAAATGTTGGTCAGAAGACAATCGACAATCATTTGCGCCAATCTGGGAAAAAATTCGTTGTGGAAAATGAGTCCCGCACGAACTGACTCAAGAACTGACTCCGACAACAAAACAACTCGTGTCAACGTCAGTTCAGTTCTTTTTTGCTCCATAAATGCAAAGCTGGGATTCGATTTTGACATCTGATGAAACTTGGATTAATTACGAGATTGTCAAAAGGAAGAACCAATGGCTATCTACCGGAAAAACCAAGCAAACCACTCCCAAAACTGATATTCATGGAAAGAAAATAATGCTCTGTTGCTGGTAGAACTAAAAAGCTTTGGTGCACTATGAGTTAGCTAATCCAGATGAAAACATTGATGCTGACCTCTATTTAAAACAATTGACTAAAGCTAACGAGGCTTTAAAGAAATTGAGGCTCAATCCATCAAAGATTCGATTTTTGCACGACAACCCGAAACCCCACACTGCGAAAGTAATTCACAAAAAATTGACGAGCTCGGCTGGAAGTTGCTTTCTCATGCGCCTCACTCTCCTGACTTAGCCCTAGACTTGTAAGCGGAAAATTGAATAGATTTTGATTTTCAAAGCAGAACCAAACGAATGGGGCAGCTACGCACTGCGGAAAAACGTAGCTGCCCCATTTGTTGACTTTTCTTTGAAAGCTAAAAGATATTAAATTTTCCGCTTTTTTTTTCGCCTGCAAGCTGCAAGCCTGCCGTCAGATTACTTTTTCTTTCGATTCCTGAAACAGTTTATCATGGGAGAAAAGTTCGATGATCATGCTCAAGTCAAAAAAGCGGGCGACAACTATTTTGGCTCTAAAAACCCCAAATTTTTCACAAGTCAGGGACTTGCGTCGAAGCTGGGAAGAAAGCATTGATAAAAATGGAGAAACCCTTGGAGATTGATAGTTCTTGGAGATTGATAGAATGCAATAGATTTTTGCAATAAATAAAAAAACACGCATGATTTTTTTTCCTCAATCTAATAAATGTATTCATAATTTTATTTCTAGTTAATATATGGGCTGTCATCATGTGTTTTCATCTTCGAACGTCCAATCTGGTTGGGTACTTCCCTTGCCGCCATTTCACTCGCACAATTTTTACCCTCCGCTCTCACATATGTTAAGCATACATTGCTACTTCGAGGCAAGTATTATCTGTTCAAAAAAGAAAGAAAGGTATGGTATCCTTAGAAAGGGCTACCATCAGTGACATAACGTAAATAGGGAATTAAAGACGCTTTTAATTAGCCAACACTCAACGAGCTGAATTAGTCTTTCAGCTGAATCAGTCTCGGTTGTGATCTCCGGCTCCTCTTTCGGCACCCTTGTCTATCCATTATTTTTGAGTTTAGCCAAGGTAAGTTAATTAAAAAACAATTTCAATTTACCACAAGTTTATCCAAATTTATGAACCCTAAAATTTATCTAGGAAAACGATTCTCGCCTCTTCGTCGCCATCAGTTTTTTCTCGACTCTTCTCCTCGTTTTTCTTTTCGTCTCCATGTTGAACTCGCAAGCGCAATCCGAAAGAACAAAAGGTGATTGAGGAGAATTATAATCGGGTTTTTTTTTGAAATTTCAATCCCATTTCCAGCAACACAAGACCGAGTACAGGCCTTCATTTCTCGTTTCTTTTCTGGTGACACAACAACTTCTTCTCTTCGACGAGCTCCATCAATTAAACCGCTCATTTCTCGACTTCGACCGATGTCATATAGAAGGTTTTTTTTCTTATTTTGTGCCATTTTGTGAAATTACCCTCTCAGCATACTTTGGTACTTAACTACTTTCATTTTTGATCGCTCCGAATTGTGCGAGATTCTGATAAGTTGAATCTCTGTCTCTTCACAAAAACTCTTATCACTCTTTCACAATAAAAATTCGATTGTGAGTAAAAACAACATTTCACTGTTCCAATTCCAACAAGCACTTTAAAAAGTTTCAGATTCCGAAACGCGAATCGATCCGCTTCTCCAGAGGTGCCGAAAATAAAAGTAACGCTTGAGAAAGAGCCACAAGTTCAGTTCAATTAAATCGAAATTTGTATGTATTTTGACGCTGAAATTGTTATTTTATGTTTATTAGAGCTATAGATAGGTATCGGCTAGTTTATCAGCTGAGGAAGAAAAAAGGGAAACCATTAGGAGTATTGGGATCAAAAGGATTACTCATTGACCCGGTAACGGGCGGGATTTCAAACTACTTACCATATAACAAAAGAAAAAAATGGCAGCAAGAACCGGCCAAAGGGCAATCCATTTTTTTTTCTTTTTTTCTTCTCTTGAGTATGTTATCAGTTTTCAATCAGTCTCGGGACTCAAAGCGCGACAAGTCTCGCCTCCCCTCTCCCCTCTCTGTCACATTCTCCATATCACAACATTCCTTCTTTTTTTGTTGAGATCATTTTTTCCGCATGTGAACACTTCAAGCGATTTTCAAAGAATATACACTTTGATCGATTTATCGACTTTTTAAAACAATCAGAAATCGCAAACAGAAAAAGCTCAATTCATAGGGTTGTTAGGGGAAATTTAGGCGACTACCCGCGACATTTTTTCAAATACAATTACATTATTTAAAAAGTCAAAAAGTTAACTAAAAATCGCCCCAAATTCATCCCCGAGTCCGATGCTCGTCCTCTTCTTCAAGGACGTTCACTTCAACGTGTTTCGCCATTTTCTCAAGCTGTTCCAAATTCAACCCATAGCCCACAAAGAAATCATCGCATAAGTATTCAAGGGATGTGTCCTGAAAGTTTGATTGTTTCAAAAAGATACCACCTTTGTTAGTTCAACTCTCGACTCACCTTACAGAATTGCTTCACTAAAACCGAGCATTTATTCAAATTGCATCTGGGCATTGTTGGGAACAAGTGATGTTCAACCTAGATATATTCTATTCAAAAATTTCTCTATTTTTAAAGTCACCTGATAGTTGAGTCCTCCCCAGAGCCAATCGATGAACGGTGATGGAGTCATGTTGCGGGTGGTCAAGATTTGAAGAGCCGCGAAATTGTTGAGAATTCGAGAATTTGCTGAAAGAAATTTTTGGGATGAAAATAGATTTACAGTATTTTACAGTAATTATAGAAAGATTTCTACCTGGATATTTGTCAACGGAATTGTGATTGAATGTGACAACGTGAGCGATGAGGAACCCGGAACCTGCCTGCAATTTTGAGCCATTCATTTTGAAGAGAATACAATGTTTTCTTATCGATAAACAACTATAAACAAAGCTTTCTTTCTTTTCTTTCTTCTTACCTGTGAGATGAGGAAATATGCAATCCTGAGTGGCCATGATGGAAGAAGATACAATTGAAACAGCACCCAACCCCAGTGAATCACCAAACCGAGCTGGAAATATTGTTGAGATGAATTTGCGACTCTTTGAATACCTGTTGATCGAAGGCATTCTCCCTGTATTGACGGAATTTCGATTTATTTTGCACGAAGGCGAATTGCAGAGATTGAGCCAACCACGAGAATCTCAAGACGGGCAACATTGCAGTGTAATACAAATGTTGATAGGGGATCAACTGGAATTAACAATTTTTAGGGTTATCTAAAAGAGATGGACCTTCAGAATGGCCTTCTCGAATGGTTCTTTGTACTTGAGAAGATCAGCGGGCACAAAAGTAATCAGAGGAGCCAAATCGATGTCTAAAATCGAATATAGAGTGTGCTCAAGTAATGCGCTTTCTAAAATGTGTCAACTTTCGAACGTTAGAGTAGCCTTGGCTTTAGTTTTTATCCAATCACAATCTAATGAAGGTAATGAGGCTCAGAACTCACCTCCGTCATGATCGATCATATTCGTAGTGGCATGATGGGTATTATGCTAAAAGATTCCAGAATCATTGTTGATATTTTTTTGTAAACCTTGTCTTTCCACCAATCGCTCGCAAATCCTTGAGCAATGTTGCCAAAGAAAAGTCCAAAACGATCATTTTGTCGGCGATTCTGAAAGTATTTTGTTTGGTTTCTAAAAGCTTTGATTTGTCTTACTTTGAATGGTTGATGATGACAGAACTCATGTGTCATCCAGCCAAGTTGTTGCCAGCAAACCTATAAACCATAATAGATTTTTGGATTTATTTAGATAAGCATGAATTATTTGTTTTCATTTGTTTTACAAAGGAATGATACAAATTTGGAAAACTAACCGCCATCACACACGCCGATAGTAGATACCTGAAATACCGTTTTTTGACTATTTTCGAGAGCACTTACCATTGCTGATATTGGAGAACAAATGCTAACAACATGATGGACATTGTGCTCACCATTTTGAAGTAGTAATACCTAAAAGGATCAAAGATATTAAGGAAGAGTTATTGCAATCAATCCATTACTCAAGTTTCATAAATTTATATTTATACTCTCTAGCAAATTTTACATTTCGATACTTAGCTGATCAGCTGAATATCTTTACAGCAAATGTTAAGGGTTGAAATATTGCCATTGCCCAATTGGGGAGTGGGACAAATGCGACCTTTTTTGCGCCCGGACATTTGCGCACCTTTTTTCCGCACCTTGCCCATTAGCGCACCTTTTTCGCGTTTTAAAAAGCTCTAAAAGCTAATATTAACCAATTTCTATTCCAAAAGTTGTTTTTCTAGGTAATTTTAGGGCGTAGAATCGAAATTTTGGCATATCAGAGCTTGTGGAAGCGAACGAACGGATTTATACAAAGAGAAAAATCAACAATTTTCTGTAATTTGACCTAGCCGTTTTTCTTTCAAATTGGTTCCACACGCTCTGTTATGTCAAAATTTGAATTCGACACCCTCAAATTACCTAGAAAAACAACTTTTGGAATAGAAATTGGTTAATATTAGCTTTTAGAGCTTTTTTAAAACGCGAAAAAGGGTGCGCTAATGGGTTAAGTGCGGAAAAAAGGTGCGCAAATGTCCGGGCGCGCAAAAAAAAGGTCGCATTTGGTCCCACTCCCCCAATTGCACATTATTTTTCCCGCACGAACCCCCTCCTTTGCTTCCATCAATCCAAGTCGGTGTACATCTTGTCGTAGTTGCTCAAATCGTTGAGTAATGTTCTTTTCCTAGAGAATATTCCATTTAATGACTGCTTTTTGCATCAAACCTGCTCAATTGTAATATCATAAGTCGAAACGTTCACATCGATCTTATCGTCCCTTTTTTTAATGTACTCTTCGAGATCCTCGCTCTGAAATTTTTAAGCACTGTAAAAGCTTTCCACCCTATTTCTTACCTTGTCCCAAGCTTGTTTCTTCAAGATTTCCAATTGTTTATATGCCATGCCTGAACCTTCGTGAAACGCGTGAAACATATGTGTAGCGTCTGCATTGCTAAAAGTATTCATCGTGCTTTTTTTGTTTTACTTCTTGGAATCTGTTTTGTTTTCTTATTTACAAACTTTTTATTTTCAGCTGCCGGCCCGTGCTCTACATTCTCAACGCGAATCTCATTGGAATTTTAAAGGTACTTGATTAATTTTTGCAGGCTTTTTAAGTACTTAAATTTTGCGTTTTTAGAATGCCTATACCGACCAGCCCACAAAAATTGTTTGTGACTTCGCCGGAAAACCCTTGGCTAACAAAAGGAATCTCCCAAGTCTCTCATGATGACCAGGTATTTTTCATAGCTTTTAAAATGAAAACGAACGCATATTGTGTTATCACGTTTCCCCCTGGATGGTTATGGATCATTTCGTCGCTCAGATGCATCCATTTCCCGTCAACCTAAAATGGCTTGTTAGCTTTTTGATGAGTTGCAATTGGGAATGATTCCTAAAACGTTGTGCATCATAAAGAAAAATATCTGTTTAGTATAATACTAAAATTACCCGAATTCGGATTCCCTGTGTTTTGAGGCCCATCTCCGAAAAAATAAATTAGAGAGTGGCCAGCAGATCCAGGGGTGAAAGTTTCAAATGCAGACAGAAATGAACTCTGCTGGCCTATGGGGAAACCTTTCTTTCTTTGTGCTCTCTGGTCAACTGTGTGGTCTCTCGCTTGAACGTTTGATGGAAAAGGAAAGAAATCGGTGCGTTTGGTGGCGTGAGATCAGCCAGCCCTTTTTCGCTAGACATTGAGAAAGACAAAAGGTAGAGAGGGTTTTTCAAAAATCGTGCTTTGCTTTCAAATGATCCTTACATGATTTGAAGATCATTTAATGCGTGTGCAATTAAAATCAATAGATCAAAATGTTTTCCAGATGAAATGTAATTGTTATTTGATACGCTTAAAGTATATTTTATTTGCTGGCGAGCCAGGGACATTTTTATAATGTTGCTCACACGGGGGTTGAAAAATAGGTAAGTAGCAAAAAAAAATCAATACACGTTAAGAAATGTCGTTTGAGCAATTTCAATAAAAGCGACATGAAGTAAATAAATGCCAATGACATATGAACAAATGGCTATTTTCATAACATAAACAGAGATCAAAATACGTTTTACTCAAGTAAAGAACAATTTGACGATTAAAGGGCGTTAAGTGAAATCAAGACTGGGTTTCTACCAACAATAGTATTTGTAGAAATGCATTTATTTTGTATGCAACGTGGCAAACTCTGGTCTAGAAACATGGGTATATTTTGTAGCTAACTAGTTTGTGAAAACGTTGTGACCGTTCATAAAACGTGCAAGCAAGATTTGGAACAGAAATCATGACCCGATGAAACTTAGGGTGTTGATCTGTATAAAAAGTGTGAACTTTGATTTTTCGACTATGTGGGAATTCAATCAGGAAGCGGCTAAAACTGGGTCCGACACCGGTGCTTCTTCTGATTTGGAGGCTGGATCCTTTTCGAGGCCTTGCACTTGGGCAAAGTTCGCTAAATAGGTAAACATTTTTTGGTATTAGCTTTTTTACTAACCGTAGGGATTCATGGAAGGGTCGATTGGCATTCCTGGCCTCGGGACCATCATTGCTGAAATTTCATTTTGATATGAATACTTTAGTTATTCAAACCAGGATGCATGGCACCCGGAAGTGGTTGATACCCCGGATGAGGGGGTATACCCGGATATCCATATGGCGGTGGATGTGGCATTCCAGGGGGCAGTCTATTTGGAATAAGCATGTTCGGCGGGTATCCAGCTAGATCTGAATTATTTTTATAACTTGGAGATTCATGACTTCTCTTTAGGTACTCTTTTTATGAAAGTTTTACTTGGTGGAAGAGCTCCTGGTGGTAGTTGAGGATGAAATGCGCCAGGTGATAGGTTTCCAGATCCTGCAAATAGTGATCAGAAAACTCGTGAATAGATTAAAGTCTGAACAAACCTTTGGCCATCGCCTGTTGCTGCCATTGGAGGTAGGCAGGATTTTGTGAGATTGGATACGGCATTCCTGGTCTCCAACCAGGGTATCTGGACAAGTAATTTTAAGAAAACAACATTTCGAACTCACGGTTGATAAGCAGGGTAACCCATTGGAGACATTGCTTGTATCATCCGAGGTGCGTTCGTCGCCCCGTTTGTTGCCATCGAGCAATTACTTTGTTTCTTCATTGCTGAATACGCTTTAGGTCACATCATGTAAATTTATCTGAGTGCTTACCTGGATTCGACGGGTAGTGACCGGCACTAGCTGGCCCATTTAAACCCATTTGAGGTGAAGGATACGGAGGAAATGGAGTTGGATATGCACCAGCAGAAAGTGGGGCTGAAGTGTCATATGAGTCTGGGATTTTGCATCCAACTTACCCGATGGAGCAGCATACATTGGTGAAAATTGAGCTGGTTGCGGGCATGGAGGCGTTGAAGCGGTACTCGTTGAGGGTCCGCTGCCTGTGCCTACAATCCGTTCCCATTCTTGTCTAAATTAATTTTCTATGTATAAAAAGTTTGAGGTCACACTTACTTTCCGTGCATTGGCGGTGCTAGAAGTTGCGATTCACTGGTTTGTCTTTGTAAACCTTGGTAGGTCGGTTGTTGATTCGCCACCAGAGTGTTTTCGATTTCCCCAAGTTTTTCTAGTTTGGCATTTCGTTCGCGTTCCGCTTCTCTGCATTGCGGATTAGATAAGAATTTAGTTTTTAATTCAAACTTGTTTTTACAGCTCGAGGCTATCACATCTTTTATGCCGGAGGGTTCGAGGGCTGATGAGTTGGTCATTAGCTCCATTTGCCTGAATTTATCAAATTTATGAAGAGATTTTTTCAGACATACTTTAACGGATTACTATCTCTCGACTCATCTGTCAAAATTTTTTGTATGTCGGCTGCCGTTGTTGCTTCTTTTAACCGTTTTGTCTCGGTGGTATCCGGAGCCTAAAAAACTGAGTAATAAATCAGTTAAATGATGACAACTTTTGGGATAATTACTGGTGACTCACCGTGACTTTCCGTTTTCTCTCGCTGGCCGAATTTGGGTTAGCTTCGCTAAGGGCTTTTTCCTAAAATAGCTGTTACATACAGAAATTTGATCGCTGCCTCTCTAACCTTCTTCTTCCTTGAATACCAGGCCAATAAATTATCGAAATCAATCTCGGCCACTGCTTCATTAACCATCATGGTTCTGCATAAAAAAATTAAATAAAAAATTTTTGAATAACTAACGTAAAGTAGAACTTTTGTGTTTTGTTTTTGTTGAGCCCATCATTGCTAGCTTCATCTTGGGGGCTTACAGCACAATGATGGGAAGGCACTGAAGTGGCAAGAGCCGGTGATCGACTTAGGCCTCCAATTACGGAATTGATTTCAGACTGAAATTTTTGCAATTGTTTAAAACCTTTTGCTGTTAGTTACTTTTTGAAATTCGCCTCCGGACGAGCTTGGGGAAATCGAGTTCGGAGAACAGTTCGACATTTGGCAAACTTCTTACTTCAGGTATCGTACATTTATTGAAAGCTGAAAGTTTTCATGAAGTCTATTTGAACGGTATCAAGGATCTGTTTAGATTTGAACAAAGCTTTAACTTAAATAAAATCAATAGATTTAAATGTCGTGAAAAATTTTTTTAAATTACAAAGCCAAGAACATAATGCGATTCAATAATTAGTGAAGAGTAACATAAAGATATTTGCAAACAGTAATCAAGTAAATTAAATTATCTTAAATTTTTCCTCGTGAACATGCTTAAAGAAAAGGCGTCCCTCCTTTGACACAAGCAAGGCCAGAGCAATAAACGTGATACAGAGGGTTACGGTCAAAGGTACAAAGAATAGAGTAGGGAAAATTTGAAAATTAAACCCCGGGAAAGTTGCATTACGTTAGCCATTCTATGCGTTCCTTGCAACTTGTCAAAACTTGTCCAAAAATAGTATGGTTTCAAAAGCAGCTTTTATAATTTTTTATTTTAAAACATAATTTTAGGAAGCGTTGCCTTGGACATTCAACAATCCGCTCAAGCATGACGAACGCGTGGATTGGCTCTACGAGGACCAAGAAACCGAATTCAAGATGCACACAAGTGTTTCGATTGAAGAAATCTCAAAATATTCAGAAATGGTGCACAAGGGAAAGGTTGTGCGAACGCTGCAACCAATCAGCAAAACGATTTGTGCCTTCTTAAACACAAAAGGCGGAAAAATCTATTTGGGTGTGAGCAATGATGGGGTGATAAAAGGTGTACGGATGAATGATTTCTTGCTGGAACATTTTGTGTATTCATTGGATGATACACTTTCTCGTTTCAAACCTCGCCCACCATCTGATGCAATCAAAATCGAAATTTACCCACTTTTGGACGCTTCAGAAGAAATCAACACCTTCACTGGCGATCAAGAACGAATTAATGACGCTGATGGTTGGATGAAGTCGGACTCTAAAACAATTGAACTGGAAAAGCCAAAATTTTCTTTTAAAGAAACCAAGGCAATACACACTCTACGAGGTGAACGTTGCACGCCATGCTTACAATCGATTCGGATTGGCGAAAAGCCTGCAGTCATCGTGATTAACGTAGAGAAATCTTCTGGGCCGATCTATTCAAACGAAGAGGGACTTGCCTATCAACGAACCTGGGCGGGTAACCGAATGATGTCTATCGATAAATTGAGACAATGCTTTCAAGCAGCTTTGGGAGAAAAAGGATTTGACGCTATTGACAAAGCTTTTGCGGATGAGCCTGTCATTTTTCATGAGAAATAACTTGTTACTTTGCCAATATATTTGTTTTTGTTTTCTTGCTACTCTGTCAAACTTTTTTTTTTTTAATTGTAACTTTATTAATTTAAGAGCATGTTACGTCCTGGTCGAGCACGCGCTTCTCGAAACGCTCGATCGGTGGGTTCTTCTATAAACCTTTAGCCAAATGTTAAAAGTTATTTTCTAAAATATACAATCCTTTTTCTAGGATCAAACTCAACAGAGAAGGCGGCGGAGTGAACGAACCGCTCAAGCAAGTGCTGATGAAACCATCGTATGAAAAATCTGGGAAATATTTCAAAAGATTTGTTTAGGATGTGCCCTCAAGTGACATGAGTGATGATTACGACAGTGATTTAGCCGACTTTATTGGTGATTTTTACAGAGTTTTTCCTTTATGTTCTTTATTTGTGTTCTTTTTAGATGATGGTACAATCTCGGAAGGAGATCAGTCTATCACGATTTTGGAGTACAGTTTTCTCTAATACATAATATTAAGCATCATTTCATCAAAAGTCCATTATGATTTTCCCAACTTAACGTTGAATATTTATTTTTTGTAGCACACCAGAAGCTCCTAGAAGGAGGAGACACAGAAGGACCAATGAAAGTCTTACTGAGCTTCAACGTGAACTTGCAGGTGAGATAGCTTTTTGTTATTTAAGCTCAAGCTAATTTAGAACTCCAAGATTCAACGCGCTCGACAACTCCTGTACCACCGCGTCGTCGCACACGCCTTGATAATGCGGAACTCCGAGAGTCATCGCATTCAGTAAGTCCCGTACCACCACGCCGTCGCGCTCGCCTTGATGATACGGTTTCGCCTATAAGTGTAAGTTGTTTAAGCCAATTTGTTGTTTATCTAAACCTAGGATGTCCGAAATGAACCATCGACTTCTAATGTACATAATGCTCCTCACAGGATTGATTGGGATCAAGAAGACATCAGTGGCCCAATGCCTCCTAAAAGCAATAACGATCAGCCACTAGAAAGTTTGCATTTTTGCCTATTTTTTAATTAATTCTCATACAGATCAAGTTTTGGGAAACAATGATGAAGACGAAGACACTTGTACCATTTGTTTCGAGGCTAGTTTTTAGATTTTGCTAAAGTAGCAGGCATTTGTTTAGGATTTTACAACAAATGGGGAGCATCGATTAGTTTCTCTGAAATGTGGACACTTTTTTGGGAAGACTTGTATTGAGAGATGGATTAGAGGTAAAGGGAGATACATTTACTTATCATTAATTTTTAGGAGAGAAAGTGTCACAATGCCCTCAATGTAAAACAAAAGCTACACTCAAAGATGTGCGTCTTCATTATGGTAGAACAATTAAGGTTTAGCAAGTTTTTTATTAGTTTTACTTTATTTTTATAGATGGCCGATAACGGGGAGCTTGAAGTGACCAGGAAAGCTCGCGATGATTACAAACGGTTGTGCGAGTCGCTAGAAATTGACGTGGCGCGTCTACAGAAAGCGATTAAAGACATGGAAGAAAAGTTAGTTTTTTCTTTACCAGTGAAATCGTTTTATTTACTTCAGGATGACACAAGCGCAGTATCCCGATTTGATGGTCAAAGGTTTCAAAAAGGGAACTTTCAAAATTTGCCCTGATGCTAGACGCGAACTTTCTATGGAAGGGTGTAAAGCCATTGACTTTGACGGTATTACTTTTTTCATTCAATGCTATGCAGAATTTAGGAACTCTTATTTTTGTTGCAACAAAGAGAAATGGCGGTCTTTTTGAGCAATACTGTTTTACAACGGTTTGTGTTTTTATATGAGAAAAGTTGTAAAGATTGTATTTAGTTAAACTCTGCATTGAAACAAGGCTCAATGGTACCGCTTCATAGTAACAAGATCCGCTCTATTTCGATTTGCCCATCACAGCCTAACCTAATTTTGAGTGGTAATTTGGAAATCATTTTTATTGTGTTAACTAAAAGTTTAGTTTCGGAAGATTCCACTGCCATTATTTTTGATTTGACAATGCAACGACGTTCGCATACATTTAAATTGGGTATGCCTGGATGGACTGGTTGTTGGCTATCGGATACTGTGGTCTGTGAAAACAGTTGTTTTGTTTTGATTTTTCTATTCAGTTCGCGGTTGGTTTACAAAATGGACGCGTCTTGGAGTTTGATCTGGTACAATCTGTTCATCAACAACCACCGGACCTTACGGATGGTCAGGGCAATTTTGCAATTCTTCATCTGAGGTAATATTTATCATACTTGACAAGCTGTAAGTTGTGGATAATTTTAGCGCATTTGATGAGCCTCAACTTTTGCTGATGGCGTCCTTAAGAAAGGTGATGGCTCGACATCGTGGACAACTTGTAACGATTCTTGAGCATAATACCGGTAAACTCTTCTAACTGGTCTTTTAACGTAGATCTTCTAACTTGTATTTAGATAACTTTCACAAGATAAGCTGCGTTGCTTCGGATTCGTCATCTGGTTCTTTTGTCATCACAATACCTGGCATTCGAGAAAAGAATCAACCCACGACGCATCGTCTCTACAAATTGTGCGAAGAAGGCGCATTGGTAACTTTTTATGATGCTAGGAGAAAATGTAAAATTTAAGGTGAAATGCCAAGAAATCAGAAGAATCACTTCGAAATCGATGGACTTGCCATATATCCTCTCGTCATCATTATTCAATTTCGCAGGATCGCTGGTCTCGATGGCGTTCGAACCGGATTTTAATCGCTTGGCAATTTACGACTGGAGTGATAAGCATAAAGAGGTTTGATATTTCTTCGTTTTCTTTTAAAACTTATCTGGTAGGTTTATTTCGGTATGCACTCAACGGGACAAGTTATGGCACTTCGAGCTTATCCAGTCAACGAAAAAGAGATGAGACTTGTGATTCTTGCCGATAATGGTGTTTTTTCTGCTAAATTAAAATTAGTTGTTATATGATTCGATTTGCATTTGTTTACTGATTGATTTATCTCTGGTCTTTACGAAAATTTTCTTTTTAATGTCTTATTGCTCTTACACTCATTCACTTGCATCAAATTTTTATCGTTTCATCAATATTTTTGATCTCATTATGCGTTGAATAAATTATTATTGCAGAGTTTTCAAAAAATGCAGATTGCTTTAAGTTTTTGGATCAGAGGGGCGATTTGTGGGAAATCTCGGTGCTGACTCTTTCCACAGGTGAACAAACAAAGTGGACCTTACCTCGAAAAAACGCATAATGACCCTTTATTTCAAAAAGTGAGTTTCCAAAAGATGGTCATTTGAAATTCAAATCCGTGAATAATTAAGTGGGTGTATAAAATGATGTTGGAGAGGTTTGTGGCCACAACCTCAATCCACTCGACTCCAATGATTCGCGCTCTATTCACAATCACTTTTTGCCTCGGCGCCACCTATGCCGCTTTGACTTGCGATAAACCGACTGGACGTAGGGGATTTCTCGATTTTAAAACCAAATTCCCGAATTTTCAGCGTGCGAGCTCGGATGTGATCAGGATTCGGTTTGTTTCGACAATGTGAGCTGCTGCAATTTGTCTGATGTCCATTCAAGTAATTTTTGAGTGAAATGAAAAAAAAAGCGCTACTTTAGCCTGACCAATTAGAAAAATATAAATGCAAATTTCTAATAGCATCTTCCAAATTTCTCAAAGTACCCAAAAGTTGACACTTCAGAGTTGACTGAATGATTTATTTCAGATGGAAGCACGATTGCTCCAACCGATAAACCGGTCACCGAAGCGTGTGCCGATAAAGTAAACCCGCAAACTGGTGTCTCGGATTGCCCCAAAATGATCAACTATTGCAATGTGGCGGTGGGGAAATAAGAAAAACGTCAATTGGTTCAAATTTCAGTCTTATCATGATATCATGGTAGAACAATGCCCAAAAACGTGTGGCTTCTGTGGGTCGGGAACGACGGCTGGTGAGTGAACTAAACGAAGTACAATAAAAAAGAGAAATAGATTGTAGAGTTCTGCTTAGTTACTAGCACTCTAGAATTGTCCTCGATCTTTAAAAAACTCATTTTCCCGCACAGCACAATTGTAAATGTTCAACTCAAGGGGGGTGACTACTTTGCGCCAAATTTTTTTTTGCGCAACTGGGTCATTTGCGCAAAAAATTTGGCGCAAAGTAGCCATCCCCTCAACTGAATTTCAGGCCCTGGAACATGTGTCGATAAGATCAACCCGATAACCGGTTTGAATACAAAGTTGACTCTTTAGAATTCTAGATTTGTAGGTGTCTCGGATTGCCCTCGAATGGCCTCTTACTGCTATGATCCGGTGAGGAAAAAGACATTCTGCTTTTGATAGCTTTTGAAAGCTGACAATTTCTAGCAATCACTTGAAATGAGCATAATTGAGAAGTTTTTCAGAACTACGTCGCTCTGATGAGAGATCAATGTGCCAAGACGTGCCGATTCTGTTGAAACAAAGGAATGAATCAAGTGCTTAATAAATTTGTAAACATATATTAAATGCAAATATCAAATGGGATTTCTGAAAGAGAAATCACAAATTTGTGAATTCACATCTTGAGCTGAAATACAAAATAAGTATTTCTTCTAGTTTATTTCCTCATTCAAATGGGATTTTCGAAAGAAATCACTGATTAGAGAATGGGGGAAAGGCTTCTGAGAGTGATAACTTTTTTTTTTTTGCTTTTGGCCATCAAACCATTCAATCACAAACTACTTTAGAAGTGTTTATTCAAAACATCCAATTATTAGTCTATTGCTTTCGATATTTCGTTTTCCCAGAGTACGCACAAAGCACAATCAAAAGCGCAAGATTTCCTTATCGCTTTGATATCAAAACTTGAGCACCCGGGGGCTTCCCTTTAATGAAAACCGACTCGTATCCAATTCAAAAGCCAGTCTCCTCATATCAAAAAGCTAGACTTGTCGAATTGTAAACTTTCTTCTAGATTGAAATTATAATATTGCCAAGACTCAGCCTTTTGTCGGCTTCTGGGTAGTGAGTCGGTTTTTTAAATAACTTTTTCGCATAAATAGGCTTTCAGGATGTTCCCGCAGCTCTTCATCCCTTTATTCTCTCTTTTCTCTACAACATCTTCTCTAAATATCGTTCTTTATTCTCAAGTGATCGGTCCGAGTCATCTCGATTTCGCGAATTCTCTTGTCGATAATTTGGCCAATAATGGGCATTCGGTGGTTTGTTTTTCAACAAATTCGGAAGAAATCCTAGCAATAGGATCTGATAATCGGTCAACTGAACACGAATAACAAAAAGAATGGCACGAAAATGGCGCGAAGAGTGAGAATGGTGGGATTCATGGAGAAGAGTCCATGGGTTAGCTCGACACATTTGATGGTCGGTTTTTAGAAAGCTCGTGCTTAATACCAGAAAAGGAAAAGACTGAATATCTTTCATTTTTATACAGTTTACCTTTTATGATAAAAAGTTGTTATAGTTAAAGCCGGGAGTGGGACAAATGCGTCCTTTTTTTTGCGCACCTTTTTTTTGCGCGCCCGGGCATTTGCGCACCTTTTTCCGCACTTAGCCCATTAGCGCACCTTTTTTCGCGTTTTAAAAAAGCTCTAAAAGCTAATATTAACCAATTTCTATTCCAAAAGTTGTTTTTCTAGGTAATTTTAGGGTGTCGAATCCAAATTTTGACATAACAGAGCGTGTGGAAACAAACGGACGGAGTTATACAAAGAGAAAGGTCAACAATTTTCTGTAATTTGACCTAGCCGTTTTGTCTTTCAAATTGGTTCCACACGCTCTGTTATGTCAAAATTTGGATTCTACGCCCTAAAATTACCTAGAAAAACAACATTTGGAATAGAAATTGGTTAATATTAGCTTTTTAGAGCTTTTTTTAAACGCGAAAAAAGGTGCGCTAATAGGCAAGGTGCGGAAAAAAAGGTGCGCAAATGTCCGGGTGCGCAAAAAAAGGTCGCATTTGTCCCACTTCCGTTAAAGCCATTTACCCATTCAGAATCCCTTTTCCGAGAGTCGCAGCTTTTTCCAGTCGAAACTTATGGATGTTTTTGAGGACGCCACCATAAAAATGTGTGATTGTGAGGAAAAAGAGTTTAATGTTCAAAAAAGGATCATTTTTCAGTATTTCTAAGTGATGAGACTCTTTTGGAGTCTCTGCGAAATGAGAAATACGACCTGGCATTGATTTCAGCTTATGATTATTGTCCATTGGCACTCTTTCATAAAACAGGTGAGAAAAGAAATAAAAGAAACCAAGATTATAACAAATAACATAAAAGTAAGTGAACTTTCGAAAAGATCCTTAATCCTGATTTAAAGAACAATAAAATCTTCCATCTATCATATTTCAGTTTTTTAGCCAGCCAATTTATTTACTTTTTTCTTAGCCAGCCAATTTATTTACTTTTTAAGTCTTTTTATATCCTCTGTGACCAAAATAGAGCTGAATAAAAAGCTGAATAACTGAATAAAAAGAGAGCGACGGTAGCTTTTTAAAAGTTGATATGTATGGCTTCATCGAACTGATCTCTCTCTCTCTCTCATCTAGGTATCACGAACATCGCTCTATTCAATCCAACTCCAATGTTTCCCCTTCAAACCTATGCATCCGGTCTTCCTATGTTACCCAGTTACATTGTAGGTGAGAAATATCAAAACTTTTTTTAGCATATAACACTTGCCGTCAATTTCCAGACGTTCTTCATTTCAACTCGCCTACATTGAGCCTCGGTTTTTGGGAAAGAGCTTTCAATTTATTGGCGGCAATCAAATATGAATTCGCTGGTTATCCGGATTTCATCAAAATGACTGTAAAGAAAGATTTGGAGATTTTGGAAAAAAAGATTTCCCAGGATTCGATCGTTCGAAAACATTATGGAGAGGATTTCCCGAGTGTTCACGATTTGTCTCTGTAGTAATTTTTGGAGAATTCGTAGCCAATTCCGTAGTTTAACTGGTAAGATTATCGTTTCTGATTTACAGGAAGCACTCTGTTCTGTTCGTGAATTCGAATGAATTACTTGAAAAGGGAAGACCGATCAGCCATAAAGTGAAATACATTGGAGGGATTAATCGGAAGAAACCGAGAACACTTTCAGAGGTACGAGTTTTGAAATTGAGAACTTTTAAAGTACATCAATAGGAATGGGAAACTCTTCTCGCGAAATCCAAAAAGGGAAACATTATCTTTTCGTTGGGAACACAGGTGAGAAAATGAAATGAAATGAAATGTGCTAATGCTTCTAATTCTCTTCTTTCAGGTCGTTTCATCGCGAATCCCCGATGAGATCAAAATCTCGCTCATTCGCGCTTTTTCCCATTTCCCTGAATACAATTTCTTCTGGAAGTATGAGACAATCGAGTCGGATTCGTGGCTTTTCAAGAATTACACAAATGTTTTCCCGATCAATTGGCTTCCGCAAACGGATATTTTAGGTAAATTATGGAAATTGCATCAAAAGCATCCCTTTAGAACATGGAAAAACGATTGCTTTCATCTCCCATATGGGTTTGAATTCATATCTTGAGGCTTCTTATGCCGGTGTTCCGACAATTAGTATACCGATATTTGCTGATCAAGTATAAAAAAAATATAATTAAAATGTATCTTTTACTCAAAAATCAGGTATACAATGCATTGAATGCTCAAGAAAAGGGAATATCGGTGACAATTCGAAAGACGGAAGTCACCGAGGAAACGATCAAGGAAGCACTCACAAAAGTCATTGGAAATCAAGAGTACGGGAGTTTGGAAAACAGATTTGATACTGTAAAGTTCTCTAGTTCTCTAGAAGTTCTCTAGAAGTTCTCTAGAAAAGATCGGATTTTAGAATGAAAAAGAAATGTTTAATCTTGTCGAAAATGTTGAAAGAAAAGCCCGATCAGCCAGAGAGGAGATTCATTGAATGGATTCAGTTTGCCGCCAAGTTCAAGGTTCGTGTTCTTCGAATCTAAGGAAACTATTCTATAATCACAATTCTATTGTTTTCTAAAAGGTTTAAAAGCTATCCGCAACCTTACAAGTTACGGTAGTTTTGAAAGCACTTTACAGGGTGTCCGGCAAAAAAAGTGACCATCGATTTGAGCCTGGAAAAATTTTCTCGTTGATTTTTCAAGGCTCCTCGTAGTGTCAAGAATTGGTTTTGCCTCAGGCGTCACACAACAACATCAAGTTCTGATCAAATTGATGATCTTTTTGAATAGGGATCATTTGTGGAATTTCTATAAATTTGTTTTGATATTAGGATCTTGAAAATAAAAGACCCCCAAAAAGTTGGAAAGCAGCAACAAGAGAGTTTTCTCGTTTAAAAATTAACCATATTTTCGAGATTTTTGAAGCAGCCAATCCAACAATGCAAACTGAAATTGTGGTTAGAAAATTAAAAGAACAAAAAGAAATTTATAGAAATAAAAAGTAAAAAGATTTTTGGTGAAATCGAGGAATTGAAAAGTGTGTTTTTTATGTTTACGTGGATTTTGAACTTCCCGGTCGATGCATGAACCCGTTTAAAGTAGCCAATCCAACAAATGCAAACTGAAATTGTGGTTAGAACATTAAAAGAACAAAAAGAAATTTATAGAAATAAAAAGTAGAACGATTTTTGACGAAATAGAGGAATTGAAAAGTGTGTTTTTTATGTTTACGTGGATTTTGAGTTTTCCGGCTGATGCATTTCAGCTGATCGGCTGATCCCTATTCACATAATCATCAAAAAAAATGAACTTAATCTTGTTGTGTGACGCTTGAGGCAGAATCAATTCTAACACTACGATCAGCCTTGAAAAATCAACGAGAAAATTTTTCCAGACTCAAATCGATGATCATTTGAAAATCGTGTTTGATTTGATTATAAATTTCTCGTTTACAGAATCTTGACGAGCATTTAAATCTGCCATCAACCTTAATGTCCTCACTCGTCCACAACAATATCGATATTATTTTTGTTTTCTTTATGTTTTCCCTTGTTTTCCTCATTTTTTCTTTTACACGATATTTCGATTTTTCAAACGACCAATCAATCAAAAAAAATCAAAAAAAATCAAGAAGAATTGAAAAGGACAAGGAAGAAAAGGAAAAGAAAGAATTGAAAAGAAAATTTTCGTTTTTAATCAGCTCATTTTACTTGTACAATAAAGAATTGAGAGAAATTCTGTTGTTTAAAAGTTAAACAAACCAATTTTTCAATCAATCAAGCAATGACACCTTTCACAAATTGTTATTTACTCAATTTTGTACAAACGGTTTATTTCCCATGATAAACATTCGTTTCCGGCAGTTTAAAGAAGAGAAGAATCCAGGCAACACCGAGAATTGGAATGTACAGCAAAGGGATCGCCATCAGACCCAACCACTGTAGACAAAGTGTTTAGAGAACTTCAACTCTTGTTAAACTCACGTCAAACAAAGGAATTACGATGAAATTTTGTGCATACGACGAGGGAACTGTGGAGAGCGTAACAGACACAGAAAAGAGCCGATCTGAAACGAGATTTGAATTGAATTCAAGAACTTTTCGAATCTTAAAGCTTAAGTCAAGTCAGGGAAGGCACAGTCAGATCAAAAGCCAAGCCAAGTCAGGGAAGGCACAGTCAGATCAAAAGCCAAGTCTAGATACTACAGTCGACTCTCTCTATAACGGAATGGAAGGGACCAAAAATTTTTTCCGTTTTATATAGGCTAGCCGGCCGGGACCAAAATTTCATTCCGTTATATGATCGCGTCCGTTTCCTTCCTATTTGCGTTCCTATTTGCATTTAACTTGCGTCGGATTTTCGCCTTATTCTCTTCCCCAAATTGTTTTCTTTTTTCTTTCGATAGAATTTTGGGGGTAGCTTCTCGCCCTTTTTTTTGTTTGGGCTTTTTGCCTTCGTTCTTTGATTCGATTTGTTTTGATGTTTCGATTCATGCGCATCCTATTTTTGTCTTTTATCGTTGCATTTTAATTCTGTACTAAAAAAACCGTAAAATTATAAATTCAATTTACTTTACGCTACCCTTAAGGTTTAAAATCCTATTTATATAGCTGGTCTAACATTATAGAAAGAATTTGTTTTATTTTGTCATCGACGAAGCGTCAATTCGTTGTATACTCGTATCACAAGCGTTAACCTTATGCTAGATGTTGCGTATTCTTGTTATGTTGTGAGCGTTTTAGGGAAACTCGTTTAACCTTTTGTGCTACTCGGTTATTCCGAAACAAAATCTTCCTCGATGATAAGGTTAAAGCGGGTCAAACCCCGAACTATATAGAGTTTGCCGCTATATAGAGTTCCGTTATAGATAGAGTCGACTGTATTTTCTGATCGAAACAACAGTAAAAGCCATCGTTTGATCTACCTGTAATTTATGGGAACCAGCTCTGGTCCAACTGTCCACGCAACTCCGCCAACACCGACACTATAAAAAGATTGTGAACTTTTTTGAAAAAACTCCATACCCATAAATAAAAATGTAAATTCCAGCAAAGAAAATGATTGGATATGGACTGGTAAAGAAAAGATCGGAGATCGGGAAGAAAAGCAATAAAAACATTGAGATCGCACCTGAAATGAATTCTTGAGAAATATTTTAGACTGGCTTGATTTCATTTCAAAATTTACCACATGTGAGAAGGAAAGATCGTCGGGGGAAACGATCAATGATTGAAGTTGAGATGAAGCAAGCAATTGTGAAGAGAATCATTAAAACTGTTGACGATGTTTGCGAGATTTCTCTGAATGACTCAATGATAGGTTTATTTTTCAATTTTCACTCACTTTTCAATGCCGATACTCGAGAAAATGTACGTCGAGCTTTGAAGGATCGGGAAAAATGGGAGAGTGAAAACGAGAGCGGCTAGCGAAAGGAGAAGGGATCGGCCGAGGGCACCGCAAGACCATAAAGCCTGCAAAGTTTATCTTCATCTTTAGGTTTTAGGCTTATCTCCTCACCGAAATATTCCCCTTTTTGAGGTCATTATCGGTAATTTCTTCTTCAAGAAGCTCTTTCTCAATTCGATGATCGACAGAGTTTCCCAAGAAATACGCTATTGATCTTTTAGCTGCTTTTTCATTGTTTCTAAAGAGAATTTTATGTTAGAGTATACTTTGAAATGCTTTATAAAAAGCTTTAACTTGTAACAACTCTAGTAATCTTGCCACAAATCAGTAAATCAGTAATCTTGCCAAAAATTTTTGTCTGATTTCATTATGGATTCAATTATATTTAAATATTTTAATTCTATTGATTCGAGAGATTTTCATTACGCTAGAATTTGTTAATTTTACAAAAAGTTTTACATTTTACAAATTTTACAAAAGAACACTTTTTAAGAAAACATTATCACGTTCAATCTCTAATTTCACATTTACTGTTTCCTCACTTCTTGATGGCCAAATATTTTGGTGTATCGGGTATTGTAAGGAGGTAGAGAGTAGAAAGAAAACCAGTAATCAAGGGAACGAATAAAAGAAGTTTCATCGATTTTCTATAAAAATTTGTATGATTGAGATTGTGGATTTCCTTTTTTGTTTTTTACCCAAGTAGCGCATCTTGTCCGAGAGCCATTCCAAGAAGACAAGTGACCGCATATCCAGTTGAGAAAAGAGAGGACATACTGCCACGGACACGATCTGGAGCACATTCCCTTAACGAAAGTCAATTATAAATCTAAGAAAATTTGATAACTTGCAAATAAACGATTAGAGCAGCATCCATTAAAGGTGATGAAACAGCGGCCAGGACTCGACCGATGAAGAAAATCTGGAATTTGTTCTGGAGTCTGCAATCGGAAGTCTGGAAAATTGGAATCGATTGGATCGATTGGATTGGAAAAAATCGATTGGAAAGTGTTGTTGGGTAAACGATGTTTAAATGAGAATGATTTTAAGCTTACAAGTTACAATCTTTTACTTTATATAAGTTAAAATTACCTTCGGGAAATGACGAGAAAACGGCTAAGAATTGAAGAAGCGCTCCGAGAGTGACGAAAGATGAGGAGAGGATGAAAGCCACTGAAATATGATCAAAATTTTCATCAACACTGTTTCTCCTACCTTTTCTCCCATATTTATCACAAATGAAAGGACTCGCAAGCGCTCCACCGACTTGTCCCAAATACCAGACACAATTGATTGTTGAGCGAATGATCGAAATCTCAAATGTGGCTTTACAACCACAATAATGTTAATCTGATATTGTATTGCTATAGCTATAATACTTTACTGTTGCTACAATAGCTACAATACTTTACAATACTGTATTGCTATTAACTGCCTATAGCTACAATACTTTAGAGTATACGGTAGAGTGTTCTGCCGTATGATTCTACAGTATTCAACTCACATGATGATTCTCAAGAATGATCTCTCTTTGTGCGTATGACCGATTAAGATATTCATTCACTTCATGTACTGCCGTGTTGATTGAAGTGTGTGTAAATGCTGAAAAGAGATTTGCATGCTGAAAAGATTTCAATCATTTTTTCTAATCTTCGTACCGGAAGGGAAATTGGCGATTGATGTGAGAATTGACATCAACAAAAAGAGACGAATTCGTGAGCCGATTCCCAAGCGAGGAGGGAGTGATCTGGAAATGGAAAGAGATCAGATCAATGAGAAAAGAGAGATCATTTTATGATCAAACTGGCAATGAGATTTTAGTCGTTAAATGATCAGCTTTAGATTTGAATGCTCAACGAGTGAAATCTTACTGTATTTGGTCTAGAATTTCGAACAAATCTACCAGTTTTCATTTCTTTTCTCACCTCTTTTCCCAGTCATTCCCATCAGTTAAATCCTCGTTGAGTGGCTGAACGAGATCCTTTAAATATTGTATTTCATATGAATTTCTCAGTGCAACTTACTGTTTCCATTTTTTCCAGTCCAACTACAATTTCATTTATCCTTTCCTAATTATATCTTTCTTTTTTTTTGTTATCAGCTTGACCTCCTCTTGTCTCTAAACCTTTCAAAAATTATACAAAAACATGAGACACGTGAAAAATATATAAACAAAGCGATGACACGAGAAAAAGTTGAGAAATTGGGGTATTCCTGGGGTTTATTCAGAAAAAAGTTGAAATATTGAAGAAGAAGAAGCTGAGCTAAAAAGTATGAACAAACAAATGAAAGTGATTGATCATTGAGTGGTCAAAATAAAGGATTTGAAAAAAATTGTAATGAAATTATCGGTTGGAAAAAAGCCCGAGGTGATGGTAGCAGATGGCCAAGGAAATGGCAAGTTTGCGGATACTAAATTCTTCGAATAACAAAGGTCAGACATGTTCACAGACAGTCAGACAGAAGAAAGGACTTACGTAAGAAAAAGGCACAGAAATAGTTGTGAGATGATCAAAGTTCAGCTAGTACGTTGGAAAGGGTGAGCGGTCATTTGAGGGTAAGATAGATATGGAAGAGGGGGCATGGTCACCCCAATCAGCCAATTCCCTCCAAACCTCCTCTTTTCATATACAATAGTCGACAAGGCAATTAATTGACTGAATTGGTGGCAGTATCGAATTTTTGTGGGCAAGACACAAAAGAAAACAAATGCATGAATGGGGGGATCTGCCCATCTGTCTGCCTCTTTTTGGGGGGGGGGGGAATGTACCGGTGGGAAATTTTGTCATGAAAACACGTCGGGGTTTGGGTGTATATGTTTGGAGAAAGGGATCACTTTTCACATTCGAAAATCAAATCAAAATATAGCTCTCTCAAAATTTGATAAACCCTAAAATAGACTTCCGGTCAGTGAATGGGGAGGAAAGGAGGTGATTTATTGGGGATGTCGCTTTTGTCTCAAATTTTAGTGATTCATTTGGAAAAGTGCATTGTGACGAAATGATTAGATGCGATCAGGAAATGGAGATTTTTCTTTTGTTGTTTGAGAAGTGAAAAATCTTTGATGTGGTGTGGTATTTATTAGGATAAAATGAGAAAATCGGAACAATAAATTTCATCGATAAACACTGGTTTTATTAAGATTCATTCAAATTAGTGAGGCAATAAACAAGTAGTCAGTTTAAGTAAGCAAATCATTGTGTGTGCAAGTTCAAAATAAATGAATACCAATAATTAAAGTCTCATACTTCGGATCAGGAATACTATAAAAAAAAGTGTTCTATCTTTTTTGTTGTTAAAAGACAAACTCTCCACCAGTGAACTTTATATGGATGCAAATGGAGAAGGTTTGAACAATGATCCGCTTATCAACCCCACAATGCATTGTGATATCCCATAAGTTTTGCCCGTTGAAGATATATTAGTTACGAAAAGCGAATGTTTGCCTAATCTTTCGCAAATCAATTTTAACAATAAAAACAACATAATGCAGTCTTAATCTTTATCCAAGCAATATATAGCTCAATCTATTTTCTATTTCCTTTATAGTTCCTTTATAGTTCCTTTCTAGTTCCTTTATAGTTCCTATATAGTTCCTTTATTCCTTTTAGTTCCTTTATAGTTCCTTTATAGTTCCTTTATTTTCTTTCATCTTTCATCGTCATCTTTCATGTCGGCGAGGCACACATACTCGGCATCATCGTCGTCATCTTTCGGAATCTATAAGGTAACAGTAAAGTCAAACATGTGCCAGTCTTAAGATTCACAGCTACAGAATATAAACCGAATATATCTACCTTTTTTTGGTTGCCTCAACGATTTCTTTTTCTCGCGAACATTCCACATCGATCACGGTATAAGGCGAAAATACGTTTTCTTACAAGTCAAAAATCCGGCTGCTAGCAAATGCTTTTGAATTTTTACTGATCTCAAAACAGAAAAAAAACGAAAATTGGTCTATCGAAATAAAATTTATTACAATTTGAAGTTGGCTAATTCCATGTGGTCCCCCCCGTGAATTCAAAAAAAAAAACTCAAAATTTCTTTTCACTTTTCTTTCTTTTTAGTCACATTTTAGGGCTAGTAAACACGCTGAATCCGAATTTGATGTCAAAATTATAGGTTGTTTGTTTGGTATTTGAAGACACGAAATTTTGATGGTGAGGAACTGTCCAGGCGTATCATGGTTTTCTATTTTTTTGAAGGTATCTTTATTTGTTATTTTATTCTTTTCTGTTGTATTTTTTAAAATTTTTAGGATGGACCGCGTTGCGAAGAGGAGGCAAGCACGCAAAGCGAACTTGAAAATAAAAATGACCTAAAATGATTGAAAAACTTTTTCTCGAATTCTCGATAGGTTATGTTTATATTCAAATACGAGTTCTAATGTTAGTTTAATTTAGGTATTTATACTACCATGCTTATACCACCACTGACAAAAATTAAGTTAATTGTTTACCCACTCACTTCGGAGTCATTTCCCACCGGCATCTGCACATCTGCAAGTGATTGAGTGAGAAGTGCGGTACGGGGATCTTCTTCCGAGTTGCAATGTGCCGTAGAGACATTCTAAGGCAGTTAGCCAAATTTAAACAAGAATTACCTTATTCAAAAGCGCTGGGGCTAAATTTTTCAGCAAAACCCCTTTCGAGTAGCGCCACACATTTTTCCAGTTGTGTTCAACCTAAACAAAAACTTTAAAAATGAAGTGAATTAGACAATAATTGTCGACAAAAATTGAGTTAATAATTTGTCCACTCACTGATTCACTTACGGTTCCCGTCGTTGACATCTTGACGGATTGAGCGACGACGGTTGTGTGGAGATTCTCGTCTGAGGTGCATCGCGTAGTTGTACTGTCGATTTGGTTAAGTGGTGGTTATGAGAAAAGTTATTTATTAACAAAAAGATTTACTTATCTGTTGAATCCCATAGAAATTGCAGCAATTGGAAACAATAATCTAAACATTAGAGATCAATCCAGGAGAAAATTTATTAAAATATACCGTTTTCGCACTGTGCGGTAATTGAATCAACCCTTCAAAGCCTTGTGCTAAAATCAGAGTATATGCAACGTATAGATCAATCATTACCTTCCACACTGAGTGCTCGCCCATTGACACCACTCCTTACGTCTCACACATGATCAAAAAGAGGGATTGCAAAAGAAGCATATGGAATACAATTTTAAAAAACCAACTGCCCACGACTACCAATTCCCAGTGAATATTTCCCAAATGGGTGGTGCTGATTTGGGTACCCCCAAAAATCTACCTGCACATTATTCAGACAAGATGAATTGAATCACACAAAAGTCCACGGTGCTATGGGCGTTTAGGGGGACATCGGCGAAATAAGGCAAAAATGCGTTTTCTATAGGATTTTTCTGGGAGTACCTTTAGATGCGGAAAATTGTGGATCCGAATCTGAAGGAATTTTCCAAAATCCTCTGACAGAAATTTTTTAAATTGAGTTTTAGCAGTTTTTGGTCATTTTGCATGGGAAATTTTGTGGTACCCTGCAGTTTGGAGCTCGTAACTCGACAACGAGGGTCTAGAACCAAAAACGAAGGAGTAGGTCTTATTCTAGAGATTCTTACGAATATTTTGATGCAAAAATCATAAAATTTGCTTAACTCTACAAAAAGTTATAACATCTTTAAAGAAATTTTGCAAAATACACTAAAAACATCAGGGGAAACCGTGGCCGAGTGGTCTAAGGCGCGCGACGTCAATCCAGCGCAAAGTACGGGGTTGTTGGTTCGACTCTCCCGCACTTCAGCATTATTTTGCATATTCCTTAATTGTTTTGAGGGAATACGATACATAGCTACATTGTTCTTGAACAAAACAATTGTGCAATAGAGAATTTTAAAATTTTCTCATTTCTTCTAAAAAATGTTATAACTTTTGTAGAGTTAGCAAATTTTATGATTTTTGCATCAAAATATTCGTAAGACTCTGAATAAGCCTCTCTCTTTTGGTTCTAGACCCTCGTTGTCGAGTTACGAGCCCCAAACTGCAGGGTACCACAAAATTTCCCATACAAATGACCAAAAACTGCTAAAACTCAATTTAAAAATTTCTTCAGAGGGATTTGAAAATTCCTTCAGATTCGAATCAGCACAATTTTCCGCATCTAAAGGTACTCCCAGAAAATCCTATAGAAAACGCATTTTCGCGCCGATGTGGGGGGGGGGGCACTTAAAATCTGCATAATTACATCAATTTGCATTTAAGTTTTTTATTGATTTTCACTATTTATTTTAACAACAACAACTTTCCGCCCAAAATAAAAACAACTATTGGGCAATTTTGGGCCATTCTTTTAATAGGTTAAACGCTTTTAACTCTAATCTATTTGCTGCAGCGACACCCGCCATAACCAAATAAAGAAAGTAAGTAAAGTTAAAAGCTCGACCAATTTGGCTGATTTAACTTGTACACGTAATCGCTAAATACGACCAATCCCCGAATAGGTAAGAAAAAAATGAGAAGCAGTTTGATATTCTTTTGCACATTAAGTCTTGTTAAAAATCATTCCATTTATTCACCATAAATATACAAGGCTTATAATTCAAAACCGCAAAATGTCAAAATGCAAACACGGTAAAATTGATAAATCACAGACTATGCAGTGAGGTCCGTTGTGCAGATTAATGTATCCTGCATGTCGCTTGGGAGAACGGGTACGCCACGAATAGCCTTGCGCAAGTTCTTGGCCATATCCACCATAAATTTGGGCTTGATCGTCTCAATAATGCTTTTCACAAAAGGGATCCCTCCGCTGACTTTCAAATCGCCGTGGAAGTACAACTCGAAGTCGATTTTTCCTAAAGTAGAAAAATGACATGGGGGTTATGCACATTTCAACTAGTTTACTCAGCTAAAGAAACCATTCATTCAGTAATTAGTTACCTTCTCCACAATCTTGAATCACAAATCCTCCCAGATGTTGAAAAGTGCGTACATGATCCTTGAGTTCGGGCACGTCGGCCTTTTCAACTGAGCGAGCAGCAAGGATGATAGTTGATGTGCTTTTTCGAGCGTCGATGGAGACCACATCTACCGAGTCACGAGCGCTCAATGGAGTCCTTCTTTTAGTCACGTGATGAACGATCTTCATGGTAGGAGAAATCTCATTCGAGCACCTTTACTCGCTAAAAGAAAAATGAAGCTAGGAAAAACCTATTTTTCTTACGGCAAGAAGATCATCCCATTGCGTTCTGTAAGGCATCCATGGCAAAACCAGAGCAAGTGCGTGGTTGAGAGTAGTGCCCTAAAATGACAACGTATACACTTGATAAGCAAGCATCAACTTTACTTCAATCAATTAGGGTTTTACACGGTCAGGAGGCTTGTATTACTGTTTGAGAAACTTTTCAGAGCAGCGTTGAAATGGGAAAATCAACAATCAGTCAAACTTTAAACGCCCACTTTGAATACTATAACTGATGTATTGTCTTTACCAGAACCGGTAACTACCGTAATACCTTAATAATAGCCCACGTATGATGGCGCAGCTCACCTCTTTTACAAAACAATTTTTTCGCAGTTCCCTAAATTTTTCCCAACTACTTTTGGTACCAAATACTAAATTTCAAGGGCTAGCATTTGACACCCAAGCATAAAGCAGCGCGGAGAACGGAGCGTGTAAAGTTAAACTACGCGGCAATATCCCGTCATTATGGGATGGGGCTACTATTACAGGTATTAGGGTAGAAATTGGTAACTAAAGATGAAGACCACGACTAGCGAAAATCTCCCTTTGCGTAGTAGACCACGTTTTTAATTCCCCAAAAGGTCTAAAAACTCTTACTTCTAGAGAGATGGAAGCTTTGGCGATATCCTCGGGACAGTCGGGGTTGTCACTTTTCATTGTGTAGACCTTGATGTCGCCTTCAGAAAACTTGCTGGATTGGAAGTTCTCCGGATGATTGTGGTACTTCCATAGATCGGCGATCGCCCGCTTTCCAACCGCCTTGAAGTATTCGTGTTCCTCTGACGCGACGAGAGCCATCACTGCGACCAGAACTAAAAACACGAAAAAAAAATAAAGCCTGGTGTATACTAATAATGAAAACAACATGAAAAGGAAAATGTTAAAGTGTGGTGCTTCAAAAAGACGTCAATGGTTGGAGTCTTAAAGCTACAGAGAAAAAAAAAGGGGTGGCTACTTTGCGCCAATTTTTTTGCGCAACTCACCATAACTTTCTTCTAAGTTGGCCAAACTTTATGATTTTGGTGTCATTTTGTTACACTTGTTGAGATCTATAAAATGACACAAAAATCATAAAGATTTACCAATTTAGAAGAAAGTTATGGCAAGTAGCCACCTCCGAGAAAAATGAAACGGAAAATGCTTTTTGCCAGTAGGAGAAAGAGAAAACGCTGCCATTAGGTTAAAAATATTCAATCGATCAGTGAAAACAGCCAAAATCAAAGTGCTTTTGCTTTCGGAACAAAATATTTTTCTTATTTAAACTCTTTTTTTGAAAATGGAAAACTGACTTTCATTTTTGGTGTCCGCTGGCTTAAATTTTGAGATTTGTGGCACTTGTCTCCCTTTGCTTGACTTCTGTGTCGATTTTGATGTTACGGAAGTTGGCGGAAGCCCTTTTACGAATCACTCTTTGTAATAAGAAAACCTTTCTGGTTGGCTGCTAAATTGTTTGGAGGTCATCTTATAGTTAGAACTCTGTATTTTTGTAGAAGTTCAAAGTGCGAATGAAAATTTGTACCCCAAAGTTGTTGATACCTTTTAACTCCCTTTAACACTTTTCTAAAATACGTTTCACCGCTTTCAGTTTTATGCATTGTTTTTATTTCAACATTGGTTGTTATTTATGCAGTTCAGATGCCAGGGAATCTGCTTCATCTACGTCTACCTCTTCAGGACCAAACCAACAAAGTCCGGCCCACCCAGACGCGAAAGGCTGAGATTCCAGTTTCACGACTGACGGTGACAGAACCTCCCAAACTGCTCGATGGATATCAAGAGCTCACTCCGTCAATCTTTGAAGAATCGTTCACAACGACCCCTAAGAGACGCGGAAACAAGACGGTCAAGCAGGTAGTTTTGTTTTAGTCATACTAAAGTGAAAACTTTTAGGCGATTCGGGTGCCTCAACTACGCTCTTGCTCCTCTGCGCCAATTCTCGAGAAGGATGCTAGCGACGATTCGCCTCAAACTGTGTTTCTATTTGATGATGCAGGTTCCCGAATTAGTAGTCGTCTCTTAAGTAGTTTTTGATTTAGACGCTCTGTCCGCGTTGAACGAAAGTCGGAAACGTTTTTTGGAGACGCCAGATGGCCAAATAAAAAACAAAGATGGATTTTGTCAAGAAACTGATGTTGATTTGTTGTTGTAAATATTACTCGTACTTTTTAGTGGTCCGACTCTCCAAATTCCGTGGTCATTAGCGGTTGCACACCAGATAAGCGTCGTCGATTGCACATTTCAGCATCAACAGGGCAGCTTGATACAGAAGTTGCCGGAAATTTTGATTGTCTTGTTGAGGAGCGTGAAGTGGTATCTTTGACTATTGTATAGAAAAATTTACACCATTTTAGGAATATACTTTGCCAGTTGTGCCTGACTCGGAGTGCAAGGCAAAATCTTCGGCGTTCAAGTACATATCACAGGATACTCTTGTAAGCGAACTGGAGCAATTGGGAGACCAATTTGAGTAAGAATATCATGCTACTTATATACTTTACAACAAAAGTTATCTCAAAACATAAGCCTAAAAATACTTTATAACTGCTTATTTTAGACAAAAATACATCCTTGTCGATTGTCGATACAGCTATGAATATGAAGGTGGTCATATCAAGGTATTTTAAAATTCCTAATATAATTTTATTATTTGTTTAGTTTGCCCATAATTCTAATGAGACGAGTTTGGTGACGTCGATCTTCTTTTCTGATGATCCAGTTATATTTGGAAACAGACGAGCACGAATCCCTATCTTCTATTGTGAATTTTCTGAAGTCCGCGGCCCTAGGATGTAAGTTATCTTGAACAGTTAGGTCATTAAAAATTAATTTAGGGCAAACGAACTTAGACGGATTGATCGTGCACTGAACTTGGAGCGATATCCCTTCGTCGAGTACAAACAAATTTTTGTGTTACACGGAGGCTACCGTGGATTTTATGGTCAAGAACACGAACACGTGATGAAGACTCGAGTTCTTACAATTTCCATTATTTTTACAAGATTACTTTTAGAAATTTTGTACGCCTATGTCTTACGTCCCAATGAATCACCCAGAGCATGTGAACAAATTACGAGAACTGTCTGCTCATCGCAAGCGCTTGGACAAAGGCCGACGGCAGGGAAGAGTACATCCAAAAGTGCGGGTAAAACTATTTTTGATGTATAGTCTAGAGAAATTCTAGGAGCTGATAGTATGTTGTAAATTCGTACTCTGAGCGTAATGTGATGTCTTATTGTACATTTTTAGACTCAGGAACGCTTGTTGATTCAAGGGCCCGTTTTTGATGCTGATGAAATTGAAGATCGCCATTGATGTCTGCTTTTCATTGATTGTATTTTGATGCATTTCTTATATTGTTTTTTTGCAAGCTGCAAGTTTGTTTTTGCATTATGAATTATTGATTTGATAATTCATGTCACGGGTTAACTATAGTTAGCCTTCTGTAAATTAACATGTTCTACTTATTTGTTCAATAAAGCTAAATAACTCCAGTGTTCGAAATCAAATCTCACTAAATACGACATTTAACCAAAGTTTGCATACAATACAACGTGGTGTATGTTATCCACCAATCATAGAAAGATGAGGTTTGAGTCGATTTGCCGCTTGGAATCATTGGGAATGGAGTGGGCAAGAAATTCGAGAATGACAGAAACGTAAGGCATAAACTGAATGCGGTGTATTGCTTAAAAAAAGACTACGATAAAAATGCACATGAATATCTTCAAATAGTTTAGTAAATGCACTTTTTGAACAAGTGAAAAATCGAGTTGCACAAGTGAACTGGCAGGAGAGAAACAAAGAATTTAATAAAGCTGGAAAACAAATACCTAGTAGCAAAAAAAGTAAATATCTTAATGCATAGCAAGAAAATGGCAATAAAAGGGTTTCATTGCACAGAATTTGATTTCCAAAAAATGGCTAATACTTAAGAAAATAGCTAAGAAATATGAAAGCACTTAAGAAGATTTCGATGAATCGTTAGAGATCGATTGAAGTTGATGATGAAGAGCCAAGAGAAGAGATCTCTCTTCATCGGATACCTCGGATAAGCCACTCTCGGGATGATCATGAAGCCATTGATTGATTTGCTGAAAGTTTTTGGATAGCTAGGAATATGGATACTTTGATGTAACCTATTTTGGAAAAAAAAATCTTATGGTGATTAGTCACTTTGATCATTTTGAACTCACATCTACATTATTGGTGACAAAAGCGACATCTTGTCGAACGTCGGGCGTTGAATGAGGATCAGATGGACGCGGTGGATGAAAAGATGTTGGAAAGACCGACAGAATGAAAAACAAGTGAAAGAGCCCGACATCGCTGAAGAGTACTCAACACCCATGGCTCGCCCGATGCGGAGCTCGTTGATCTCATTTCAGCCTGAAAATTCGCTTTGATTTCATTCATTTTGAAAAGAGTTTTACCTTCACGTTGATTGATTTTCGGTGCACTTTCGATGATTCGTCGACTCGTTCACTGTCCGCACTACTCGCCGAATCACTATCCTCTTCAACTCGAATTGGTTCCTCTTCGTTTTCTGGACTCTCCGGATTCTCATCTTTCGCAATCGGCTCCTAAGTTTTTATAATTTAAGTATCTTCCTTTCAAGTAAACTATTTTAAAATAAGGCATTACTGTCTATTTACCTCTTTGATCGTCATATCGAGAGGCGTTGCATTGTGATGGAGAGCCGAGAGACCGGCGAGAGTTGCGAGTGGGCTATGGGGGCTGAATAGATAAAAAGATATTCAAGGAAATTAGTGCAATTCGATACTTGTTGATCAAGAATTGTTGAGCCAATTCGTGTCTGAGTTGTGTGAGAGTTGAGGGAATGATATCCGAATCGAAGCGATCTGAAGACGGCAAAGTGTGCATTGGGAGAAGCAATCTGGAATGATGTGTTTGATTCTTTTTACCCAATTCACTAATTTACCTCAAAAGACCACGAAAACCAGGTCGATCAACGATATTTGCCGGTTGTCCATCCAAAAGAATCATCATTGCAACCTAAAAAAAGAACGATATAAGATCCAAGATCAAAATAGGGCAGGATTAAGATAAACTTTTCGAATGAACTTACTTGCGTGTGAAGTTTCACCGAATCGAGACTCGAATTAACATAGATTGATTCGGATTTGGAGGTTTCTGAAAAAAACTTTATTTCTTTATTTATGCTACTTTCTACCGGGAAATGTCGAGCGAACAATTGAAAAAGCGGTCGGACCATTTGAAGGAGTCGACGATTTCGTTCGCAAATCAGTGGCCTCTTCCTGCAAAAGTGATGAATGAATGGAAAAAGAGAAAGATAAACTGACCTCTTCTTCAGCTTCTGTTAATTGCTCGACCCGTTTTGCTGCATTCGGAATGATGGCTTTGGGAGCCGGGAGACCGAGTGGAGGGACAAGAGGAGACACTGAAAAAGAAAAGGTGTACACAAGAGGAGTTGAATGCATAGTAGACAATTAAAGATATAATTTTGTAAGTGATCAAATAGCTTAAACTCAATAATGGAAGGTTGAAAGAAATAAAGGTTAGTGTATGAATAGAAAACTCACCAGTGGATGCAAGAGTTGAAAGTGAGTGAAATGGTGGAGAAGCGGTAGTTGAAATGGATGAAGTTGTGTCGGAAGCAGACGAGAGTGATGATGGAGATTTTTGTTGATGAACAATTGATGTTGGAGTGCCGACAACAACGGCTGGATGCCCATCTTTCACTGAAGACATCCGTTTCTCTTCTGAAAGTCACTGGGTTATTGATGGAATTTTGGAGCTATATTTGACTTTTAGAACTTGATCATTGACAAGTTTTTCGTATCTGCGAGTGAACTTTCCTTAGAACTTACTATAAAAATTGCAAAGCTTTTTAAACTCACCAAATTTGCATGGAATTCCTGTTTGACGAGCTTCTTGTAACAATTGATATTCAGCCACGTGACAACTCCGCAAATGACGAATCATGCCGGTTGTGCTAAAAGAGGAAAACATTGAAAAGGAAATCAACTGAATTTATTCAGTTGATTTTCTTAAATTACCGTACCTGCTATTTGTCGCTTTGATTTTCTTTCGACATAGTTGACATTCGGCTGCTTGTTCTTCGACGGGCAATTGATCGAAATATTTCCAAACCTGAAAATCATGATTAGAAGATTAGAACAGAAAACAAATTTTTGTGAAAACTAACCTTAGCCGTTTTGACACTACTCCCGCCGACTCTCGTTTTTCTCAATGGAGTCAAAGGAGATCCGGATTGCTGTTGAAGACAAGCCAATTGAGATTGGAACTAAATTAAGGCTTTTTTTGAATATTCTGATATTATTTTGGTTAATTATGTGATTTACCTGCTGTAGGGTAGGGAATTGTTGCATGAGAGCGGCCGAGAAAAGTGGCGGAAAAGCTCCGCCGGGGAGCATCACCCTGAAAAGACACTATAAGAAAGTGGTAAAAGATTATGAAATTATTGAAAGAAAAGAAAATTGAGTCTAATGAAAGACACGAGAAAGGGAAGAGCAATGGGACCACATCATTTGCATACAAAGGAAAGTGGAAAGGGCCGAGTGCAGACAAGTGAGGGGTACGGTAGGCGGAGACAAAGAAATTCTTGAGCTAGGTGAGATTTGAAAGCGCACAGGTAGACCTGAATGGGTTTTTGAAAGATAAACTTAAAACCCTTTTAGAATCTGGGTTTGTGTGGGGTTTGTTGATGGGAATTCAAGAAGAATGAAGAAAAAGGAGAACAAGAAGAGATTTTGGTAGATTGGGTAATGGACGAGAAGAACAGCTGTCATCAACGGGGCCAATGGAGGGGTGGGTGAGTTGTGGTTGAATGGGGAAGGGGATGTCCCCCACCGATCACTCGTCCCAGTCTCAGCCTCTCTCTCTCTCTTCATTCAGTTCCCGCAAAGACAAAGACTCTCCGAAATTTCTCCAATTCGCGCCCGGGATTCAAATTTTTCAAGGCCTCCTCTCCCGCACAAAAATCTCTTCTGATTGACCACAAAATCTTCAATTTGACAATGAGTGGATTATTTCGTTTTGCAATACCAAGAAAGTGTAATACTCTACAGGAAACTAGATCCATTTTAAGCCAAGCTTTGACCTACCTAGACATTGCCAGGAATCAAGGGAAACCAAGTCCGTTTTTTAACTAAGACAGTTGCCAACTTTTTTGCAGACTGTCTTCTTGTGGTGGGGATAAGTCACTCTCCAAAGCTCACGTCAAGCAGAAAGAAACATTCGGGAGAATTTTTTTTAAAAGGTCAACCGATGAATCAAAGCCATCGTTGTGTGGGTTTTTTTTTGAGACAAAGAAAAGTCTACTTGAGTGACTGGATATCTCGAAAGTTTTGCCATGCACAAAAAGGAAAAAAATGCAAAGCAACTAAAGTTTCAAGGATTAGGAATGCTTATGGAAAAAGTTTGTTGCAAAGGTTTAACAACTGAGGGCCTGAAAAACTATTTGAAGCTCGTTTTGCCAAAGTAAGTCTTGAGGGATTCAAATTTTCAGGCAAATGTTTTCCCAGGGAGTTCTTGGAAAGAAAATGTTATTGTATTGGGTGATTTGGGGACGACTTTTGTTGTATTGGGACAAGAAATTTTTGGGGAAATGGAATGAATCACAGGGAAGAGAAGGGGAGGAGAGAAGAGGAGGAGGACTCAAGAAGAAGAGGACTCCTCAAGAAGAAGAGGGACTCATCCCACCAAAACTCTTTCCTTTAGAAAATTTCGAGCACAAAGGATCCGAGAAAACACATCTGCGACCTGTCTCTCTTAAAGAACAAAATTTAGATAAGACTATGAGAGGAAAGAATTTGAATGATTGAAACTATGGGGTGACAAACTTCAAAATCATCCCCATTCTCACATACGGTAATGATCTTTCGCTATAGGTCAGGTAATCCTTGATATTTCCGATGCGCACAAAAAAGTCTGGCAAATATTTCTTGGAGCAAATAGTTCGTTTGAATTTCAAGAGCACCCCTTGATCAGCCAAAATCAGCTTGATCACCATCTCTGATCTCATTCCATTGTTTTTTTAGATCAACGTTTAGATTTTTGGATCAACTTTCAAGAACTTTTAACACGAACATACGCTCAGTTAAATGCTAATTTCGAGAAAAGCAAACTATTGGCAGAAACCTTAAATGCATATTTGACGCTAGTACCGAACTACTGTGGTATTACCTCTCAATGACAATGGATTGCCTTTCAAACAACAGCCCTCTTTCACCCAAACAGAGACTTATTGAAAGAAAAAGAAAATCACCTCTTTCACCTCTTTCAATTTCATCGAATTCCATAATCTTCCCATCAACAAGACGATTCATTGAGAAATTTTAAAAAACCACAAAATTTTGAATTCCCATTTGACGGACCGAGTGACTTTTGTAGGCAAACACGGCTCTTTTTCTTTCTTTTTTTTTGTCTTTTCGCGAGTTTTTGCCCGGTTTTTTCTAAACGTTCCGGGACTGTCTTTTCACTTTTCTTGGAGAAATCTTCTTTGATTAGAAAAACCCTTTCGAATTTTGACTGACGGCAAAAAAACAGTTGAAGGAAAGGGAAAATGATTGAAAAACTCGAGGAAAAGCACAGATGGAATCTGATGGAGAAAGGGGAATCTGAAAGGGGAAGGAGAAAGGGGAATTCAAATTGGGGTGACAGAGTGAGATCCTTGGTGATTGTGTAATACTTTGCACTTACACTTGGCAAATAAATAATCTTTATATCTGTGCATAAGTCTTGGTTAACTTATTGTTAGTCTGTAGCTGCGTTACGGTATCGATTACGAGTTCCGGTAACCAGAGTACTTTTTATTGCCCAAAATGGTTCGGATTATACAAGAAAAGTGTTGCAACTAGACTTAACTCCCTCTGGACTCAGGGGACTATAGTGCGTTGTGGTGTAATGGTTAGCACAGTTGCCCGGTACGCGAAAGGTCTTGGGTTCGACTCCCGGTGGAGTGAAGTTTTGATCTCCCTAGTTCCAGCTCTAGGTATATCGGAAGTTTGTCACTTTTTTGACAGATTACTGTAAATTTGGAATAAGGATTTCTTGAGCGAACTCTCTGTGAACAAGAAAAGAAAAGGGGTGGCAATTATGCAAAACTCGGACCGGAAAATAAAACTCCGATCGGAAAAGGGTACATAAAATGAGACCCTTAAACAGTTGGATGAAAGAAAAAATGGAGGGAAAGGCTTTGATGTGATCCGAAAAAAGAAAGGAAATGGAAAGGGCCAAAAGCGAAAGGAAAAGAGTTCAAATAAGGCCATTCACATACAAATGCTCCCATTCATTCGGTAACACATTGTAAATTTTGAGTCGGCCTGGTTTGAATGCGGTTTTAGAAGGGTTCAAAGAGGGAAATTGCAAGGGATATCGGATGAAATTACGAGAAAATGTATCCAGAACCTGATTGTTTGTGAAATATTCAGAGCTTGAGCGAAATTTTCAAAAACTTTTGATTTCTAAATCTTTACACAGAACCTGAGAGTCAAAATGGAATAAAAATGAGGTTTTCTACGAAATGTTTAACTTATTCTTAGAAATTGTACTCCTATTGATGAGATATTGTTAAAAGTACGGTAGAGTTACGGCAACATTTCCTGGGATTTCCAAACGATTTCCAAAACGAAAGGTGTCTGGGTGTTGACAGAATTTTCATTAATCGACTCAAGACTCACATAAAGAAAAGGATTTGAGTGAAAAGAAAGAAAAAAAGAGTCGATCAGTTCGTCAAGGACGGTCTCGGGACCCCCAAAAAAACGAAAGCCTCCGTAAAAATCTCCGAAAATTTTTAGGCGGGATTTTTTGAGATCAAAGTGTGAGTAGATTTATGCAGAAAAAAGGAAAAAAAAGAGGAGAAAAGGACACAACTGTTCGATCGGTGTCGAGATGGAAAAGAAAAGGAAAACGAGCATTCACAAATGAATGAACTCTGAGGGGTGTTGAAATGAAAGAAATGAGAGGCGTAGGCCCTCCCCTCAACTCTTCCACCCATCCTAATCGGTTGTCAGATCTCTCGAGATCTCCCTATCTTTGTTCTTCTTCTTTTCTTCACTCTCCATTTTGGGGCACGCGACTCAAGTCTTTTGAATCAGTCTATTCTTCATCTTAAGTCAGAGATTTCTTAGGATATGACTCCAGTGGCATTCGAGGAAAGATGAGGTGATTGGAGAACTCTTTTCGAGAGTCACAGAAAATTTTATGAAACGAGTTCAGCAAGAAGAATATGCCTAAATTTTTGGGATTAATCTCTGGGTCAAACTTAGTTGTATTCCTCTACAAATTCTACATCCTATTCACAACCTAGATTCTCCAGTTTGTCTTCTCTAGATTCGTTACAATCAGTCTCAACTCGGGCTCCTCTCCAAAAATTTTTTGTCAGCAAGTCATGTCGGTAACTTAATCTGCAATCTGTAACAAGTGCCAAGTGAACCCCATAATCCAAAAGAACCCAAAGTCTACATTGAAAGATGGCCCCCATTCTCCCGTCTCATTCTCTTTACTGACCACCCCTTTCCCCTCCACCGACAGGAATCGACGATTTTTATTTCCTTTGTCTCGATCGGGTGTACCCCTCGTTTCCCTCTGATTCAACCCACTGTGTTTCCCATCAATTGACCATCTTTCTCTTGAAGAAAATGGAGAGGATGGCCGGGTGTCCGAATACTCGATTCTTTTGCCGCCTAAATTCATCAAGAAGGGACAAAGATATGATTAGACGGTAGGTTAGGGAACAGATTTTAAAACTCAAAAGGTTTGTCAAAAAGTTCAAAGCTCGGTGGTGCGGTAATAGAATGCTTGAAGAAACTAACTTTTTTCAATGATAAACAAGATCTTGATAAATCAAATTTGTCTAAGAGAACAAGAAAATGAGCTTGATGCTTGAAATATATGGTATTTTATTCGGGTTCTAGCCATCACGCTCGGAATTTGGTAGCAGAATAGCGTCTATCGCAGTACGGAGAATAGCGTCTATCCCAGTACACAGAATAGCGTCTATCGCAGTACGGAGAATAGCGTCTATCCCAGTACACAGAATAGCGTCTATCGCAGTACGGAGAATAGCGTCTATCCCAGTACACAGAATAGCGTCTATCGCAGTACGGAGAATAGCGTCTATCCCAGTACACAGAATAGCGTCTATCGCAGTACGGAGAATAGCGTCTATCCCAGTACACAGAATAGCGTCTATCGCAGTACGGAGAATAGCGTCTATCCCAGTACACAGAATAGCGTCTATCGCAGTACACAGAATAGCATACATAGCACCTGTAATCAAATCAAAAAAATGCAAAGAAAACAATTGTTTTCAAGAAGAAAAAACGAATGATGAATGATTGAATGATGAAAAAGGGTGGAATGGTTGAGTGGAATATCCACTGCTTTCAAGAAAGGGTGAGGCTCGAATTCGGACAAGCGGACAAGGATTGAGAGGAGGGCAGAATAGGGGAAGAAAGAAGAAGGGAGGGGTGGATGTGACAGCACACGGCAAACCAGTCCTCCAAGTAGCCACCAGCCTCCCTCACCCATCCAGAGGCTGAGACTCACAAAAAGAGACTGCCCTTGCACTCTTTTTTGAATAGCTGAGAGGAGATCAGGTCTTGTCTCTGTCTTTCTTCTCGATCTTCCCCAAGGGGTTCTGCCCTCGGCAAATCTACACAGAAACACACCTGGATTGGGGTGAATGACTATCGGGATCTACATGTTTTGTGTCTCTTTTTTGCCTCCTTGAACACTGCTTTTTTATGGGGAAGGGGCAGCGATGTTTTCTTTGAAGAATCTCACCTGCTTTGAATGTGAAGGGGAATGTTTGAAATTTGGTGTTCAAGAGAGTGACTCTGTAGTGGGAAGTTGGACGTTGAAATTGAAGTGGTCATGAGAGAAGTTCATGTTTTGATTCAGTTTTACAAAGAAGATTGAATGGTGCTCGGAAGGTAACAGGTCAAAGGGGAATAGAAGAAAGGTACAAGAAAGATGTTAAAGTGCAGACAAATTATGATAAAAGTGGTATTTCATAGAATTTCATAGAATAAGCCTGTAGCAACTTGACAAAATAGTAGACTTTATTATTCCTTAATTTGTATTAGAAAAAGATTGCCTACAAGTCCAAAGTACAGACAAGTACGAAGGCATTTGGAAGAGTTATAAGATCTTCAAGGCTTCAAAGGCTTCAAGGTTTCCTTTGGGATGAATTCAGAGGATTGAGGCAAGAGAAATGGGGTGGATGGACGAGATCCCGTTGTGTGCCATCCTCCTTTCCATCTATCCCCTTTCCTTTCCCGTTTTTTTTGACCATCTTCCCAATGCCATCCAGATTAGGACAAAGAAAAAAAAAGACTCTGTCAATGGCATTTAGAAGAATTTAGTGAAGATGGCAGCTAGCATAAGCATAAATCTTTTGGCTCTCATCAGAGATGAATGGGGAAAAGCGAGACCGGGTGGATTAGGTTTTTGTATTGATTAGAATTCAAACAAGCAATCGTTATTGCATCTAAAGTGATACTAGCCGATCATTGTGCAAAACAGATCTCACATTCAGTGTTACAGCTCTAGTACAGAACCAAAATCGTTTGGTTCAACTTGTTTCAGTTTGACACCAAATTTACAAGCAAGTTTACTTATGATAATTAACTATCAATTTCTTGATTATTTAGCTTGATTATCTATATTATTTCTTGATTATCTATTTCCTATTGAAATTCTTTTCATCATATATCGCTATTCTTGCCAAAAGCATGGATGAGATGAAAAGAAAAAAGATCCGATTCGGGTATCTTGTCGAAAAGCGCACAAAAAACAGGACTGACCGATGGAAATCTTTTCCTCTCTTCGTTGCTTTTTTGATCAAAAAAAATGGAAAAGGGAAAAGGAGGGAAAAGCCTTGAGGCATCATCATCCCGATTTGGGATTCGATTCTTTTGGAAGGAGATTTTGTGGGGGATGACAGTGAAGAAGGGATCATTCACCACAACGATTCTGAAGGATGGACTCTGTGGTGGAAAATCGCTGGAAGATACGGTTAGAGTTAACTATAGATGTGATTTTCCACTGTCTACTGTTCAAAGCAAAAAACAGTATGATAAAGAGAAGGCAAAAGAATATGCAAAGGTTAGCTGTAATGCAAAATCTGAACAGAAAAACGAAAAGTATTTGCTTAATTTTTGACTTACTTGCTTACTGCTTACTGCTTGCTTACTGCTTGCTTACTGCTTACTTACTGCTTACTGCTTACTTACTGCTTACTTAAATCTTAAGAGAAAATCAACAAGGTTGGATGCAAAAATCCTATTTCTTTTTACTATTAGACTTACTGCTGAATAGATTCCAGTAAAAGCTATAAGTACTCGAATATTCCAGCAGTCTACTTCCTTCTGTTAAACTCTTGAATGCAAAATAAGTATATGATTCTTTCCTTTCATATCTTCATCTTTCAACAGACCGCGTTTTTGTTGTGTGGACGGTCACTCGTTGGATGGAGATGGCACTCCGCTTTGAAGCTAAAGGCACGAGATGAAGCAAGAAAAGGGGAAAAGAACCAGACCGGTCCTCAATCCACACTCCCCTTCGTGCTAAGATTTCCACCCACGAGAAATCTCTTCTCTTTCTTTTTCTTTTTTCTTTTTCCAAAATCCTCTTTTGACCTTTTTCGAAAATTTTGCCCCGAACCACTCACACAAGCACACGACAAGAAAAGCCGCCAACATTTTGGCTTTTTCTCTTTCTTGTGGTCTTGAGCTGGCGACTCTCGTGAGGGCAAAGCAAGGTGGAAGAACTAAAGCCTTATTATACAGTGCTTGAAGATTTGTATAACTGCTTGTCTTTAGACCGTTTACTGTACTGTATTAAATACTAATCGTTACAATAAAAAATACAGCAGTGTACTGTGCTTACCAGTGTTAACTCTTTGTTTAACATATTCTTAAACGAACATACAGTACTGGACAATGAAATATCATATTTGAAAAACGATCGTCACTTTCGCGCGTCTGTAACTCCGTTGTCTTTGAGTTTAAACTATTAGTGTTATACATTTTCTGAAAGCTCTTTTCAAGGGCTACACAATGGTAATATTAATATTTAGAAATACGGTAAAGACAAGAGAGTTATAGACGCGCGAAAGTGACGATCGTTTTTCAAATATGATATTTCATTGTCCAGTAGTGTATATCAGTGATTCTCTAAACAATCCTCATTTCTATTCATTAATCGAGAGTTCAACTACTGTGAATATTGAAGGTCAATAAGCAAAGTGGAAATTCGCAACCCTTTTGTGAGAATAGAAAAGGGATTGAAGGGATTGGGTGAGAGTTGAAAAGAAGAGGACTCTTTCGAGACTTTTTCCTTTGTAAGTGGGTCATCCACTTTGGGGAAAAAGAAAGAGAACCAGTTATACGGTATCTCTCATTTACAATAGAAAGAGTCAAAAGGGGAGAGATGTTGCGAGAAAGGAATTCATTGTAAAAACATCGGGATACGGTAGATGTCATTTCACATGCATCTATGCTAATGAGTTGAGGAGATTGTTGCACTTTAGAGAAAAGAAAAGTACAGGGTAAGTCAAAATCACGATCATAGCATTCATTATTTAAACACCAGGTGTATTGAGATTCAAATCAAGAGGGAAAATCTATTGAGAAGCGTTGGCGGCACCTGTTTGGCCTCGGATTTTTCGGGTTAAAGGTAATTCCACGGAAACAAAGGAGTAATAGAAATTGAGAAAGAGATCGAGAGACACCCCCCATTTCAGTCAAATACACACCATCCAGCTGTCATCAACCAGTCAGTCAGTCAGTCATTCATTCGAGGGAAAGATCAAGGGATCACACTGTTCACAACAAGAATAAGAATCGTCCTTTTGAACAAAGCCTCATTAATCGAGACATCTATCAGTCTTGCCTTTGAGAATGGATACAATGAGTTTACGACACTGTTCGCTGGGTGTTACGAGTTACGAATGGAAAATCCTAGAAGTAACAGTACAATTGAGGGAATAGTGATGAAAAGTGATAGAGAAGTGATATAATGATTGCTGACCATGTTTTCTTTGGCAAGAAAATCAATGGCAAGGTCAGTGAGCTTAACTTGGTTGACTTGAGATCTTAAGTGAACAATGTTATTGTTGAAAAGAGAAAAAGGCAAGTCAAACCGTTAAGGACAATCCTAAAGCAGTCTGAAGTTAATAGTTTGATCAAATAATGGAGCCCCCTTTCCAACAAAAACAAAGTTTTGATGTGTCTAAAAATGGCAAAAAGCGTAGACAATGTCCAAAGCATGGAGAGGGTTGAGAGAGTGGTCATTACAAGGTCCCTCCCTCTTGTACTGTTTCCCCTTCTCTCACAGTCCATCTACTGCATTAACCCAGATGTGCGAAAATCGACAGGTACATGATGTGAAGTGCTTGTTCACTGTTCTCTCGCATTTCATCCAATCCTATGGGTTGAATCGAGACCCCGAATTACTCCCCAATCCATCGTCCATTTCTGTACCCCATTTAAAATGACACGATCGAAAATCGGTACGAAAAACAGGACAATCCAATTTTTTTAGGAAATAACGTAAGGAAAATGTTAAACTAAAGAGATTGGTTTTAAAATAAACAAGAAAACTCATTGAGTCTTCAGAGTTGAAGAATAAAAGGATAACAAGTAGTTGGATAACAAAAGATCAGCTATAGATCAGCTAATGATCAGCTACAGGCTTAAAGATATGCGGAATTGTTTCAAACCCATGATTAGTTGGGCCAATGTTTAGAACAACGATTCTTGGCCCAACTTGGCTTTAAGTTTCAAACAGATAGTGTTAAAAAGATTAAAAGCCAAGGCAAGTTATGGATTTAGCTTAGTCTGGATACTTGTCAAGAACAAAGATAGGTAAAAGCTTAGCACAAGTTGCAAGTTTGACAAAAATGAGGATGGGGAGGAGGGAGAGTGAGCAGTGTGGTCCTCACGCCCTTCAATGCAGACAAAGAGTCGGAAAGGGGAAAGAGACACCGTAATGTCCCTCTTCCTCCCCCCCTTCCCCTTCCCTCCATCCATGTTGATCCCCCTTTCAAGTTCCCCCAGAGGCGATCTCTTTCTCGTTCTTTCCCCTTTTCCACCATCAGCAGCCAATCAGACCGTGAAGCGAATCGCCCACTTTTCGACCTCTCCTTGCCTTTTCAGCACAACGAATAAAGGGTGGCTTTTCGCCTGTTTTCGGGAGCCCGGTAAAGTTGAAACTGGTATTCTCAATTTCATTTCATCTCTTTTCCTCTTTTTCCCCATCTACCGGTCAAAGGAGCAACTTCACTAGAGCAACCGGAAGAATTGGGTGATTTCAGAAATGAAAAGTTCGGTCAATGAAAGAATCCTTAATGTTAAGTTTATCATTAAGTCTAATAAGTCAGTTTTTTTTTCAAATACAAGATAAAAACTGCTTTCCGAGTGGATAAAAGTTAGTCGATAGTATGGTTTTTAAGGATAAGAATGCAGGTACTTTGAAATTTTATGGCCAGCTAATCCCTAACTTGGTTTTTCTTAGTTTCAAACCCAACACAAAGATTTTATTGACAAAACATGTCAATTTGTTTATGAAATGTCGTCAATTTGCATTGACAAACGTCGATTGGTTTTTGGTGGTGAAAAAAGTGGGGAAGGTGAGGAAAAGAGAGTCTGAAAATGGATCCGAATGGGTCACTCGAGGTCATCAAATCGAATTTAGAAAAGAGAGGGAATCATGTTGCGATTGGGGGAAAGGAGGCACGGCTGTCATAACTGTTGACTCAATGAAGAGGGGAACACAGGAGAAGTGGAGATCGAGGTCATCCACTCACTCATTCACTCTCAATACTCTTGGATTACCTTCTCTTCATTTTTTCGTCCTACGGATTACTGTATTATGTTTTAAGGGAGTTGACCCAAGATCCAAGGCCAAAACCGGAGGGAGGATAAACACGGTAACGGTAATTAGCAAGAGCAACATTCATCCATTCATTCTTTGGATTTGATCTGAGGCCAAGGTTATTAATTCATCGAGAGTTTTTTTTTTTGGCCTAAACCCATAATCATCATCAACAACATATAAGCGCAGATTTCTGAGAGTGAGTATTGGAGATGGGTATTGATTAGGGACAAGTTGGGTACTTGGGTAAACTTGGATGACAAGTTGATAGAAAATTTTGGAGCCAAGTTGACGACAAGTGTTGACAAGTGTTGAAGTGGTGACGAAAAGTGACAGTCAAGTTTAGGTCAGTATATTGAAAAATGTAAAGATCTAGCCAAATAGCAACTCTGGAATCAATTCAGAAATGAGTTCTCGGTCTACAGAGTTGTGGTCGGATAAAGTGTAAACGGGGAAAAGATCCGGTCACTTTCAATCCAGTCATTCAGCATCCAAAACGAGGCGATCGTTGTGAAGGGGATCAACCGGGGGATTGGCCCGATTCCGCCCGGCTTTTCACCACAAAGAGAGAAAAAGTGAAACCGTATCGAATCGAGTTTTCCCCCCCTTCATTTCCTCTTTTTGATGGTCATCTACTCTTTTCCATCGGTTTTCTCGCAAAAATGACCTCAATCCTCTCCCGAATCACTCAAATTTGAGGAGTGAGCAAAATGCTACTGCAGGAGTTTGTTTTATAAAATCGTAATTTCAGTAGAAATATTCGCTTTTTCAACCTAATCATGCGCCCTACTTGACGACTTAGCTACAGTACACTCAAATTACCTACAGTACCTACCGTAAATACTGTAATAGTACCCCACCCCCATAATGACGGTGCGGACCGTTGCGTAGTCTAGCCTTGGACGCGTTTTTCTCGACACTGGTTTATGCTACAATGCGGGTTTAGGTATCAAAAAATAGCCCTGAATTTCAGCTATTTTTTGATACCAAAGACGCATTTTTTGAAAGTACGGGTGCTTTACAAAAAATGAAATACTAAAAAACTTCTGCGAGTACGCGACTGTACGAGGGAACTGGGGTACTATTCAAGTATTTACGGTAAGTTCTCATCTACAGAGTGCGCCAAAAGTTCTGTCACCTCCGTAAAGTTGGCTAAAGCTTAAAAAACTGAATTTTATTTCAGCTCCATAAAGAATATTATAGAAAATAGTAGAACTTTTAAACTATCTAGTAGAGAGGTTCAATGGCATAGGTTTCTGCAAAATAATTATGAGAGCTAGAAAATTTCGTACCCTATTTGTATTCTAAATTTTCAAAATTTTATTTTACCAAAAATAGATATTAAAATAGTCCCCTAGAAAAGTGATATTAAATAGAAATTTATTTGCTGTTCAGCTTATTTAAAAAATGAGGATCATAGATAGTTCCGAAAAATTTCTATCCTTAAAATTCCGGCTAATCGTCCCCGATCAAACGCCCTATTTAGCAATTTGTTACTAGTAAAAGAGAAAATTCTTCTGGGAACATTTTATTTGACGCTTTTTATACGTTTTTATTTAATATTCATAAAAAAAACCTTTAAAAAATCCAAAATTGATTGGTATTTGCCTTAAAATCTATAAACCAAGTAAGTGAGGTGACAGAACTTTTGGTGCACCTTGAAGAGCTTGCTCGATACATTGGTCAAAAATTAAACTTCTTTTAACTTTCAAAACACGAAACTAAGGACTCCAAGGACTGGCTCGTCTCGTTTCTCGTCCTAAAATCCATCAACTGTAAAATCGAGATGAAAGGTGGAAGGGATTGAAGTGAAATAGTCAAGCCCTCCCCTCTTTTCATCTTTTCTTACTCGGTCAATCTGGGCTACTCGACTTTTCCTTTTCGAAATCCTCAAAACTGGTCGATTCTCACTCTCCATTCAACTCTACTCCCAAAAGTCACCATCATCCGGATTCAGGGTGATTCAATTATGAGTTTAAGATCGACTGTTGACTGTTTGCTGTTTACGTCTGTACAAAATCTTTCAAATCTATCCCAAACAGACGTCCATTCAAATGAACGAGAGTTTTCAGGGTAAAAGAGTATTGGTTGATGTCAAATGAGTGAAGAGGATCACAGTTGCGCGCCATTTTTCAACGATCCTCTCGTTACTTGATTTCTTTCTTTTCAAAGATATGGCAAAGTGTAGGCAAAGGGGCCAATTTCTCCTCGATTCCAACGGAAAACGAGTTCTTTTCAAAAAGAGGGGAATTCGAGTTGTGCAAAGAAAAGACAAAAGACAAAAGAAAAGAAAGGACACCAAAGGGATCTCCCGATATGTTAATGGGACACTGTAGTAGAAAAGAAAAAAGGGGAGAGGTTAAAGAGAGACCCTCAACAACGCGTCATTAATACACCCCCGTGTGCCTCTCATCCATTCCATTCCATTCCATTCCACAACCCCCGTAGACCCATCACAGGACTAATGACAGCCGAATGAGAGACCTATCCTCGAAACATTCAAAAAGGAGATCTTTTGTTGAAAGAGGGTAAAATAGATTCGAGTTTTGAAAAGCTAGAGATTTGGGTACTTGAGTACTATTAAATTGATCGACCAAAAAAGAATATCTATTCTATTTTATATTTCCCTTACTCTTTAGGATAGTCAAGACACCCACTATAATGACTACGATCACAATGAAGACAACTATGGAAGTGGAGATTACGGAAAGACACAAAAACTGATCATTTTGTTAAAGCAAGATCTTTCAGGCAAACCATGACTACAGTGTTGGTTTCTTCGATTCAAACGATGTGGGCGAAAATGATTTGCCGGTCGACTTTTCTTGGGACAAAGGATTAAAATAGAGAGGTTGGGAAAACAAAAATTGGGCGTCGTTTATTTGAGCGCCACGCCAAATATGACTGGAAAATAACATAACAAAAAAAACAATAGAAATTGCGCATAAGATAACAACAAAACAAAATATGCATGATACAAGCAAAACAAACAAATCACATAAAATGAACAAAATAACACTAAGCTTTCAGATGATCAAACGGTGATTTTCCCAAGGGTCCATTTTTAATCGCCAGCTTCCGTCGTTGATGAGCAGTTCGAATTCGTGATGACTGTGGAGATTTGAGGAAGGGACAATTGCTATTGTGCGGCAAGAATGAACATCTTCTCATACTTTTCTTGAACCTCCAACAACTGCATTGCCACAAATTACGCCGAACATTTGGATGTGATTTCCTAATAAACAAGATGTAAAAAGATCTTTAAAAGAGATACCTCCAATTTGGCGTCGTAATCTTCTTGTGAAGACGATCCAATTTGTTCATCTCTCATAACAGCGCCAAATGAGTTTCAGCGGTAAGACAACGATTCATAATCACTTTTCCGAAAAGCTGTTTTTGAAGTATGAGAAAACGCCCAAAATTAGTAAGTTACCTATTTATATTTTATAAAATTTACCTCGCAATTCATTGACAAAGTTTGGCAAATTGATATAAGCTTTATGTTGCAAGGCCTCAAAATACTCCTCCGGACGTCAGAAGATTTTACGAAGGCTATCGCCATTAATTCTTATATATACACTTTCGTTGTAGGGTTTTGATAAGCACCAAGTTGAACCGCTAAAACAAAAGTGAATAAGGCCAGGGAATCCACTAACCTTAATAGCATCGTAAACATTCTTGAAAAAATGAAAGGAGCAGTAATGCCGATTTGTATGTCGACCGTAAACACTATAGAAGCCATTAGCGATTGCAATCTCCATGTCTAAATTAGTGTTGCTAAGTTATTATAAAGATAAAAGCCAGATCCGTTTTAATTTTTGTTGGTACTGGGACATATTTTTGCTGTAGCATTTTAAAAACATCGGCATATCAATGCGCCATAAAGATAAAAAATAGTTCTTTGTAACAAAATAAATAACGAACAAAACGTTATTTTGCTATTTGATTCCGCGTGTTACTTTGTGTCATCGCTTCTTGCGCAATTCACGAGCCTGAACAGAAAAATAACGACCGGAAACTAACGAACAAAACGTTACTTCGCTCTTCGACTCCAAATGTTGCGTTAATTCGAAGCAGCCACGGTGACTAGACGCGTCGAGAAGAGCTCCTTGATGCGGCACGCACTTCTGTCAACCCCTGAAGTTAAAAATACAATATGCAATTATAAAAACGCTTAGAACATGAAGAATAAAACGCTATCTCGCTTTGACTACCTCTTTGACTCCGGATGTTGCGTCGTGTCACCGCTTCTAGCGCAAATCAGGAACCTAAACGAAGAAAAGTGCTAACTGTAAACAAATTGAAGACGAAAATGGCAAAAAAGGTGAAAAAAGCATGATATTGGGGGAAGATTTCATAAAACTGGCAAAATTACACATTTTCATCTAAAAAAAACCGTGCTTTAGGTCAAATGAGTGAAAAAGGTGTAAAAATAGAAGCAAACCCCTAAAAAAATGCAAAAGCCAAAAATATTAAAATCTAGTCGCGCTGAAATGAACATTTTTAGTCATTTTTGGTGCGACGCTCAAATGAACGCGCGGGTATTCGTTGGCCCTCAAATGAAAGGCGACTATGTGACTACCTCCCTTAAAATAAACTCCGTCAATAGGTTATACGACCCTGAAAACCCCGGGAGAGAAATTTTTAACATTAAGACTCATTTGGAAAAAAAAAGAAACATCACTGTGTAAAGTGACAAAAAAAAAGAAACATCACGTGACTGGCGAGGTGTTCTTTGTGCTCACGCTCATCGCTCCCGACTTCGCAGACTCGTCCGGGATAGGGTTTATCCGTGCTGTCTGTCTGTATAATATGTCTGTCTGTATAATAAAGGAAACGATATTTCCGTACCAATTCATTCAATCGGGGCTTCATTTCCCTTCTATCCAATTTCCCCTTCAATTCTTTTTGTGCACTTTTTACTGCCTAGCAACCCCACTCAACTCTCTCAATCAACTATAAACGTCTGCTCATGCTTTTGAAAAGTTCGACAAATTTCCCAACTACAGTCAATCTTTCAAAACTGCTTTCTTTTACTCTTACATATTTTATGCAAACAATTTTAGATTTATGATATTCCACTTCGATCTGGAGATAATTCTTTTTTGAATTATGTGAATAAATTTAAACAAAACACAATGGTAAGCAAAACCTTCCAAAGAAGCCATTCACACAAAACCTAGAGTCTTTTACCGAGTATCAATATTCAGCGACCACATGGTTCCATTCATAGCCTTTATTTTGGCGATGATGGTGAGTAAATTGAAGTTAATCAAAAAAGGGGGCTATTTCAGGCATTTATTATGATACGGAAATGAGAAGAAGCTACTCAACAAAAAGTGTCGATAGAGGGAAAAGAAAATTGAAGAAAAATCCGAGTGAATGGACATGGCTTGATCGAAAAATTGGAGATACAATGACAGCGAATAGAGAAGCTTTCCAAGGTGGAGCTGGTGATCGACATGCAGTTGTAAGACCGAAAGATCAGCTGGAATGGGGAAGAGAACAACTTGATGGCACAACTGTGAACAGGTAGGAGTGATGGGATTGGCTGAAAATCAACAATGATTCAGAGAAGCTTTCCAAGGAGGAGCTGGTGATCGACATGCAGTTGTAAGACCGAAAGATCAGCTGGAATGGGGAAGAGAACAACTTGATGGCACAACTGTGAACAGGTAGGAGTGATGGGACTGTGTGGACACCAACTGGAACATTCAGAGAAGCTTTCCAAGGTGGAGCTGGTGATCGACATGCAGTTGTAAGGCCGAAAGATCAGCTGGAATGGGGACGAGAACAATACGATGGGACAACTGTGAACAGGTAGGAGTGATGAGATTGGCTGAAAATCAAGAATGATTCAGAGAAGCTTTCCAAGGTGGAGCTGGTGATCGACATGCAGTTGTAAGACCGAAAGATCAGCTGGAATGGGGAAGAGAACAACTTGATGACACAACTGTGAACAGGTAGCAGTGATGGGACTGTGTGGACACCAACTGGAACATTCAGAGAAGCTTTCCAAGGTGGAGCTGGTGATCGACATGCAGTTGTAAGGCCGAAAGATCAGCTGGAATGGGGACGAGAACAATACGATGGGACAACTGTGAACAGGTAGGAGTGAAGGGACTGTATGGACACCAACTATTAGGTTGTTCGGATATAAACGAGCGTTTTGGTAGTCGACAAAATTTATCTTAAAAACAGAAACTACACAGTTTAATCTAAAATATATTGACCATTATTATTGATTACTTCTTGCCATCTTTTGCACAAAGAATTGATGCCGCTCTTGAAAAACTCAGCCGGCTGTGACTCGAAAAACTTGGCGACCCAATTTTGGTCATCTTCACGGTTTTTGAATTTCTCTTGGGCCAAAAAGTTTTGAATCGACCGGAATCAAAGGTAATCTGAGGGAGCCAAATCGGGAGCGTACGGCGGATGTGGTAAAACCTCCCATCCTAGATTCTCTAGTTTTCGCTGAGCCATTTTTGCAACGTGAGGTCTAGCGTTGTTATGGATGAACTTTATCTTTGATGCGTCTACTCCGTAACGAATGAGAGCTTCATTGACCTGATCAAGTTGCTGTTTGTAGAGGTCGGATGTGACTGTTTGGCCGGGTTGTAGAAGCTCAAAATAAACAAGGCCCTTGTTATTCCACCATACTGAGAGCATGACCTTTTTTTCCATGAATGTCCGGTTTCACGGTCGGATTTAGCCGTTCTCCTGGTCCTAGCCATTTCCGTTTTCGAATAGTATTATCGAAATGGATCCACTTCTCATCTCCAGTAACGAGAGAATCAAAAAAGCCATGATCTTTAGCCTGGCGGATGAGGATTCCGGGAATGGCGACCCGTGAAGACTTGTTTGCACTGCCGGTTCGATTGTAGCCCTCAAAATAACGTTGTCTACCGCTTGAGGTCGACGAGAGTGTTCATCATCCTCGAGACTTTCATCACCATTCGGAACCAGGCTCGGCATCGGCTTTCGGACAATACATCATTCCCAAATGCTTTGACCAAATCTCGATGGGATTCCGCGACTGTTTTGCCCAGTTTGAAGTCGTAAAGTAGACAGACGCGAACTTGATGTTTCAAGTCGGTCATCTAAAGCAAGAATAAAGCTCTTAAAAATAAGAAATTATACGTTTAAAAAGATTCCAAATATGCGCAAGATAACGTACTTTTAAATACAGAAAGACATGTTTTAAAAGCTTTTCTAATAACAATAAGTTTAGCAACGCTTGTTTATATCCGAACAACCTAATAGAACCTTCAGAGAAGCTTTCCAAGGTGGAGCTGGTGATCGACATGCAGTTGTAAGACCGAAAGATCAGCTGGAATGGGGAAGAGAACAACTTGATGGCACAACTGTGAACAGGTAGGAGTGATGGGACTGTGTGGACACCAACTGGAACATTCAGAGAAGCTTTCCAAGGCGGAGCTGGTGATCGACATGCAGTTGTAAGACCGAAAGATCAGCTGGAATGGGGACGAGAACAACACGATGGGACAACTGTGAACAGGTAGGAGCGATGGGATTGGCTGAAAATCAACAATGATTCAGAGAAGCTTTCCAAGGAGGAGCTGGTGATCGACATGCAGTTGTAAGACCGAAAGATCAGCTGGAATGGGGACGAGAACAACACGATGGGACAACTGTGAACAGGTAGGAGCGATGGGACTGTGTGGACACCTACTAGAACATTCAGAGAAGCTTTCCAAGGTGGAGCTGGTGATCGACATGCAGTTGTAAGACCGAAAGATCAGCTGGAATGGGGAAGAGAACAACTTGATGGCACAACTGTGAACAGGTAGGAGTGATGGGACTGTGTGGACACCAACTGGAACATTCAGAGAAGCTTTCCAAGGCGGAGCTGGTGATCGACATGCAGTTGTAAGACCGAAAGATCAGCTGGAATGGGGACGAGAACAACACGATGGGACAACTGTGAACAGGTAGGAGCGATGGGATTGGCTGAAAATCAACAATGATTCAGAGAAGCTTTCCAAGGAGGAGCTGGTGATCGACATGCAGTTGTAAGACCGAAAGATCAGCTGGAATGGGGACGAGAACAACACGATGGGACAACTGTGAACAGGTAGGAGCGATGGGACTGTGTGGACACCTACTAGAACATTCAGAGAAGCTTTCCAAGGTGGAGCTGGTGATCGACATGCAGTTGTAAGACCGAAAGATCAGCTGGAATGGGGAAGAGAACAACTTGATGGCACAACTGTGAACAGGTAGGAGTGATGGGACTGTGTGGACACCAACTGGAACATTCAGAGAAGCTTTCCAAGGCGGAGCTGGTGATCGACATGCAGTTGTAAGACCGAAAGATCAGCTGGAATGGGGACGAGAACAACACGATGGGACAACTGTGAACAGGTAGGAGCGATGGGACTGTGTGGACATCTACTAGAACATTCAGAGAAGCTTTCCAAGGTGGAGCTGGTGATCGACATGCAGTTGTAAGACCGAAAGATCAGCTGGAATGGGGAAGAGAACAACTTGATGGGACAACTGTGAACAGGTAGGAGCGATGGGACTGTGTGGACACCTACTAGAACATTCAGAGAAGCTTTCCAAGGAGGAGCTGGTGATCGACATGCAGTTGTAAGACCGAAAGATCAGCTGGAATGGGGACGAGAACAACACGATGGGACAACTGTGAACAGGTAGGATCGATGGGACTGTGTGGACACCTACTAGAACATTCAGAGAAGCTTTCCAAGGTGGAGCTGGTGATCGACATGCAGTTGTAAGACCGAAAGAGCAGCTGGAATGGGGACGAGAACAACACGATGGGACAACTGTGAACAGGTAGGAGCGATGGGACTGTGTGGACACCTACTAGAACATTCAGAGAAGCTTTCCAAGGTGGAGCTGGTGATCGACATGCAGTTGTAAGACCGAAAGATCAGCTGGAATGGGGAAGAGAACAACTTGATGGCACAACTGTGAACAGGTAGGAGTGATGGGATTGGCTGAAAATCAACAATGATTCAGAGAAGCTTTCCAAGGAGGAGCTGGTGATCGACATGCAGTTGTAAGACCGAAAGATCAGCTGGAATGGGGACGAGAACAACACGATGGGACAACTGTGAACAGGTAGGAGCGATGGGACTGTGTGGACACCTACTAGAACATTCAGAGAAGCTTTCCAAGGAGGAGCTGGTGATCGACATGCAGTTGTAAGGCCGAAAGATCAACTAGAATGGGGAAGAGAACAACATGATGGGACAACTGTGAACAGGTAGGAGAGAAAGGACTAGATATGGCCATCGGGTCGCTTTTGATCGGCTCGGGTCGGTTCGACCCGAGACCACAAATTTTCGGGTAGGTTTGTCGGTCAGATTTAATACAAAACAATTTGTTAGACTTATAATAATCCAACAACTTTTGAACGTCTAAATCATATCTAGAAAATGAAGTTAGAACTAGAGTGATTAAAGCATACCACAAATTTTTGCAAAATCATTTTCGATATCTTGTCACATATCGTCATCGAAAATAATGCACTTTGAAAAACGAGGGTCGAAGAAAACCGCAGTCTTGAGTGGGAAGATGAGTATATTTTCCCGAAATTCTTTGCAATACCATCAGAAAATTCTTGCAATTCATCGAGCAATGAGTCTTCATGAGCCATAAGCCTAAAAGGAAACTGAAGCAATAAAAAGTTTAGCAACAAACTTACAGTTTGGTCTGCTGATTCTTCAGTTTTTGGAATCACTTGTTGGAATTACTTGTCCAAGATGCGAGTTTTCATAAGATAACTAAAAAAAGTTTGTGAAATTGAGATGCAAGCCAAACCGTTCTAGTTGCTTCATCGAATAGAGCCAATAATGCAATAGTTTTGACCAAAAAACAAAAGTCTTCGTTTGGCACAAAAGTTACGCCATGTATCATCCACAATCGAACGAAAGCTTCACGCTAAAAATGTGTTCAGAATATAAAATAATGAGATTATTCAATGATGAGCTTACTGAATGAACAAAATCAACCAATGCGCGTCAAAATGATAGGTCCACCCGATTTCTCAAAAACTATCAAGCAAAATGAAAATCCATATTTGCACATGAATTTTAATTTGATTCTTGATAAATATTCAAAAGTTGAAAAAAGTTTTTTATCGGTAAAATTTTTGAATATTTTTGAAAAACTCAAAAATTGAGGCGAAAACCCCGTCAAAATGATAGGTCCACTCATTAAAAACTTTATAACAAGAACAAAAAAAATTGTAAAAACTGAATGAAAATAGGTTTTTATCATTACTTTACCACTACGGCCAATACTTTGTAGGTCCTCATTTAAGTGTGACCACGTCCAGAATACGATTATCCATCGAGTCAGCTAGGTTTTGAAGAGTCGTGGGCATAATCAACCGCCATGAAAGAATTAATTGTGTTTTGAGCTCGGAAACTGACTTGTATGTTCGTCCATTTGCATAAACTTTGCGTACAAGTATTGCCCATAGATTTTCCATCGGGTTCAAGTCGGGCGAACATGCGGGCCAGTCCAAGACACCGATGTTATTCTGCGTAAAGTAGTCTTTTGTTGATCTGCTGACGTGAATCGACGCGTTGTCCTGCTGGAATCGATAGCATTGTCCTTGATTGTTAAGCAAAAATGGTAACAAACGATCCGATAACACATCTTGGTAATCCTTCGAGTTCATTCGACAAGAGACAAACTTCAATTCGAGTACACCACCAGCCGTAAATGCTCCCCAGACCATTAAGCTGCCTCCTCCGAAATTCCGACGCCCAAAGTATTGTGGTTCTTTGCGAAGATCGTGCCAATAATACTTGCTACCATCGGGACCATCAAGATTGAACTTTTTTTCGTCGCTGAAGATAATCTAAACCAAAAAAAACTTTATTGTTACTGACTATTACTCAATGTTCACCATATTCCAGTCGACCTTTAAAGTCTTGCGTGCAAATTCGACTCGAGCAACTTTGTGGTCACCGGTTAGACGAGGGCACGGTATCATTTTGCATCGCTTGATGTGAGGAATTGCAGTAATGATCCTCAAAACTGTGCTTTTCGATGCCGATAGATCGATTTCGTTTCGTACTTCGTTGGCTGACATCATTGAGTTCGACACAATTTGTCCGATATGGCGTTTGTCTCGGGGTGTCAAAATCGGCTTCCGTCCAGTCGTCTTCTTAGTTCCATAATTCAGTGGATTTTGAAGGTATTGATTGATGACGTTGTGCGAGCGACCAAGTTGTTTGGCAATTTTGCGATTGCTGAGTCCATTTGCGTGTAGAACGTCAACTTGTCCCTGCTCCACCAGCGTCAACGCATTTCCTCGACCCATTCTAAAGGAAAAAGTCAGAATATGTAGAAAAATAAAATTTGCATGCAAAAAAGAAATAATAAAACAAAAAATCAGCAAGAAAGTGGCAAGGCATTAAGCGCATAAAGTGGTGGACCTATCATTTTGACGCGGTTTTTTGCCTCAATTTTTGAGTTTTTCAAAAATATTCAAAAATTTTACCGATAAAAAACTTTTTTCAACTTTTGAATATTTATCAAGAATCAAATTAAAATTCATGTGCAAATATGGATTTTCCTTTTGCTTGATGGTTTTTGAGAAATCGGGTGGACCTATCATTTTGACGCGCACTGTATGTTGGTTGATTTTGTCCATCCAAAATTATGGATATTATTTCTAGCAAAAACAAGAACCCACGCGACATCCAATTCTCGAATTTGTTCAGGGCGTAATAATTTTGGAGTGAAGAAATTCTTTTTTCCGGGAGTTTTTCGGGCACACTTTCCTGCAAAAAACAGTATTATTATTATTTTGTTTCAAAAAATAACCTTATTCGCAAATTTATCACTATGATGATTCATCAGATGTTTGAGCATGTTGTGACTAGATCGAGACTGATCAACTTTCAAGCTGTGATTGCAGTGTTGACAAAAACGGTGTTTTCTTTTTCTTTGAAATGTGTCCGCGCCACCGATGGAGTTTGCCCTTTTCCCATCTAAATCAAAGTCTAAACTTTTTGTGTCAAATTTAGCCATAAAAGTAAAACGATCAAATGAAGTTAAAAATTATTTTTGTGGTTTTTGACGTTAATAACGAAAAAAAATTCCTTTGTGGCCGATCTGAACAGAAAAATACTTGTACTAAGTAAGTAAAAAAACATTATTATTATTACGTAAAAATCAAAGAAACATTGAAAAAATAAGCGGAAAACACTTTCATGACTGTGCAAAAATGTTGAAAAATCGCGCAATTTGGGGATGAAACCGCTTTATTTCTATGCAATAGCATATTTCTAGTTAAAAATACAAAAAGAAATTAGACTACCTTTGAAAAAAAAAAGATATATATAAAAGTAGTAAAAAACATTAGTGGGATAGTGTCCCGCACGTGTGACACTTGTGGGACACTGTAGGAGGGTACTTTAAAAGTATACTCGCTTCTTTTCAAAAAACTTAAAGTATTCAAGTGAACATTAGAATACTTATGTTTGAGTGAACATTTGCATTGCATTAAAATACAATAATGTAATAATAACAATAATGTTTAAGTGGATAATTTTTTTGCAGAAAGCGTTTCTTAGAAAAACTGTTGACAGTTTTTAGTCAAAAATAAAATTTGTCCCGAAAACGACCCGATGCCCACGTCTAGATAGGACTGACTGGAGATCAACAATGATTCAGGGAAACTTTCCAAGGAGGAGCTGGTGATCGACATGCAGTTGTAAGACCGAAAGATCAGCTGGAATGGGGACGAGAACAACTTGATGGGACAACTGTGAACAGGTAGGAGTGATAGGGGTGATAGGGCTGACTGGAAATCAACAATGATTCAGAGAAGCTTTCCAAGGGGGAGCTGGTGATCGACATGCAGTTGTAAGACCGAAAGATCAGCTAGAATGGGGACGAGAACAACACGATGGGACAACTGTGAACAGGTAGGAGTGATGGGACTGTGTGGACACCTACTAGAACATTCAGAGAAGCTTTCCAAGGAGGAGCTGGTGATCGACATGCAGTTGTAAGACCGAGAGATCAGTTGGAATGGGGACGAGAACAACTTGATGGGACAACGGTCCATAGGTATTGAGGAAAGTTTTCACTTCTATTTAATTCATTAGATCAACATTCCTCGCAAACGAAGAAATTGAATGTCCTGCGCTGAGAGTCCTGAAAGAGTTCAAGTTGGTTATAAAGCAAGACCTCTGTATCATAATGTTTTCAGATCAAATCCCGATTCTTTTGTTCTGCAACGAACAGGGCACATTTCTGTGAAAGGTCTCTTCTGATCAGTCATCATATCATTGACACTTGATCTCTTCCCTGTCTCGTTTTATTGCAAGTCTCATAATTGACCTCACATTGACCTTTCGCTGTTTAGCAAACAATCACATAAGCCTCTCATCCGTTTTTGTCAATCAATCACTTTATTTTTGTTTAAAATCAATTCTTGAATAATTTAAAGCCTTGTATAAGCAATCGCTTGTCATTGTTGAGCCTGTAGTCGTCTTTCAACTTCAGTTTGCCCAATTTCGTGTCAACTTTTAAACATATTCGTCTGAAGAATAAATAAATCAAGGTAAGAATCGCTTTTGATTCAACATGAAATGAACTCTGTTCTGAATGGGGAGAATAATGACCACAGCTGCTGTGCCACCTCTTTCTTCTCCTCCTTTCCCCATTCCATTTACACACAACTCGCGCATTTTCCACAATCTGGTTTCAATTCTTTTCCAGAGATCCACATTAGCGACACGTTATCCATTTGAGTAGAAAAATTTGATTTTAAACTTAACAATGTTCTTAAAATTAATAATCTGGCTCTTTTGGCGTGTTTTACCTGACTTTTTCTAAGTTACGAATTAAAAATTTTGGGGTTTGAAAACCTAGATGAGTTACCCAAACATTAGACCAAATTGATGAGATTTCAGCAGATGATCTATGTTGTTTATGTGGGCTATTGATGTGGGTGGTGGCTAATTGGGGGGAGGCTGTGTATAGGTACCGATTTACCCTCACCACCACTTCCAAATACCCAAAATTGGTGCCACCATTTGTGCCAGCTGTTAGCTTCAGTTTTTTCGGCAAAAATTATTCCCACAGCTGCAGCTTGTTATTGGAGTTAGGTTAGAGTTTGAAGAAGAGCTCAATTTTTGTCACCTCAAAAGTGTTCGATAAGGAATCGTTTAAGAACAACCTGTTTGAGCAACCTCTAGCCTGTTTTGACCTGGCTATTAAAGCCTGGCAAACTCAAGTTTAATCTCTTCCCAGCCATTCTCAGTTTCAATTTAGAATTTCCCTTCTGTTTCCCTTTCTTCTTTTCCCTCATCTCCCTTTCTGGTCTGTCATATTCTCCTTTTCCCCTTTTTCTGGATTCTGACTTGACTTGACCTCATTTTCCCTCTTTTCCATTTCTCTTTTTGATCTCCTCTTTTCTTTTCTACAAAAAGGACCGGTAGACATTGAAGGGAAAACAAGAATGAGGGAAATCCCCTGAATGGATACTCATTTATTCCGTTTTGTGTGAGTGAGAGTCACTCACACAATCGTTTGTTTCATTGTTTCTTTGTTTCACTGACCACTTGAGGGATAATTTCACTATTACCTTAAATCTTTTAATCTTATTCTAGTTTTATATCAATAATTTGACTTGGCTTCGATTTTCTTATAGCTTTTTGTGCTCACACCTTCTATATGCTTCTTTTCGATAAGAAAGCAAAAATTGAAGTGAGAAAACATATCCAGAAAGGAGATATTTATATTACGACAAAGTATAAGTATTGGGTTGTCCGTTTTTGAATGCGGATTCTGCGGATTTTACACCATAAAACTTGAGGAATAGCTAAGCTGGAATGGTTTTTTCGAAAACGACCTCTCCCTTTGTGCAGTCAAATTCCCAAAAAGTTGAACAAATTCAAAAGCTTTTTATTCCAAAATGTAGAGGAGATCTTCAGCTTTCGAATGATATATAACACTCATATACATCTGCTCGATACCTTGAGAAATTTACAAAATAGTAAAAACGCGCATTCATAACTGGACAACCCAATATATCCCATCCAGTTTAAGATCTCATTCGCTATGCAATTATGGTACTTTTGGCATCTTTTTACCGACCTCTAGGATCTCTAATATAAGCCAAACCAGACAAACATCAAACCCTGGCTTCTGGCCTAGTTTACCTGGTCCAAAGCAAGATGTGCAAATTTTTCCCATGAATGCAACTTTTGTTCAAAGGCTCTATTAGGTTAAATCGATTAATTTCAGTCTATGACTAACATAAGCTCACTTTGCATATCAAATTGTATCAAAGATACGTATTGAGCATCGCAATTGTTAACAATAAGTGTCACACGATATGTAAATGTCCTTTCGATAAGATCTAATCAGAGTGGGACAGAAAAGGGATATTTCTTTTGCAGGAAGGACAAAGAGATATCAGTTTTCATTGCTATACACATGTTTTTACTGTTCATTTTTAATTTTCCGTAGATATTGTGTTCCCATTTTTTCATTTATCTTCTAAAAGCTTTAGCCGATGACCTTGTATGTAAAAAAAGGTGTTTTAGAGATGTTTTTCTGCGAAGAATGATGATTTGGAAAAGAGAAAACGTGAAATTGGGGGATTGAAGTAGGGAAACAAGTGGAAACTCGGTCAATTCTCTGTAATTTACATAGAGAAAAGAGTTCACACCATGGGAAAACTGCGCTTTTGTTTTACTTGTCATTTCAATGATACCAGCTTTGGGATGCTTGCTTTTGATTTATTGAGATCTCCGAGTTTTCTAAAGCCACCGTAAGCTTATCAATCCTGCTTCTAATTTATCCAATCCTTTCCCAAGTCATTATTCGGGATATTTTTTAGAATGGCAAACGTATTTAGAATTTTTACAATTAGCGCTGAAAGAAAGTTAGCCGAGCCAAGTCAAACAAGCAAAAGAAGCAAATACATCTAACTAAAAGACGACTCCAGATTTTTTCTAGAGTTTAAACCCTGGCTCGTCTCGATTTCTTTTTTGTATGTATGATATCACGAAACCGTTAGCTGATTTGATGCTTGGTACTCAAAATATCTGTGGCTGTCGAGAATTAGAGGGTAAAGGATCTCTAAATGGGAAAAGAGATTGGCCGAGAAGGGTGGTTGGATTTGAAAGACCTTGCCGCCTCCATCCCGCTCTCCCACATTATGGGAAGAAGATTTACAAACACATTTACACCCTCTTGCAAGTTTTGAGAAAAGAAAAGGGAAATGGGAAGGAAAGGGTCAACAACCATTCCTCCCATATGGGTCTTTGTTTGTTTGTTTGTTTCATAAAGTGTTTAATGGGTCAAGAGTTGATAATCCCTTTCTTTACTCATTGTCTTATTGATTTTCCTTCGTTTTTTTCCCTTTACCAATCTACTTTTCAGATATGATCAATGATGGCCATTCACAAAGGTTCATTTGTTTGCTTTATTATTTTTCAACTCTCAAAGCAGTCTTTTCATTAATAGGTAAATATTTAATATTTACTTTAAAACTTTTGACAACTCCAGATTGTTCCCATCATTCCTACATTTTGGAAAGTTCCACCGTAATCCCGGGATCCGTTTTGGGGATCAATACGTCAGAGAATCTTGATGATTGTTTAAAGATTTGTTCACAGGTAATTTCCAGTGAAAGGAATCTATCTATGCTCTCTTTCTTCAGAATCCATCTTGTACAGCCGCAAATTTTCTACTTTCTTCAATTGATCTCACTCATTGTTTATTGGTCGATTCATCGAAAACCGCGAAACAATCCGAGATTCCCCTTAAAGAACATGGAATATATTCGGCAAGGAAAATTTGCATTTCAGGTATGTAATTTGAAGTAGTTTCGGGAAATAAAGGGAAGATGAGAAAATCTGGCTTTTCAAACATCAAACTTTTCCTTTTTTCAGAATCTTTCTCCACAAATTGCCCCGAGAGACGATGGTCATTCGAGAGATTTCCGAATCGAAAACTCATCGATAAAAGATTTTCTCTCAAATCTTTTACAGGAAATCTATTCGATGATTGCTTAAATGAATGCGTTAAACAGTTGAGATAAAAAAAAAGGACTTTTACAAGCAAACCGATTTCAGCGAAAGTTGTATGGCCGTATTTTGGAATGGGAAATTGAAAGAATGCCAAATCGCCTCGATATCTCTACAAGTGATGTAAAAAGAGTGAATTTTATCATTGTTTCTTTAGTCCGTTCACAATTCACGTCATTATTTCGATTTCGATGAGGAGACGGATTTGTATGAGAGCAATTGTGTACAAGGTAAATGTCTAAAGTAAACCAGTCTAAAGTATGGTTTAGTCTTGAACTGTTCGCAAGATCTTGAACTGTCTTGAACTGTTGATACAAGATCTTTGAACTGTTTTATTACAATTCTATCCAATTTCCTTCCTTTTCCAGCTTCCTCAACCCTTTCGACATGTTCATTTCTCGCTCTTCATTCAGCCGGAATCACTGATCATTTTGATGAAAAAATCTTGAATATTGTTGATGCAAAAGCTTGCGAAAATCGATGTTTAGAGGTTTTGGAGTGATGATATGAAAGAAAATACATATTTGATATAGAGAAAAGAAGAAAAAGGGACATGTCGAATGTATACTTATGATAGAGATACGAAAAGATGTTATTTATCGCATTCAACGAGAAGAGAATTGGGAAGAAATGGATTGCATGGAGAGATGATCAAAAGCAATTTGATAATGGGCGAATTGGATGATTGTACACAATGTAAGTGATGAGATTTGTGATTGAAAGATTTCCCGAATACATTTATCGTTTGTCTAAAACATGGCAACATTCAAAAAGCTCTGTAATCTGAGCTCTACTTTTGTTCAGTCTATTCACTACTGATTTTGATGTAAAAAGCTTGAATAAAAGTAGAGCCAAGATCACGGTACCTTTTCGAATGTTGTCATATTTTAGAAATTGTATTGTTTCTGCTTTTAGTCACACTGAAATGTAAACCCGAATCAATGGAATTACACGCGACATCGATGAAACTTTTTGGTGGAGAATTGAGAACGAAAAGATCAAAGGAGATTCTATGCGAAAGAAAAATCAATCCAAATTATGCTTTTCATCTTGATTTACCATATGAGAAGTAAGTTGGGAAAAGAAGATTTCCAAAATTCACATTTTATTTAGATGTGGAATGACGGAGAAAGCGTTCCCATCTCGTTCCTATTCGGGAATCATTTACTTGAAAGAGGGAAGCACACAATTGATCACCATTCGAGATAAAACAATCCAGGTAAACAAATTTAGAATTGTTTAAATTGTAAAATAGGCTTAGCCTACAATTTCTTGTTCACTTTGCTACACTTGTTAGGTTCATTGCCGTATTCACACCCAAGGCGAGCCGATTCTCGATCAAACAGTGGCTGTTCATATGAAAGTCTCAGCTGGAAATGAGACAACTTTGTGAGTTATTAACCACGATGGCCGACTGGCTAAGAGGCCTGTTTCTTAATCGGGACTTCAATTGTTCAATCCTGGCTAGATTATTGGTTCTTTTTGCCCTATATTTATGACTTTGGAGTTGTGCTTGTGTATTTTTTGAACCACATTAATTACATTTGTGTGAATGAATGTATTCTTTTTAATACGGTCATTTTCAGAAGAAATGGTCTCATTGTACCGACCGGATCCCTTCGTGTCCCAATCAAAGCCACTTCAAAATCAAAGTTCAAGTGGGTACAATAGTTTTTAATTCGTTATTCCTTCAAAAACATCCCATTTTTTTCAGCCTCCACTTTGAGAAGAATGGCGTTGAAAGCGATTTGATCGAGAGAAAAGAAAAGGGGGAAATCATTATCGAAATTGATGACAAAACAAACGAGATCAATCAAGAGTTCACCGTCAGAAATCTCATTTTACATCGAGGAGGGCAAATAAAGCCGAAAATTCTCATTGATGAGAATGGGTTCGTTTGAATATTCAGCTCTTGGGCACATGTTTTCAATCAAAATTCCCGATCTTCGGTCAAGTCAGGCTCTTTCTTGGTCTTGCTGGGCTTGGCTTTGGCCTGGGTCGGTCAGACTTGGTTTACAGCCTCTAACATTTGTCTAACAAAGTCTAATAGAGGTGTTATGGCTAACAATCTTTTATAAATCTCTTTTTTTTGCTTAATTTTTGTTTCAGATGTGTCTCCGATCGAGAAATGATCAAATCGATGTCGAGAAAATCCCCGAATCGACTCGTGATCAAATTGGATTTTGATCGATTTGATGAAGAGGTTCATGAAGAATTCTGCACTTTTACCATCCATTTTCAGACAGATATCTCATATAGTTCTCTTGTGGAAACATGTTCAATTAATTGTATGCCGGAATGTAATAAAGATCTACTCATAGAAGATATTGGGTGAGTGGACAAAAAGGAGATTATCGAGTATGATTTTCAGTCAACTATCAAGGCAACGAAGGAGAAGGTCATTGACATTGAATGGAAGGAATGTTCAGCTATATCAAGATGTTTACAGGGTTTGTTTAAGTGTGTTTAATCAATCAATACTTACTTGTTTATGACCGGTAGCCAGGTAGTTCAAAGGCCAAGTAGAAGCTACCGTAAATACTGTAATAGTACCCCACGCCCATAATGACGGTGCGGAGCGTTGCGTAGTCTAGCTTTGGACGCGTTTTTCTCGACACTGGTTTATGCTACAATGCGCGCTTAGGTATCAAAAAATAGCTGAAATTCAGGGCTATTTTTTGATACCAAAGACGCATTTTTTGAAAGTAAAGTTGAAAGTTTTTGAAAGTGCTTTGCAAAAAATGAAATACTAAAAAACTTTTGCGACTACGCGACTGTACGAGGGGGGTGGGGTACTATTACAGTATTTACGGTATGTACTTTATGCGCTTACAAGCACAAGCTCTTTGGCTTACTTTTCGCCAATCTACCTACCGTAAATACTGTAATAGTGACCCCACCCCCATAATGACGGTGCGGAGTGTTGCGTAGTCTAGCTTTGAACGAGTTTTTCTCGACACTGGTTTATGCTACAATGCGCGCTTAGGTATCAAAAAATAGCCCTGAATTTCAGGGCTATTTTTTGATACCAAAGACGCATTTTTTGAAAGTACAGGCGCTTTGAAACAAATGAAATACTAAAAAACTTTTGCGACTACGCGACTGTACGAGGGGGGTGGCGTACTATTACAGTATTTACGGTAGGTTCATTTTATAGTGAAATCACTTTAGATAAGTGGTGGTCGAATGCGAATTTTGATGGGAAATGGAACGGCAAAAGAAAACAAATCGGAAATTGATGTTGAAGAGGTAATGAAAGAAATCAAAGTTTCTAGGTTTTCTAAAAAATATCAACTTTTTCTGGCTCTATTTTTATCCAATCTCTCCACTTTTTTTACCTTTAATATCCTTTGAAATCTCGCAGAATCAGATCAAAAGTGAACAAGATTACGAGAAAGTTAAGAGCCAAGAAAACTAGAGACAAGATTACGGTGAAAGCCAAGAGCTGACACTTTTCAGAAAGAAAACAAATTGTCAAATCCTTCTCGAGAAATGCCATTTCCAGATTTCCCCCTCCTCTTCCCTTTCCTCAACTCTATCCAATTGTGATCTTTCGTGTTTTTTCACGATTCTCCTCTCATTTCTTCAACTTTTTCTTCTCATCACGTGCATTTGTATTGCATATTTTTATGCAATGGTTTGTTTTAAGTTCAAAAATTGAATAAACAGCAATAAACGAATTCCAGCAATGGAGATCTCATCGAAGTGCGAGTCGATCGTTCAATTCAGATCGAATTCAATACGAGATACGGGAAAACTCTTTTCGGAAACCATCAAATTAGACAATTTCTTGGGTTTTTCTTTCAAATTTGGTTGTGCCATTGTGCAAATTGGTCCTTAAAGCATGAAATGCTCATTTTCTTGACTCCATTCAACTTTGAAAAGCTTAGCCAATGTATCTTTTCCCCTCTAAAAACTCTCATAGTCAAATTTCCTTGAAGTTAAATTGAGTCCATGTTTTATTTTGCAAATCTTTGATTGAAACATTACGAGTAAACAATTTGTGTTGTCGCCATTTACTTCTTTTTTTTTGGTTTTCATTTATTCAGTCAGGCCCAAAAATTTACATGCAAACACTTTATTTTCAACTCACGATCCAATTTTTATTAACTTTTATTCAATTGAGTCAGGCAATAAACGAATAGTCAGTTTAGATGGGCGAATCATTGTGAAGGAAGAGTCCAGACTGAACGCGGGAATGAGATCATGAAGAGAGGCCAGTCAAACCGTCGATCGATGCCTAAAAGAAAGAAATTGAATACGAAGAGAATGTGGTTGAAACAATTACAATGAAACATTAGCAAATTCCAAAGGCTGTAAAAACTCTCTACCTATTTCCGTTTGTTTGAGGGACCGACTGGTTGCAATGGCTGAGTGCCGGCGGCTCCACCAACGCACTTCTGGATCACGTCTTGGATTCGCTGAATAGGAAAAGTTAAGAACGTTAAAAAATGGCTATCAAGCAAAAAAACTATCAACAACAAATCAACCAACTATCAGAAATGTTCAAATGAACAAAATAAATAACAAATCAATAAAAGCTTACCTGAATGGTTGGCAACAAAAGTCCTTGCGTGTGAGCGTAGACGAGAGCAGCGACGATGGCGAGAAGGATGAACGCCAAGAGGAAGTTCATTTTGATGATTGAAGAGGAGTATGTGAGATGGGTGATATGATTTCTCCTCACAAACCATTTCCTTTTATTTGATCGATCAATGCAAATTTGGCTCTTTTCCGACAGTTTCGCGCCATGTATGCAAATTTTGAGCAACTTTAGCTTTTGTGAATTCCACAATTAGCTCCAATTGAGGGTTTACAATAGAAACCGAAGCTCTGGCTGAGACAAGGGCAAGACTACGATGGTTCTCGAAAGTTTACACCTTTTAGAAAACACGTCATTTGAAAGCGTCACTCAAATTTTGAGTGATCGCTCGCTCCAACTTTATACATTTTTTTCTCAATTCTATTTTCAACATACAACAAACAAATTTTGCTAACGTATATTTTTCTCAATGTCGAATCGCTCTTTGCAATCAAGGCGATCTTTTGAATTTCCCCACTTGATTGAATAAATAAATAAATGGTTCTTTGAGCTAAACCGTCAGTTTTCATTTGATCAGCCACAAATTTTGGTATCATTAACGGAGCCTTCTGATTCTTCGTCGACATATGACCAAATTGGGCTGATCGAATGAAAACTAACGGTTCGACTATGGTAGTTTGTCTAAAATAGGTGCCTTTTAGAAAGTGCATTACTCGAGAGAAACACACTTATCAACATAGACAAAGTCAACTGAGATTGGGGTTTAAAATTTCTAGGTTCCCGAAAGATCAATCCAGTCTGAGAGCAGCTTGAGTTCTTCATCAAAGCTCAAGAGAAAGAAATCTAATCGAATCGATTCTTTACGTATTTCATTTTTAAAATTTTCTCTTTTCAAACCAATCTTTAATTGCGTTTGCGTTCAAACTAATCTTTAGCCATTTTCTTCTGGCTTTGGCTCAGTTATGAGATTCGTTCTCAAATATAAACACAACGATAGTGGACAGATGAAAGACTGGTCATGCAACTTCTATCGCAAGGGGTGTGAGCTCAGTTTCTGATCTTGACATGGATCTCTTGGCTGTCATTGATGATGATGAAGATGGTGAGCCTGCTGATGGTGAGATGTTCTATGATACTCAAACAGAGCATTCGGCTAACGATGTTGAGAGTAGAGAAAAAGCTGGACCAGTTGCTTCTCGTCTGCGTGCCAGACTCATTTAATCGTTTACCCGTATTCGATAAAAGATGCCAAGTGACCGTTGATAAATCCGCATTGTTATGGAGGTGTTATTCCTCCTTTATGTTATTTATATAATTGGGTATATGCAAGTACTGACTTTTTTTTGCATTTTTCTGTAATGTGGGTTATTGTTCTATTTACTAATGTACTGGTTTATGTTTAGGTTAATGTTAAAATAAAAAATAAAAAAATGCCGGGATTTCAGCCAAGAGCCCATTTTTCTTTGTTTTCATTTCTACATTTCTTTCGGGGTCCTCTTTTTGGCATTTTTCTCATTGTCGGATGAGAAGATGAAAGTTAGAGAAGATATGAAATTGAAAGAGATGTGGGAAACTGGTTCGAAGGATCGATGGTAGTTGAAGATTAGCGGCTTCAGCTTGACGTCACTCAAAGAAATCAACAGTGAAGAAACATATCAAGGTGGGATCTTGTAAATCGAATCTCTAATCATTGTTAGTAAGTTAGTACTTTATAGTGTAAAAGCTGTTTATTATAAGTAGTATTATTAATAACCATTCGTCTTTGAGCATCGAATTTCCTTTGAGATGGTGAAAACATTCAATGAATAAATTATGTGATTTATTTTTAAAAACAAAAAAAGATCATTGCCGAAATATCACAAATTTTCACTCTCACTCAAGAGTTTTTCAATGTCAGCTTCCATTTTTGAGGGTTCCGTCGTTGGAGCGTATCTAGAAAAGAAAATCGAGGAGTTGAAATGAAAAGAATTTTAATGATAGATATAGTAGTTTTGTAGAGAATTTTAGAATTTGAATTGTTAATTTTTCAACTTTTCAAAATCCTTTCTTCTCACCTTTTCACAACTTGACCCCGTCGATTGATGAGAAATTTAGTGAAATTCCATTTGATTGCATCTGAAAAGAGTGATGCTTTATGATTCTTTCCAATGAAATATAAGATCTAACAATTTTATATTAATAACTCCTATTCTACGTAGTTTAAGTTAAAATTCGATTTCTTTATTCCAAAACCATAGCTTAAATGGTATTTGCAAATTAGCATTTAGGTATTTAGGTACTAAATGCTATTAAATGCATTTAAGTCTACAGTCTACATAGTTTAGAAGTTACAAGTTACAAGTTAAATGCCAAAAAGTATTTCATCTTCATTGCACTCTGTGCAGAAAAGTAGTTCTTTTCTGTGAAATCTTATTTGATGCTTTGATTTTGAATATCTCTGATTCTCCTTCCTCTAAAGATCTTTTGTGTGATAAAAAGGGACGGAGCCCACATTGTATTCTTTTTCTACTTCTTCTTCTTCTTTTTCTTCTTCTTCTTTTTCTTCTTCGTCTTCTTCTTCTGCTTCTTCTTCTTTTTCTGCTTCTTCTTCTTCTTCTTCTCTGGCTTTGAAACACTGAACCAACAATTGCTTCTATTTATTGTATTTTCTCGCTAGATTAGTGATTGTGCTAGATTCGGAATAAAATATGAGAATAATGGTTGCCCCATCGGTACCCCTCTCACGCACTGCACATACTCTCTACTTTTCCTCACCAATCAACGTCCCTCCTTGTTCTTTTTTGAGATAAGTATACAATGGATCGGCTTGTTGCCCATTCACATTGATTTTCGCGTACAAATCGGGCTCATACTCATAGGTGTCCTTGACGAACATTCGCACATCCAACTGGAAATTAAATTTGAAATATATTATGTTGAAATGAGTGTAAATGTGCCACTAAAAGGTGGCAACTTGTGAAAGCTACCGTAATCTTGGCTTTCATTTTATCCTGTTAATTTACTTTTAATTTTGATTCTGGACTGAGAAGGTAGATAGATTGGATTAAACCTGATTAAAGATTACGGTAAGTTGATACCTTTTAGAAAACCCTTTAGTTACCGTATTTTCTCTAATAATAGTGCACCCCGGCGAGCCGAGTCGGTGACTATTTTACGGTTTCTAAGCTTTCACAGAAGCTCAACCCTCTAATCCTCCACTAGATCTCATCGTCAGCTACATTTTCCGACCCCACATCGATAGGTTCTGATAAGCGGTTCTCGAGATTTCGAGGAATTTAGGCGACGCTCAGGGTGCACTACTATTAGAGAAAATACAGTATTCCCCTCACTTCACATCCCGGTTCTTGTCCTCCAAATTGATTACACGGAAAAGCAGCCACCCGGAGTCCCATATCATAATAGTTATCAGAGAGTTGCTAAATAATTTAAAATAATCGAATTTGCAGATTTCCTTTACCTTTAACTGTTTGTAATTCGAGTGAGTGAAACCACATTTGCCTAAATTTTGAGTGAAAAGAAATGAAAGGGGGAAACTTACTTGCAACATTGACAACAATCAACACTTGACCTCTGAAAAAGTAAGAATTGAACTTTGAAAAGAATACATTTTGATTTATGGTTTTAAAGGGAAAGAGTAGAGGATAGGAATACGGATTCTAAAATATGTCAATGTAGTTTCAATGTAATGGACGAATTGTGAATTGACTAAAGAAAAACATGTCAATGTAGTTTCAATATTACATTGAAACTACATTGACATGTTTTTCTTTAGTCAATTCACAATGCATTACGCATGAATTATGAACCGACTAAAGAAACAATTACAAAATTCACATATGAGAACTATCGTAATTTTCACTTTATCTTTTATCCAAACTATCTATTTTTTTGTATCTTTCGGTATTCTTTGCGCTTTCTCATAAAACTTAGAAAAGATTGGATAAAATTAGAGCCAAGTTTACGGTAGCTTTCGAAAGGAGATAGGTTTTACTCTACTCTGTACTTGGTATGACTCTGTACTTGGGATTGGTTCATGGTTTTATAAACTTTCATCATTATCAGATGACAATGATTTCTTGCGATGAGCTATTTCGAGTTTTTTTTTTACAAATTGCCTTTTCTAAATGAAACCTGTATTTCTCCATAGAAACCTCGTTTCCATCAGCATCTTTGACCACAAATTCATAGATTGTTTTGTGTGCATTCATCGCTTCTTCTTCGTCTTCACTGCCAGAGACACTGAATGAGATTTATCAAAAGAAAAATAAAAAGAAACAAGTAAATCTGTGTTTTGTGTCCAGAAAACCCATCTTTATAAGTCTGAACTTTTTCCAAAATCATCTTTCCAACATCTTTCCATCATCTTTCCAACATCTTTCCATCATCTTTCCAACATCTTTCCAACATCTTTCCAAAATCCATCCAATTTCTCACACTTTACTTTTACGGACAAATTTGTTTTGACACAAAGATTTTATCTAAAAGACTGAAAAAAATGAGGAGGAGATGGGGTGATTTTTCATACAAAACTTTTCAAATAACAATTTCTATGAAATTTTGGATAGATTTTAGAGAGAATTTTTGAAGATTTTATACCAAAACCCACCACATCAAAGACATTGGTGCCATTTTAAAGCTAGACTTTTCACGTTAAAACATGAAGATTTTTCTTTAAGAGGGTTTTTTCGAAAGAATAAATACACAAAAAATGTAGTACAAGATAGAAGAAAAAAAAGAGGAAAGTTCATTCAATATTTGTTCAACTTTTCTCTTTTTTCTTTTCTTTTCTTTTCCACAAATCTCACCTCAAAACTATCAATAGCGAAAGAAATGAGTTGAAAAAGGAGAACAATTGCATTCTTTTCGTAGAATTTACAAAATTAAATCAATCAGATCAGATAATATAAGGAGATCTTCGCGGCGCTTTTGGGAATATTTTTTGGGGAGAAAATCGATTGACCTATCGCCTTTCTTTTCTTCCCGAAAAGACAGATATTAGCCGAATCTTTCTTGGCTTTCTTTCACAGGAATACAGCTGTTTTTAGGTCAAAACTTTGGGTCAAATGTTGAAATCTTACAATATTCTTATTAAAATATTCAAATTCGATCTTACAATATTGTTAGGCTTAGGAAAATAAATGAATTCTATTTTTTACGATTTACATACCGTAAATACTGTAATACTACCCCACCCCCCTCGTACAGTCGCGTAGTCGCAAAAGTTTTTTAGTATTTCATTTTTTTCAAAGCACACGTACTTTCAAAAAAAGCGTCTTTGGTATCAAAAAATAGCCCTGAATTTCAGCTATTTTTTGATACCTAAGCGCGCATTGTAGCATAAACCAGTGTCGAGAAAAACGCGTCCAATGCTAGACTACGCAACGCTCCGCACCGTCATTATGGGGGTGGGGTACTATTACAGTATATACGGTATCTATTTGTTCTAAAGAAATGAATGAGCCCAAAGAAAATGCTCAAAGAAAAAAAAATTAGACACAAATTAGACAAAAAATTCATGAGAAAGATTGTGTTATGAGAAAAAAAGAATCAGTACACCAGATGGAGAGTATGCTTTCTTTTTTAACTTTTATACACCCAGTACAGTGTGTTCAGGACAATCCCAAGCACTTTTGTAAACTCTTTCAACGATCGCCATAAATGATCGTTTTTGCAAAGATCAATTCAAAAACTAAAGCAAACCCAAGCGATGATCGACAACAAGACATCTTTGAGAAGAGAAAAGGAAATTTCACAATGATAATCACATCTTTTATCTAAACATATAATTTTTGACTAAAAATTACTTTTAATAAAAGAAGTATTATATAAAAGTAAGAATAGAATGAATGTTTTGTCGATTCACAAACACAAAAATGAACCCAATTCACGGGGAGATCTTAAAGAATGAAAAAGGCGAAAAAAAAGCGAAAAAGAAAAGCGGATTTCATTACGTCGTTCTTTTTTTCAATTAACTTCAAGAAAGAAACGTTTCAGATTTTGAAATCTGAATGGTGAATCTGAATGAATATTTTTGATTTGAATTTCACAATGAAAAAACTCGAAAAGTTAGAATGAAATCGAAGAGACCATTGTGTAGCCCTTGAAAAGAGCTTTCAGAAAATGTATAACACTAATAGTTTAAACTCAAAGACAAGGGGAGTTACAGACGCGCGAAAGTGACGATCGTTTTTCAAAAATTTCTATTTTTTCTGTCGACAGATTCTATTTTTTCTAAACTTTACTTTATGATTTCTTTTGATTTTATAAATTCTTTTTGTCAATATGTACAGTACTGGACAATGAAATATCATATTTGAAAAACGATCGTCACTTTCGCGCGTCTTTAACTCCCCTTGTCTTTGAGTTTAGTGTTATACATTTGCAGGGGAAAAGGTTGATGGCTCGTTTAGGCTTTTAGAGAAACGAAACGCTTTTAGAAAAATCGCTTCTACAGCGAATGCATTTTCTCGACTACTGTAGGCGACACGTTGAAATTTCTTGAAATCAATTGCCCCAAGCTCGTCAACAAGGTATTTGTAACTCTTTTTGAGTTGTCTGAAATGAAAAACAGGTATTTCTCTTGAAATTTGAATTTAGCAAGAACTACACTACTGGACAATGAAATATCATATTTGAAAAACGATCGTCACTTTCGCGCGTCTGTAACTCCCCTTGTCTTTGAGTTTAAACTATTAGTGTTAAACATTTTCGGAAAGCTCTTTTCAAGGGCTACACAATGGTAATATTAATATTTAGAAATATGGTAAAGACAAGGGAGTTACAGACGCGCGAAAGTGACGATCTTTTTTCAAATATGATATTTCATTGTCCAGTAGTGTATGTCTTTCAAAAGGCCTTTTCTGTGATGCTCGATCAAGCAGACAAACGAATGAAAGCGAATTTCAGAGTTCGAAATTATGATCACCTTTCTCTTCAAAAACGAATCCAATCCAATAGATTTTGTTAAACTTTCGGATTTGGGGACCAACAGTCCCCAAATCCCAAAGATTTGGAGACTGTTGGTCTCCTAAGCCTAAGCCTAAGCCTAAGCCTAATCCGAGAACTGGCTGAGATCCGGAAATTGGGGGTATAGCCCAAACCCAAATAGACTTATTGCTAGGCGCTAGCCGCTAGCCTACGCACTAAGTCCAAGCCTAAGCCTAAGCCTAAGCCTAAGCCCAAATCCCAAAGATTTGGGGATCAACAGTACCTACCACCAACCTGCTTTTATCTCTATTAGAGATTGAAAATTTCTTAGTTTTTCAAAATAAAAATTGAGGAACCTTAATTGGAAATTCACTGGAAATTTTGGTTTTTTAATTTCAATTTTATCTCTACCATTTGTTTAAGAATTTCAGCTTTACGAAAGGCTAAAGAGTATAAAAATAAACGATTCAATTATGCTCTAAAAATGGAATGGGAGTAATTTGAGATACACATTTCACAATCGACACAATGCTTACGTATGGACTCGTGAGGGGAATGTTCGGGTGAAAGAGGAGAGAGAGGGATCAGGTCGAAAAACGGACCAATGGCTTCTTTTCTTTTGTATTCAAAAGTAAAGCTATTTTTTTAAAAAAAAACACAGTTTACAAGTAATACCTAGTAAATTTTTGTTTAGATTTGCCAGAAAATAGAAATTTAGTCCTTTTTTGCCGTATACAAGCCTGCTTCTACCCCCCTTTTCCACCACATCGTCCAATTTCTCCTCTCCGTTCCTTTTTATACTGCCCTTTCTCTCTCAATTCATATAATTCTCTTCCATCGATTCCCCAAATTCTCCACTTGTTTCCCCTGTGCTCAATTTATCGATCATCAAGCTCTTTTTTGTTTTTTCCCAACCATTACCACATGAATTTTTTTGTCATGATTTTATAACTAAACCCAAAACTTAATTTCCTATCCTTTCTTGTTCATTTCACTTCAAATTTTGTGTTTTTTGGGGTTCTTCTTTGGTGTGAAGAGTTGAAGGGAAACTGATGTTGGTTGCCTGGCGTCACTTGTTGAAAAATTCACGCAGCTGCAGTTTGAATGGTGAAAAATGGAAAGAGATTGTTTTAAACAAATTTTAGTTCTTCATTTACTTCTTTTTTTAAACCACCATTTTTATTGTATTTGTCTATATTAACTAAATCAAGGTAAATCAAGGCAAATTTCCGTGCCAAACTTTTTCGAACACGAGGTATCAGCTTTAAAGTGTATCCTCACTACAGCAATCACATATTTAGCCTAATTCTTCACATTGTTATAGTGCGGCAAATCGGCAAATTGGGTGGGTGGGGGATTGCCTGTACTATAGTTATCGTAACGCATTACAGTAGTACGAATTAGAGATTACGGTAGTTAGAGGATGCTTTAGATTTGAGCGGCTACCCCCAAGCCGGTGTTCGAGAAAAGTTCGCACATTGAATTTAGAGTATACTTTTTCATAAGTATTAGCTCACCAGATAACACTTACAGTTTTGATAGTAACAAGTTTCTACAAAGAAATAAAGGTGTTCATATTCACTCCAGAATTTGATCCTTTCGGTTTTTATTATCACTCGCTGCCAGTTCTTCAAGGGAAAGCAATGGATAGAGTTGCCGATTGTAGACATTTCTTTTTTTGATAAGAACCTTTCTTTCAAAACATTCTATCTTTGTTTCTCTCAACTTTGTGCTTAAAATAATTAGTATGAAGAGATTTCATCAATTTCCCTTTTCGTTTGTTTTCATTGGGTGTCCATGGGAACAATCATTCCCCTTCCAGTGACACAAAAAGAACAAATTTAATTGTTTTTTCGCTTGAAAAGCCTTGATTTATTATTTTGGATTTCCGGTAAAATAAAGACATTTTGGGTACATTTCAGATCTTCTATCAATTAACGCGAATGGCCTATTCACAGCAACCAGGAATGTATCCGGTAAGATTTCATGAACAAAATGACAATAAAACTCATTTACATTCATGATATTGAATATTCACTTTGAATAGAATAATGGATAGCATTAGGGGTGGAACTGTTCCAAGAATACGGTAGTTTTCTTACCTTTTCAGCCTCCTTATCCAGCTCAATCCGGCTTCAATCCCGGCCCCCCCGGCTATGCGGGTGGAGGATCGTATCCAGCGTATGCAAATCAAGGATACGGTGGTGGTGGATATCCTCCACAGGGATATCCACAACAAGGATACTATCAACAACCACAACCACAAGTTGTGTAAGTGATGCAAGCATTGGGAAACTCTTCAGTGGAGAGTTTTTAGAATGGTCGAACGACAGAATAACTCGAGCAGCTCAAATTGTTGTTGTATGGCTTTGTTAGGTGAGAGGAAATCGAAAGTGAAGGGTTTTCTAATCATAAACACACACTGTCCGGCACACTCAGTTCCTTATTATTAATTGATAATGAATCATACAGTGAGAAAAATGAAGGATTGAGTATGCGAGAAAGGATGTGTTTCGATCTTGAAAATACCTGTAATCTAGTCATATCATTTATTTAGTCGCACTCTAGTTAAACAAGTCAATTAACATGCAAATTTTGCAGCCTGTTGTGCGGGTTGTTGTTTAGCGGAAATGTGCGATGGTTGATCAAAAAAGATGATGATCAAAAAGATAAACTCGTTTTTTCAATTTCAAATGTACACAATTGTGATTTTTTTTTCAATTTTCTCTGTTCACACCACACGGGAATTCACCTCTAATAGGCACTTACTTGTTTCTTTTTTGTATTATTTATTCAATGGTTTGAAATATTTTATGAATTTTCCACTTCCTGTTTTCTTGTTTTCCACTTCAAGATTCAAAGATGTATAAAATTTTTATCAAGATAACTATAAAGAAATAAACATTTGCGTGAGATAACAAATTATTTGCTTGACAACAAACGTTAAACAATTGGGCAATATTTGAGATTTGTGCAATACAAATTAACGAGGAATTCCCATATCAAAAATCATCAAAGCCTACAAGAGGAGGAAAAAAAAGACACTAAATCTAAAAGTTCTCAAGCGCAAACCTGAAACTAGTAAAACGAATATCTGGGTGCTATAAGGGGATTTCTGTATTCGCAAATTTATACATAACAATAATAACAAAGTTAACAACGGGATATAGATAGGGTCATAGCTTTACATAATGTACAAAATTTAGACCAACTTTAACAACATGACCAAATTTATAAACTTATATACAAAAGTTTGTGGAGAATGAGCGCAGGTTATACAGCAAACGATCGGAATTTAATGGCAAAAACCCATTAAAACATCAAAAAATTTAATGGTAAAATAAATGATAGAAAACCTAATGAAAAAGATTCCTAAAAATCAACTAAAACTTAACAAAGCAAAGCTACTCTTTAGCATAAAAAAAACTTAACTTCTGCTTCTTTAAAACGCCATGTGATGTTGAACATGTGATGCTGGTGGAGGTGCGTCAAATCCATTCATATAGCTTGATTTTTCCCGAAAATATTTCTCGAGCTTGGCTATAATTCACATATTGAAATTGATAAGGAGAAAAAACTAACCAATAAGCTGTTTTCCATAATTTACTTTCCGCAATTGTGGCATGTGCGGTTTGATGGAGTTCAACATTTTCTTTCTAAAGAAAGCTTTTAAATAAAAAATTGAACGTACTATACCTGTGAACATTGTCAGCTACTTCCAGCATTTTTTGCACAACGTAGTTGGCAAACTGATCTTTCATCATGACCATCAAAGGTGGATTTGCGCTAAAACTTAAAGATAATCCAAACACAAAAGAAAACACTTACTCATTGGGATCACTCATGCACACTTCCGAAATGAGGCGATTCTTGTGCTCTGTGTTTGCAAATTGAAGTATCCGTTCGATAACATTTGATGAGAACTTGTGCTGTGATAAGGTGAAAACTTTTCCAACAATCTTAAGTACTTTTTATAGTTGCAGAACACACAAAACATACCGAAGATATAATGATCTCTCGATCGTCATCGGTGCCGTATTCGACAAGGTGCTGTATTACATAGTTGCCATATTGATCGTTCATCTGAAAAATAAGAGGTACACATGTGGCTAGGTTGTATATTACTACCAAAATTCCAATGTCGCGATAGATTGTCTTAATAATTGGCATCTTTTGTTCTGGTGAGCAATGTTCCAAAACCCGTTGAATAACTCGACAACCATACCTGTAAATAGAAAAAATTAAGAAATCAAACATCTTGACATACATGTGCTTTGCCAATTCTATCACTCGGTTCTCTCGCTCATTTATAATAGCATTGACAATGAATTGAAGCTTTTTGGCCGGTTTCACACATTCAATAATCTTTTGCATAACATGATTTCCATTTTGATCTTGAATGCACCGAAGAACCTAAAAAGCAAGCATATAAACAAATCAATATCCATTTAAACAATAAAACTAATTGATTTAGAAAACGAACATGTTCGATGATTTCACCAATAATCTCCATTTGCAGATTTTCCTTGCAAGTCTCGATCGCTTTTTGAATCACTCGACATCCATACATTTGAAGAGAGAGACTTAGCACATTACCCTTCAATATACGACAAAGACCGATTCGTTGTTCATCGTTAGTCTTTTCAAAGAACTTCTAAAACAAAAATAATGTATTGTAGTTAGAAATAAACATACCTGCACGACGTAGTTACCAAAAACATCTGTCATCAACATTGTTCCGTCTTTTTGAATGGCTTCGTAAACAATGAGCATTTCCGAAGGGCTAGCTGACTCAAGCTTTTGCTGGATAAATCTAAAAACCACGTTTTAACCACATAATAAGCAAAATACCACCTTGAGCCATGTTGATCCTTTGCAAACTCGATGACATAAGCTGCAACATCACGAAGCGACAAAGCTGGATTACGATTGCTCTTGATTTCTTCAAGAATCAAATTCTGTTTAAGTGGTGGTGAAATCGTGTCTCCAAGCAAATTTCGTGGCTGCTGACGAGTTCTAAATTTACCAAATAAATTACTGAGAAACGTTAACATACGTTCTGTTCGGACTAGACATCGAATTGAGAAGAAACGGATTCGGTGCTGCTTGTGATATTGCTGGTGATAATCCAGTTTGCAGTGAAAGCAGATTTGAATTGCCATTCAGTTGACTCATTTGCTGTTGAATATAAAGTTGCGTTTGCATTTGATTTGCTAAAGCAACGATCGTAAAATGTTATTTTATAAAAGGCTTTAAAAATCCGAGACTTACTTAGCTGTAGTGTTGTTGCCAGCAATTGTTGTTGCTGCTGTGGATGAAGCATAGGGTTCATGCTCATCAATTGTTGAGTGGCTAGCATCACTAAAATTAGCCATTACAAATAAAGTTAGCAAAACCCACTTTGCAATGGATTTGCCATCATATTTGGAAATTGTATTTGCGGTTGTTGAGCCTGCATCAACATAGTTTTTGATAAAGCCTAAACAAGCAACACTTTACGCAGGAAAAAAATTAACTTACAGCTCCATTAGGCATTACATTGTTCGTCAAAAGTGATTGCATAGGTGGCGGTGATGGCGGATAAATCGTTGGCGATGAGATATCTATATAATACTTGCATGAATTTAAGCACAAACAAGCAAACCGGGAGCTATCTGAAGAACCGGCGAGAGCTGTGATTGAATTTGCTGTGGCTGTTGTACTCCTTGAGTAGTTTGAGCAAGCATTGAATTCCATTGTGGAGGAGCCATCCCAGCTTCAGCCATTGTATTTAAGAAAGGCTAAACAAAATTTATAAATTATAATAAAGCAAACTTCAAATACCTGAAACTCTGGGGTTCCTGATGAGAGTAGCATTTGTGGTTGCGGTTCGGCCCGTTGAGCAATCACCCTTTTCATCGGGAAGCTAAACATTCACTAGTACATTCGGAAAGTTCAACATTCAACATTTCAATTTCTACGTTGTAGCAGAATGTTTAGCACAAAATTTCTTATTGGACTTTCTGCTTTACTCGGTAAACTTGTTCTATTTAATTAAGTAAGCAATTATTGCTACAAAGCCACTTACCAATTATCAGCAATCCTGAAAGCTTCGGGGGCCTTTGGAGTTGCCGGTGATCCACTCAGAATAGTCTCGGCCACTTGACGACACAACGAACCACCTCCATACGATTCACTCCTTGGTGATGCGAAATTACCCGGGCTCATGCCACCATTTGGAATTGGAATCGGCACAGCATCTAAAAAAAGCAATTGTCCGTAAAAAAATCTGTAAATCACAAACCATTATTGCTCATATTCCATCCAGAAGTCCAGTGTTCGTTCATCATGAAAAAAAGCTTTGTACAAAGACGTTCAAAGAATTATTTCCACTTTACAATGGGGAAGCGAACCCCTAAAATAATAAAAGGTAAATAAGTTATTGCACTTAAACATAAAGAAAAAATAAAAGTTAACAACAATATTATTTGACAGGAAATTTATTTTTAAAGGTCAAAACTGGAGACTTTTGCGGCTTTTCCAAAAAGAAAAATTTAGGAATTTCTAAATTTTCAGACTCTAAGTCTTTGGGGTACGGTAGTAAAGTGGAAGGAGCGCGCTATAAGGATTTGGCGCTCATGTGATTGCTTGTTCTCTGGTGCAATTCGGATCAACTCTAATCATTTGGACTTTTTCTCTGGAGATTAAATGTGAGTTTTCGATGGGAAAGATAAATTGCAAATAAATATTGTAATACGCATCTGTGTTACATCTAATAGTGAGAGAAATTTAACTAATCAACTGATGAAACTGAAGAAAGAAAACATACAAACATCAAAAAAGTTTTGATACCTTTAAAAAAAGCAAATTGAGTATCCAAAAATATTGAATTCAGCTCGTTTTTGTTTCATTAGATAAAACAAAGTTAGAAACTTATAATTAACATCAAATATACTCTTTAAAAAAACTATTTATGTACAAAAAATAAAAAACTGCAAAAAAACAAAGCAAAAAAAAGTCTTGATACCTTTTCTCTTTTTTTTTCTCCTGTTTTTGTTAAGTTAGTACCAGAGCTCAAGTACTTAAAAAGATATTAATACAAAAGATATGGGACGTTTGGGGACTAATCATATACTGGGATCCAATGTCTTGGAATCAAAATTTCTATGTAAAGCACAAATGATCAGTAAAACCCACCCCACCGCGTACTTCTTTTCCATCAAGGTTTCATAATTCCATCTTTTTACATACAGTGATCAAAAAAGTCTACCTTTCATACCTTTAAAAAAAGCAAATTGAGTATCCAAAAATATTGAATTCAGCTCGTTTTTGTTTCATTAGATAAAACAAAGTTAGAAACTTATAATTAACATCAAATATACTCTTTACAAAAACTATTTATTTACGAGAAATAAAAAAATGCAAAAAAACAAAGCAAAAAAAGTCTTGATACCTTTTCAAAAGTTATTTATTTCTAACAAAATTCAGTATCGTGTTGCGCCTCCTTTAGCTTTTATAATCTCCTGAAGTCAGTTTGGCATACTTGCGATCAACTTTTCCGTGGTTCGTTGTGAGATTGAGCTCCAAATAGACTGAACCTTGTCCCAAAGCTCATTTTTTGACACAAAGCGGAATCCTTGTAATTTTCGTATGACATGCACCCATTAATGTGCAATAGGGTTACAATCCGGCGAATAGGGTGGTGTTCGCAGCAAATTAACATTGTTGAGCCGAAACCAGCCGGGGCAAAAACCTCACGAAAACTCCGGGTCGGACCTTCAGTTTTCGTCCCAACATCAATTCACTTGTATGTTTTGGATCCCCATCCTGCTGGTACAGCCATTTTGGACTCATTGCTACATTTGCGTAAGGAAGCATATCATTTTGCATCATATCTCGATATTTCACACTGTCCATGATTCCATCTATGGACACCAGAGGTCCGACTGAGTTTGAAGAAAAACAGCCCCAACAACAGTATCCCTCCTCCATTGAATTTGACAATCTGTCGAATGTATTTCAAGTTGTATCGTGTTCCAGTGGATCTCTTAATGGTGTAGTTGCCATTACTGTTGAACAAATTGAACTTAGTTTCATCATTCCACAAGACACGTTTCCAGTCATCGATCGACCAATGTTGGTAGGTGCGGGCGAATTCCAAACGAAGCCTCTTGTGTCTAAAAACCATCATAGGTTTACGAGCAGGTCGTCGTGAAAACAACCCGAGAAATTTTAGTCGATTTCGAATCGTTTGCAAAGTTACATGAATCCCAAATTCCCTTTTTAAGTAACTATTCCCGTCTGTGGCTGTAAAACCCGGAATTGAGGCGAAGAAATGATGAAGTGCCCGGTCTTGTCGAGATCTTGTTTTTGGTTGTTGGCCTTTTTTCTTTGATCGGTGCACATTTCCATGCCCTTTCATCCGATTGCAGAGTCATCATCAAAACATCTTCAAAACGGAGAAGAGGTTTTGAATCACACTGACTTTGAGTTCAACTTTTCGAGCTTCAACTATTCGCTCCTTTGTGGGACTGTCGATGTATTGCTTGCACGGCATCACTAAAAAGAAACCATATCAGAAAAATCAGCAAAGCTCTAACTTAACAAAAACAGGAGAAAAAAAAGAGAAAAGGTATCAAGACTTTTTTTTGCTTTGTTTTTTTGCAGTTTTTTATTTTTTGTACATAAATAGTTTTTATAAAGAGTATATTTGATGTTAATTATAAGTTTCTAACTTTGTTTTATCTAATGAAACAAAAACGTGCTGAATCCAATATTTTTTGGATACTCAATTTTCTTTTTTTTAAAGGGATGAAAGGTAGACTTTTTTGATCACTGTATATAAAAAGGGTGACCTTGATGGAAAAGAAGTACGCGGTGGGGTGGATTTTACTGATCATTTGTGCTTTACATAGAAATTTTGATTCCAAGACATTGGACCCCAGTATATGATTAGTCCCCAAACGTCTCATATCTTTTGTATTAATATCTTTTTAAGTACTTGAGCTCTGGCTTATGTTGGTGTCATTTGAATTGGTTGCTCCAGAAAAAGTTTAATTGTGAAAACATTGTATCTCTTCTATTTGCCGATTTCCTTTGCACTAGAACTTTTAGCATTTCTGTGTTTAAAATGTAGAAAGAAAATTTCATCAAATAATTGATAACTCGAATACAATCCTAGACACTCTTTTCTTTTTTTTTCTTTATCCAAATATACTTCCAGTTTTTAATAAGGCAATTTCGGTTGGTATGGCTTCCGTGGCCTGTTGCAGCAGCAAAATCTGAAAAGTGGATTGAGTTTGAAGAGTAATTCACGGAAAAACACGAAAATTTCATGAGTTCAAGCCCATAGCTAACGAATGGTATCCTCATTTCTTTTGCAACCTCACCTACAACAGCAACAACAGCATGCAATGAGAACGATAATCACGAAAATCCACAAGATGAGATAGGGGCCTGGCTGAAGATTGATTTGAACAATAATCATCACCCAATCAACATCCATTTACCTGTAAATGCAAGCAGCAATCCCCATGACAACACGTCCAATAGACAAAAAATGTTGATGCACCTGAAATTGACAATTTTATGATCTCTATTGATTTTGAGTTTATCAAAGCCCTCTTTGTTCTAAGAACTGGCATTTCTGAAAGAGTCTTTGTTGAGCACTCATGATCCTTATCACCAAAAGAAAGAATTTTGTTTAGAAAAAAATTGGTGTCAATTGAATGAAATAAACTTGAAAGACTGACAAAAATAAGATAAAAATTGTTTGTGAAGAAAGTTTAGTTAAACAAAAAGTAATGGGGAAAACAATAGCCATGATTTTAAAATCTAAATCAAGTTTTACTTGAGTTGCCAATTTGATTCAATAGTTTTGAAATCGTTAACTCACAACTCTTTTCTTTTCCTTCACATCCTTCCAATCGTGAATCTCTTTGTGTGAATGAAAAAGCATTTGACGGACAAATTAAGACAAAACTTATAAATAGATATTTAAAAGTTGGGGAAAATATTCTTCTTTCAAGTATCGTTGTCGTTTTTCTTCTGAAGGATTTCCTTTCTTCGTTCAAATTTCGTTCATATTGATTCGAAATCTAAATTTTCTTGTGAAACTGTGAAATGTTTTCTCGGTACATGTGACTCTGGCGCAATTTTATTTGAACGAATCTGCATTTAACTGCAAACAGTGAACAGTTAATTCTTCTTTCAAGTCACATTCATTATGTTAATATTCTGTGTTTAAGCACAGAATATTAACATAATGAATGTGATTTGAATGATAAATCTTCTAAATAGTCAATTATTGACGTCTAAAAAACATTCCAGACTAAAAAACATTCATTCGTGAAATGAGTAAGCAGCAAATGGAAAAGATCTTGTCTTTTGCAGAGCTGGCAGTGTGCAATGAATATATATTGCATATATGCAATGAAATATCTTAGACGAATTGAGAAATCGATACGTAAATTTTCAGCCGTCGGCCAAAATCATATCGGCCAGTCGTTTTCTCTTATCGAAAGTTTCGCTTTTTTTTCTCTTATTTTACTAGTGGACCCGAATCACGAAATAGGACATTTTCAAAATCAGAGCTATACTATAAAATATCAAGCAAATTTGAGTTCTTATTTGTGAAATTATAAGGGATCTTAATGCTGTAATCATTGTGTGCAAAAGTTAATTGAATTTCAAAATTAAACGAAAACAGGCACTCCGTTTATCAGGAAAACAGCGGTAATTTATAAACTTTCGTGATAAATAAAAGAAAAGCTGTGAATTTTGAAGGCAATCTAAAGAATCCACGTGTTCACTTAACTATATTTTCCTTCTTTTATTCGGAATCATTTAGTGAATCACACCACGAAATGGGTGTTGACTTAAAAATCTGAAAACGATCGAATTCTTTCTCACTTGTAAAGATGACATTCCTGATCAGCTGATCGAATTCAACGGCAAATATATGTACAGTAGAAAAAGGAAAAGTGGTAATGGTGAAATTTTTGTGAATAGAAATATTTTGTTTTGTGTAGATAGAGTCTCCTAGTCTCTTATCTCTTTTTGGTTTATGGCTTAGTTGCTCACAGGATGTCACACAAAACAAAAGTCGATAAAAACAGTCTTTTCACGTTACTTTACTTAATGTTAAGTGTAGAAAAAGGATACAAATCAATGACTTTGAGTTATTTTATGAGAAAGAAAGGTACACATTCGATTACACAGACGTTTTCCAATTTATACAACCAATTACACAGATCAACAAAGTTCAGCGAGGATCCATCTCGATCCATTTCGACAGCTATCTCACGGAGTTCTTCTTTCGTCGTTTGGTCGGTAAAGAAGACACTTTCGCTGTGATTCTCAGAGAAATGGCTCTAATGATCTCACCAAAAACAACTTTTGATCCTTCAGATAAATCTACTATTTCAGTTTTAAGTCTTTTTGAGATTTTTTTTGTGTTCGTGATGTGACCTTTTTAAATGTCAAAAACGGTCTTTCCAATCAAATAGTACCGAAAGAATTTCTAGCTTTAGGAAATTTCTTTATCTTTAATTACTGCTTGCAAAAGAAAGTTGATGGATCACTTTACTGGTACTTGATACCGTAATCCATGACTGAAGCTTGCTGAGGTATAAAATGTAGCCTTGATAGCCTAGAATAACTAAAGTATACTGTAGTAGTTACACAATACTTTATTCAGTGCTGATAATGAGTATGATGTGTCCCTTTCAAATAGTGCATAACACGTGTCAACTTTTGAAAACTACCATACGATTAGAACAGTTATCTTATTACATGTTCCTTGATATATTCACTCTATTTACTAAACGGTGAAAACCAACAGTAATATCTTTTCGTATGTTATCAGGTAAAAACAGAATAGGTTCCCTTCCCGTTGTTTTTTCTTGTCCTCTCTTTGTTTATCAAATCGTTCAGCGATAAGAGCTCAAAATTAGTATCAAGTTTCTTTCACTGTTAATAGTTACTCAACACAAACTTCAAATTACCATAAATAGTTATTGTTTGCTATTTAAATGACTCAAGTTCTCTATTTAATCTTTAGGTGAAAAAGGTGAGATATCTATTGACACCCACGGGTTATTTGATACTGAGAGAATGATTCATTTTGATACACACCAAAAGTTATGTCAACATTTTATTTTCAAGAATGTAGCAGAACGTTCGTTTGGAAAAAAATATTTTGAAAGAACCTCTTGTAAAGCATTCAGTTGCACATTTTGAGCCAAGCTTTAATCTCTTATCGATACGTAACTTTGAATTGGGAAATTCTATGCAAGTGTAAACAATTTATCGTAAAATAAACAGAAAATTTCTTTGCAGAACGAAGAATTAGCTCATAGAAATGCTACACTACACGATTACGCCATACAAAAGACACTAGAATTTGACAAAACATACGACAACTTTTAGCAAACTCTAGGATCAACTTTGTAGAATAAAATGGAAAAAATTTGTCAGGAAAAGTCTCTAATTTTTGTTTCAATAACATGTTTAGAGTCTTAAAATGATTTGCAACGAATCAGACTCATCTGTCTGGCTTTCGTCGAGTTTTCGCCTTCTTGATTACGGTATAGCCGAGATTACGGTCGAAAGTCGGAAAAAATTGCGACAAGACTTTTCCAATCAATTCAATAGATTCATTTGCGAGAATATAAGTCCATTTGGTGTATTTTGTCTAAAGGAAACTCCTGTTCGTTTAATTCAATCATCAACTCTATTCATCAACTCTAATCATCAACTCTAATCATCAACTCTAATCATCAACTCTAATCATCAACTCTAATCATCAACTCTAATCATCAACTCTAATCATCAACTCTATTCATCAACTCTAATCATCAACTCTAATCATCAACTCTAATCATCAAAAACTCTATGACTCTAATCATTTAATTCAATCATCACCAGATAGATGCCAATTTGTACATGATTCCATTTTTGAAAAGATTTGAGATGAAGTGAAGACAGTGAGAAAAGAAGAAGAAATGAATGAAATGGGTGGAAAAGAGAGATTATCCCATAATCCGGGGTCTTCTGGAGGAGTTGAGGGAGAGCTGGGGCAGGGGAAGGGCCTCATCCGCTCCCCTCCCCTCCCCTCCCCTCCCCTTCACTTCACTCCTCACTTCTGCTCCCTCCTCAAATTCTTGGACCATTTGTATTTGTAGATTTTCAGCTGGATTCCCACTTTAGTCAACTTTGGTTTATTTACCTGTTTAGGGCCATTCAAGTCAATTTTAGAATCTAGAGATTTCACAACTTCCGCTCACCATTAGCTCTTCACTTTCACATTCATTAGTTTAGATAAATTTAAAACCTAACATAGCTTTGGCTTAGCTCAAAATATCACATCTTTAGCTTGAAATTGTATAGAAAATTCTTGCAAACTTTTAAGACTGCAATTCTTGAAAAGCCACTTTGTTGAGCGATAGTTTAGATGGAAAGCCTTTTTCTCTTTCGATTTACGATCGAAACAAAGTGGTTATGGACTCGATTGATCAAGTGAGAACAGATGGAGAGAAAAGGGGAGAAGGGATTACGAAAAGAGTTGGGGAAGACATGATCTCATCTGTTTCATTGAATGGAGAGATCTTTATGCTTGAATGATGTTCCGAATGAGTCGGGGACCCCAAAGGTCCATCGATTCATTTCAAAACACCGCACTTCAACAATTTTTGAGACATAAAATTTATGATTTTTCGTCTTTTTCTTCTTTTTATGCTAGAGTGCAGTTTGGACTTTATCGATTGATTGCTTTATTTCATTTACTTTTAGTATTATTTAATTTACTTTATTTAATTGCACAGAAAAATATAAAAGAACATTAGAAAATCGATTTCAAAAGCTTAAACTACACAGAATTCGAGTTCTTCTGTGGAACAAAATCGATCAAACAGAAATCGATCAAAAATAAATCGGCTAGATAAAAACCAAAGTGAGAATACGGTAGGTTTTGGACATGTTTTAAAGCGTCCAGCCTCAAAAATACCAAATTTACCGGATTTCCTCTCTCCAAACCAACCTCAATCCCATTCTAAATCTGTCTTTTTCTTTTTTTTTTCTTTTTTTTCTAACCGGATATCCCCGTTCACATTTTCACATTTTTCATCGCTCTTTGACAACAAATTTCTATTCTTTTCTTTTCTTCTGTTTCTCTTTGATTTCGACTGTGAATCCCATGCAAAAATAGCAAGTAAACCGCTAAAAAGGTACAATAATTTTACAGATTCTCGAATAAAAGATACGATAGAATATTTTGATTCATTTTCTAATACAAATCCTTGAAATACCTTTGACTTTAACTGAGATTTTCAATTCGAAAAGGATTTGAGAGATTTTGTGAGTACCAATTTTGTTTTTAAAAATCATTTCTTTTCAACTTGATCTTCATTTATTTCTTCTTCTTCTTCTTCTCCTTTTCTCCCTTTTCTATCTTGAAATGATTGTTGTGTCCTCTCTTCTCGATCTCTTTTCTTCCTTTTTCCTTCTCAAAGATGAAATTGCATTCATTCGTCCACTTTTCTTCTCCTTCATCTTATTCTTTTTCTTTCTTTTCTTTACACCTTCACAAATCTTTTCATCTTTACACACTTCTTTGGATACTTCCCCTTTTTTTTCCTTTTAGCGCAAGGAATGAGAGTCAACATTTTTTGGGTTGACGCATTTTTAGAGTATCTACATTTTGTATAATTGCCTGTTAACAAGAACTGTGATGAGAAGAGCTTTAAAAAGCTTTAAATTGCAGAACTAACCATAATAATTCGGCTACTGTGATTTTACTTCAACTGCCTCCTGTGACTTTACTTACTTTACTTCAACTGCCTCCTGTGACTTTACTTACTTTACTTCAACTGCCCCCTGGATTTACTTCTTTACTCAACTGCCTCCTGTTTTTTTTTCCCCCCCTTTTTTTCTTCAACTGCCCCGGACTCTACTTCAACTGTGACCGATCTTTATCCCCCCAAAAAGCTACGGTGAAAAATGTGCAGAAAAGTGAAAGAATTTGTAAGTTGAAAAGATGATCTCCCGTATCCACTGCAGGGGTATGGCTGTGTATTGGGGTGGACTGTTTGTGGATGCTCTCTTCGCGCATCGCCCCTTTCCTTTCCCCATTCATCCATCGAAGAGACCCACATTGATCCATCCATTTCTCTTCTCTTTTTTTCTCATCTTTTCACTTTATCTATCTTTTTTTTGTATGATCGATATTTTTCTGGTTGAAGTGGACCCACTTTCATGGCGGCTATAATTTCTACAATACAATTAATCGAATTGTAGCTTTTAATCGAATTGTAGCTTTCAATCGAATTGTAGCAATTCATCGAATTGTAGCTTTTCAATGATATTTATAGATTCAAAATCAAGGCTTCTAATCTGTGCAATTAAGCAAAATTTAAAGATTTTTCTGGACTTTTCCCTCCTAAAAACCATAGACAGGACTTTTCTATAAGAACGAAACTGTCACAAATCTCAATCCAGATCATGAATCAGTTTTTAAATGAAAATTAAGCTCTTGTTGTTGTGTTTCCAATGCTTTGTTTTCTTTTTTGTCCAAAGTTTTAAATGCTTAGGAGAAATAAACAGCAAACAACTTGAGTCCTAATCCTACCAAATTGTTTTTCAATAATTTATTTGTAAAAGCTTTCTAATCTTTCATTTCATGCAAATTTACTGGTGTCTCTTGATTGCTTTCCTCTCCTTTCCTCTCCTTTCCTCCAGTTCTGAGATTCACTCACTTAGGGCCCCCACTTAGCATTTGTTTATCCGAAATGAATGTGTGAATGGGGTTGAGAAAAGAAGTTTCAGTTGTATTTTTCTCCCTTCCACCCAAATATCCTCGTCTTCCCATCTTCCAAATCGACGACATCTCTTTTTATCTTTTTTTTCCCTTTCCATTTCTTCTCATTTACGAGTAATGACTGTGTTGAGGAAGAGAGTATCCACGAGGGATTCAGCGGGTTTCTTCCTTTCCCTTCCTTTCCCTTCCTTCCCCTATTCCCCAATTGATCCCATCATCATCAGCTCTTCTCAATCCAATCACAGATCATCTTTTGCATCCAATTTGCCTATCATCGTTTGGTTCCATTGAAAATTCGTAATTTCCTTAAGTTCCCAATTACAATGAGCAGGCGAATAAAGTGAAGTATTCAGAATGGTTGCCTGTTATTTCTAAGGTTTTCTTGGATCTTAAATCATTCGTTTACAGTCTTTCATCAAAAATAATGATGCATTTGCATAGGTTAATGCGATTTTATGAAAATAGGCACAAGATCCTGACGTATTTCTATGGTTTCCTTCTTCATATGCTCACTTCGCATGTTGACGAACGGCTTCAAATCGAAAAAAGTTACAAATATAAGCAGAGATTCACAAGTACAGAAAGTACTATTTTTCACAAGTACAGTACTACATGTACTATTAAATCGTTGAGATTTTGCTATAAAAATGGGTGAGTTTACAGTGATGGAATCTTGAAATGAAACAAATGAAGAATGAAATGGGGTTAATGAAATGTAGAAAATGGGATGGAATCTAGAAAGAAAGTGGAATTGGAAGAAGGAAAGGAAAGGACACCTCTACGGGGTGACGATGGGGTCGAAGAAGAGGTGAATGTTGTGAAGATGGGGGGAAACGAAAGAAAATGGGGTGACAAGGGGTGAATGAGAAAGGAGAAGAAGAGGAGGAGGAGGAGGGGACCAAGCAGGGAAGGACACCGGAAATTGGGTCCTCCACGCACCACTTTGCGCCTCTTTTCTCTTCCTTTCTCCATTCTCTTTTTTTTCCTTTCCAAAAGTCTCAAGAAAGCGCTTGCCAATGGATCCCTTCTAAACAACCCCAGTAATCCACAAATTTTCACCCCATTTTCGAAGCGATTTCTCATGTTTGCGTGCCGAGTACCACTTTGGGTGTGCTTGGGATTTCACCAGCATTTGAGAAAGTTTTTTTCTTTGTACGATTCTCAAAAGATTCACTTTTAGATCTCTAAAGCTTTGAATGAAAATGAAGCAATCAAAGCAATCAAAGCAATCAAAGCAATCATGTAGTTTTGTTTTATTTAGCTCCAAAAACTGAAGCTGAAAGTCAATCCGTGTTTGAATTTGGGTGAAAAAGAAGAAGGAGCATAAAATTGGTGGATTGCGTGTGTCTTTCAATTTCGCTCTTTCAAATTTTTGTGCCTTTTTCTATTTGTCTTTTCAACTCATTCCCCCTTTTTTTTGTCTACAAATTTCTTTAGACATTTGAATGTGAGATTCCATTGAATTGAAATGGAAACTCTCAATCATTTTCCATTTTCCCACATTTCTTTTCCACTTTTTACTTGTCTTCTACAAAGTTCTCCAAAAACAAAAAACCCTTTTTAGGAGATTTGTTTGAAAGTTTTGAATGTCTTTTGATTTCGATTTTGTCGCTCCATTCATCCCCGAATTCTCAACAAAAGATCAACACGAACACAGACATAAGTTCGACCAGTTCAGGTATGGTAAATCGGGTATCAACTTCTTGTTCTCCATTTCCCAAACCATTTCCCAAACCGTGGCCCCTTTCTAGCGTAATCTTGTCTCCGTTTTTATCGAATCTATCCACTATTTGTATCTTTCGATATCCTTTGTGAATCCGCACATAATTAGAGCCAAAAAGTGAATAGATTTGATAAAAATAGAGACAAAATTACGGTAGAAAGGGGAAAAGGGGACATCCTGTTCCAATCTTTCATGCATCTAATCTTAAACAAAACATCAAATCTTTGATGCCTATGAATGACCAAATCCATCGGTAATTTTAGCTTTAGTTTAGCTGTAGTTTTTTCGAATAATTACCAAAATGATATTTAAACTTAAAGAACTCTTATCTGCCGCCTACACAGGTAGATTCAGATTCTCGATTCAGCCTTTCAGATTCAGCCTTTCAGATTCTCGCCCCATCAACTTCTCAACCGGGGAAATTTCGCCTCAACGAGAATGCCCTCAATACAGTACTCGGACATTCATCTATTGCCAATAAAAAGGTTTGTGAATGAATTGGATTTAAGGCCGAGAATTTTATGAGGATAAAGGCTAAAGTTTAGTGACTTTATACAAAAGTACTTTGACTACAAATAGACCCAATCCTGGTTATACAGAGTGCGGCATAAGTATGGTTACAGACTCAGAACCGTGTATCGTAATGAAATATGAACGGATTCATGTAAACTTTATTTAAAATTAACAACAGTAATCATATTCATTTAAAAAATAACAAATTATTCAATATGGGCACCTTTATTCTTGATAACGGCTTTAAGACGCTTTGGATAACTTTCCACGGCGGCCCGCAGGGCACTTTGTGGAATTTCCGCCCAGGCTTTCTTCAGAGCCTTTTCAGACTTTCAACGTTTGCATGTTTTGTTGTGCATGCTTTTTGCTTCAAAATTGCCCAAACACAGAAATCCATAACATTGAGGTCGGGCGAATTAGCTGGCCATTCATTGGCGGGAATGAAGTCGGGCAAATTGTTTCGACACCACTCTTGAGTCTTTTTTGCTTTGTGCGCTGGAGCGCCGACTTTTGCATCAATGTCCAGCGCTGATTTTGATAATGTCCTTGACTCCACGGCTGTACATGTTTTGTGAGAACGTCCAGATACACGTCTGTGTTAATTTTCAGCCCTTTATCAACGAAAATCAACGGCGTGCGACCAGTTGCTGACACCCCTGCAAAAGCCATGACTCTGTACTTTACCCTCATTGTTTTCCTTCTTTTCTTTATCAAATAATGAGGTCTTATGTCTCCCCTTTTCACCTCAAAACCCCTTGAACTTCTTGAAGAAAACTTTTTCTTTTCTCCTAATTCTATTCTGTCGATTAACGAGAAGTCGAAGTGCTTTCGATTGGATTGAAAAGGAGAAAAAGAAAAGGAGAAATGGCAATGAAGGAGAATAGAAGGTTCGGTGTCTTTGATGACATGACAAAATATCGAAAAACATCAATGAATGACCGAAAAGAAGTGGACTGGTCTCAACCGGATCATTCCATTGACTGTCACTCCCAATTTCAACCACCAATTTGTCATCTTCAGATGTGATGATCGAGTAAAAGAGTTCACGATTCTGTAAAAGACACAAAAGTCGATAAATCGGACATAAACTAGGGCACAAGATTACGGCGGTTTTAAAAAAGACAATCTAAGCCGATTGAACCCGTTTGACCATGCTCTGTTTTGTTTCAGCTCTGACAACAAACATTAGCCAGATCTTTTATTTGAACCATTCTTTCTCATCTTTTCTCTTTCTTCTTCTCAATCCCTTTCTCGACTCTTTCTCTTTCGGACAACTCTAGATCCTAGCTGCTAACTAAGTGATGAGCCTAAGCTCAGAAAATAACAAATTAGTTAGTTACCCTTAAGGACTATGTGACAATCCTAAGGCGATTGAACCCGTTTGACAATGCTCTGTTTTGTTTCAGCTCTGACTTCAAGCCACTTTTTCATAGTAAGCAGAAATCCTTACAAAAATCTTAAAAGAAAAATAGTCGATTCCATTCTTAGCTTCACCCATTCCTTTCAGCGCTAAAACCCTATCGCCTAATCGCAAAAGCCGAGGGAATTTCAGTTTCTAATGATGACATGAGAGTTCCCGTGAACCCGTTTCTCTTCCTTTTCCCCCATGATTCCAATGCAACTCCATTTCAGTTTCCGCCACTCTTTTCCCAAAGTCTCTTTTTGTTAAATGCCTTTTTTCAAAAATGAACAATCATTGCTGAATAATTTATTTGCCATTTTAGATGAAAAGTCAATAAATAAAGGCAAATATGATTTTTGTATTTGACCACATTTCACCATTGGCTCTTTTCCGTTGGTTTAACGGCGAGTTCCATCCTCGAAGAAGACTCCTCCATCGATGGCGCAATATTTGGGACAGATCCCTTCTTCCGGGTTGTCCAGGCTGTCCTGGGTGTCCGGGGCTCCTGAAATTTAGGGGTTTTACAAATCTGCCAAGGATGCTTCTAGCCTTTTGAAGATCGCTATAACATTAAGAAACGGTAGAACTAGCCACTAACCTGGGTTTCCGGGTCTTGTCCTGCTCTCCGTCGGGTCCGGGTGGTCCCTTTGTTCCGGGCTCTCCGGGGCTTCCGTCGGCTCCATTTTTGTCCGGGTGGTCCTTGGGGTCCTTGGGATCCAGGTGGTCCTTGTGGTCCAGGGGGTCCAGGGATGACAGGCTCGGCCTTGGCTGGCTCTCCAGGGTGTCCAGGGGCTCCAGGGTTTCCTGGTGGTCCAGGTGGTCCGGGTGGTCCCTTAGGTCCAGGGGTCCGGGGCTGCATCGGGTCCCTTGTCTCCGGGCTCTCCTGGGGGATCCGTTGTCTCCTGGGGGTCCTGGTGGTCCGGGAGGTCCGGGTGGTCCTGGAAATGGTTGGGATAATGTGTAAAAAAAGCTAAATCTCACCCTTGTGGGCATGGTTTGCATGGTGGTGGAGTGACAGGCTCACATGGTTGCTGTGGTGGGCGTCCAGGGTTTCCGGGAAGTCCGGGAGCTCCGGGGCTTTCCAGGCTTTCCGGGTTTTCCGGGAGCTCCTTGTGGTCCAGCGGGTCCTGAAGACAGCATCCCGAGCACTGATCATCAGTGAGCCTGACGGGCTGTTCTGTTTGAGTGAACGGGGAGGTCTTTCAATGAGTAGACTGAGTTCCACACATCCTTGGCGGATCCCTGTAAAACGAGATGATTGAGTGATGATTGAGTGTTATTCAAACCTTGCATTGGTTGAGTTCCATGTGCATTTGACGGCGCACGTGGTGCACATAGTTGTACACCTGGAAATTCGCTTTGAAAGACTTTAGAGAACAAGGTACCATAGTAGATAAGCTTACAAGAAAGCCTGTTTCACTAGATTGTCAGCCTGTTCATTAGATCCTAGAATGGCTACTTGATGAAATTAGATAAGATTACTGTATCCCATTGGCTCTAAAGGATAACTATATGCTTACTGTGCTTCTCTAATGACTACTGAGTGCTAGATGCTCCAACTGCTGTACTTCTCTAACACTACTGTATGCTAAAGTCATGAAACAAACCATTGGCAAGGGTGATGCAACGGGAGAGAACGGCAACAGCCGAGAAGGTGACAGCCGCATAGCCGACAAAGCGATAAGCTTTAACCTTCGAATCAATGTCCATCGTTGAATGAAATGAGAGAAGGACTCTGATTTCCCCATAGATTCGCCAGCCTTTTATATGACCGTGGGCGAGCTTCTCCTCCTCCCTTCTCCTCCGCATTCCCTAAAGCAGTTCATCGACTCTTAATTGGGAGTCTTTCTCCCATTCATTTCCACCAAAAAAAGAAAGACGGGATGCACTACAGAAAAACGTTAGGCACTCCACCTCCTGAGGCATTTTATGAGAAGAAAACGAGGGAAAGCAACGCCCGTTCTGCTCTTCCTCGTTGAACGGATTTCAGATTTCGGATCTCAAAACCTAAACAAAAACGTGTCCACTCCATCCCCATCAAGCACCTCATCATTGAAACGGGCTATTAGAGAGCACTTTTTTTTGTGTAAACTGTGCAATCAGAATGTTTTAAACAAAGCAATAGATTAACATAGTTATTCAGGTGGTGATCGTCTCCGTTGCGGGGCGTATCGAAAAAGGAAAAGTTTTCACTCAACTTCTTCTTGGAATATCTTTATGCTCTTCAAAGAGCTCAACAGGTTTTGGCTTTCAAATTTTCGATGAAAGTTTATCTAGAATGATTGCTCATTGGATTGGTTGACGGACGATTGTCAATTACATGGATTTCATTGGAGAGCTGGGGCAAAGAGGTAAATGATGTGAAGAAAAAGAGAAATACCGTAAATATGAACAGAACGTCAGTACTCCAGTACAGTCGCGTCAAACTTCTTTTCCGAAAATCATTTTTCTCAGCCTCTAGATTTTTCTCAACTATAGTTTTAGTGCCAAAAATATTAGATTTCAAGGAAGGGCTATCATTTGACACAATGTATCATAATGTAGCATGAAAGTAGCGCGAAGAACGGGACGTCAAAGTTAGACTACGCGACTGTACGCCCGTCATTATGGACTGACTGACTGACTGACTGATTGACTAAGATTAAAGATTGAATGTAAAGTAGCTGAAGGGAAATTTGATTGAATTAAGGGATACAGGCGGGGATGTGGATGTGGGGGAGAACCGATTATGATCGAGGGTGGAAGTGGCGACAATTATGCTGTTGTTTTGGTGAGTTTTAATAGGTAATCTTGCTTTTTACAGATTTTAGATCAAAAAATAATTAATTTTATCGTATAATAGTAGATTAGTTTTGGTGAGTTTTAATAGGTCATATGATTTGAGGTAACTCGCGAAAGTTGAGAACCTTTGAGAAAACGCTTTATCTAAGGTTTTTTTAGATGGACACAACAAGGAACCTTTGACAATGCCTCCACTTACATGCAATGCACAACCATTTTCGCTCTTTCAACAATTGTCAGCTCTGTACAAATCTACAATCTCGTTGACACGATACAGGCTTTTGAAAACAGAAATCAAAAGAAATCAAAGAAATCAAAAAGAAACACTGATTTCCAGGAGGATTCCTCTCAACATCTTTCACTTCCTTTTGTTGAATATGGCCGTTTGGCATTGAGAGAAGCAAAACAATTCGGAACACCGTTTCAAGTCGGAAAAAACTGCTACTTTTAACAAAAACAATTTTAGTCACTAGTCTTTTGTATTGCGCGACTTCAAAGCACCCGAAGATTTCCCCTATGGAAAAGAGGGTGGAGTACAATTCCCTGATCAAGTATTGAAAGTCAGTGATTTCACCCAAGCAATGCTTTTGATCCTAAACTTTCAGACAGAACCCGATCAACCAGAAGAATTGAAAACGGTATAGAGAACAAATTCATTCCTGTTTTGAAGAGATTCAATGCTTTTTATTACCCCATCCAGGTTTTTATCTCACTTTTTACGTTTTACTTAACTCTTTCCCAGGACATCGAGTTGCTGAAAGGGGATCCTTTCGAGGACAAATAAGAAGTCAAAGGTAAAATAACTCAAGATTTTTTCTCAAAGAACTCAAAGAAAAGAGGGGCAAGGTTACGGTAATCTCTGAAAGGCGATACGCTCTTAAAAACACAGAGCTGGAAAACAATTAAGAGATGAATTCGTAGTCTACCGTAATCTAGCTAGCTTATTGTAGATATTCGATTCTAGATCTTCGACCAATCTTTCGAGAAGAAGTCCGGCAAGATGGTCGTTGCTCTTCTTGAACCGCACATATTGAAACCAAAGCGTTTAACAAATTCTCTTGACCTGATAATGCTAGGAAATTTCAGATGGTGAATGGAAAAGCGGTGACTTGTCGAAAAATGATCTAATTCTTTAAGGCAAGAAACCTCGAGCTCTAGGAGAACTCTGAAATTTCCAGGGGAATACGCGGCAACATTTGATGGAGGGACATTGCCTGAGGCAAGGAGTACTCAATGCAAAATGCTCGTCTTTTATGTATCTGAGGCATGCCATGAAGCAAACTCATATATACTGTCGAGGAATGGATCGAGGAGTATATCCTATTTGATGAGGTATACATATTTCTCCCCTTTAGTCAACTTCTCGGTCCAAGAATGCATGCCTGAGAAGCTATTACTACATTACATACAAAACATGGAATTACTGCATTGAATATTTTTGACAAATGCCCAAAAGGTAAGGCTATGAAGAGGAATGATTTCCAGAAAAAAAAATCTAGATTGGAGCCTCAGAAGTACGACCGAAAAATGTTGGAGAAGGTACAAAGGAAGATATAAATGTAGCTGAAAAGAGTGTGAAATGAATGACCCAAACCGTATTTCAGGCTGAATTAGAAAAGGGCAAGCGGGTGAATCTGGAGAAAAGAGGACTGGTGCATCAGGTCAGTAATCCACATATGTTCAGCGATGTGTTTTCTAAAAAGCGACTCTCAGTAAAATACCGTAAGCTTGCGCCTTAATCTTATTGTTAGCCAGACTTGCTACTTTCGGTCCCTGATTGTAAACCCTCATTTGAAGCCAAGATTACGGTGAAGCTTTCAAAGTTAGCATAGAAAAACTATTTTATCCAATCAAAATTTTCAGTAATGGATAGCTTTAGCAGGGGACAGTCCACTTTTGGGGAGGACTTGGAGCTGCTGCATCAGGTTTGAGAACAAAAACTCGAATTTCCGAAATAAATTGAAAAATAAATACATTTCAGGAGCGGTAGGCAACAGTGATGACACAATGCAAGCAGGTCTCGTCCCTTTGGCAGGAATTGTTTTATACCGAGAGCTCTGGAACTCTATTTGCAATCTTCGGGGTTCTGAACAAAGGAATATCTTTTATTCAAAGGCAAATTAAGATCTATGTTTACGCTGAAACCGTATGTCGAGCAAATGCTTTGAGAGAGGGAGAAAAGGATGATATCGAATTGAGAGCACTATAATTGGATCCATTTTTGTCATAATTCAAAACTAAAACAGAAAATGTCTTTTTTCTAGCTCATTTGGTTCTGGTGATTGGTGCTTGTTGAGCTTATTTTCTCGGATTCCAATATCTCACTGTATCGTCTTTCTTCCCTTGCATATCCGTTTGTCTTGGTGTTTTTCACAGATCGTGATAAATTTCTAAAACTTTAACAATTTAACAACAAATGACAACAATTTCAACGATCTGTAAAAACCAAGCAAAACAAGACAAAATGAGTCAAACTCCAAGCAAAATCCCACAACTTAGCAAAACAACTCCAAGCTCTCCCAACGGTTTATTCATCGGGGTTCTTCATCGAAGTCGTCGTCTCTTCATCTTCCATCATCTCAGTATCCCCTCTCCATTTCTAATGTCTTTTGGCCCATTTTCCTCGGTCTTCCGGATTCTTCTTCACTTTCGCTATCTTCTGTTCCCATTGTTTGGTCCTTAGTAGCAATAGCTCGTCGCTCCACCTAACCTATAAGAAAAAAAATTCAAGTTTTGAAATATAAAAGGAGAACTCAACCTCATTTTCACTACTGCCTAAGCGTCTGATTTTTTCGACCGGTGATTCTCCTGAATAGTCTCAGGTAGCAAACTTCATCTAAACGAAGAAAAAAATTGCACTATACACAAATGGTAGGCAACCTGTATTAAAGACAACGATTGGTTGAGGCAGAGGCTCCAAAAGCTTATTGCTTCGCTTTTCAATGTGCCTCGACAAGGACACACCTAAAAATTAAGAAAATGAACGATGATGCTAATGCCATGTGCTAATCTAAAAATTCAATATTACAAACATTTTTCCATGAAGGCGCCAAAAGGGGAGAAGAATTTGTGGCCCTGGTTCTCATCCAATCCATAAGGCCGCCAATTTCCGGAATCAAGTGTAGGCAACTGAACAAAAAGTTTTGGAAAATTTCAAGTGGAAGTTACTGTCGATAAGTAGCTCATGTGCATGGAAATTGTAGCTTGGGCCCATCGTAGCCATGGTCGTAGGCTAAAAAGAATATAAAAAATACTCCATATCATTTTCCTTTACTCCATAACATTTCTTGACAATAAATTCTGACTCGATGGCTTTAGCAGCGGCACAATATTCGTTACCGGCATTTCAGCTAATGTTGCCTAAAAAGATCTGTGAAATTCTGAAGCAAACATGAAAAATCTACCTTGAATAAATACTAATGTCCGATTTAGAAAGAACCGAATCAACCGTCGCTCGGTCTTTGGCTATTAAACCTAAAGTTCAATTTTAAATAAATAAAATTAACAAGATCACCTTGAGTAAGAATGACAGCCATAGATTCCCCTGAAGTAGAAGGTTTGTGTGGTCCTTGATACCAGCTGATATAGCTTTTATAAAGTTTTTCATAAAAAAATTAACAAAATCATCAGACCTGACATCCCTTTGTTCTAGTAGGTCTCTTGCTGTTGTTCTCTTTTTTGAGCTCCCCAAGCGGTAGATTGAGCGGTTTTGTTTTGGTTTTTCTTCATCTCTCCGTTCACCTCATTAGCTTTCTCTTTCATCTAAAAATGAGAAATTGAATCTTTTATAAAATACTACACAAAATAGAAACTTTTGGGAAGAAAAACAGTAAAAGTTCACGACTAAACTATTAAAAATTGTAAAGGATCGTTTTTGTGAGAAATCACAAAATGAATGGTGCTAGTATTTTAGTGTACTTGTAGGGTGAGGTGATAAAGCAAAACCTTTTGGCAGTCAACAAATTTGCTTGAAAACACAAACATTGCGAATGGATACCACGAAGTTTAAAAATGCAACTGTAATCCCAACGTTTGCAGATTTGAAACGAGGACGCGTAGCGATTCACAATTTAAAGATGCAAAGTGAAGATTCGAGCTGCATGAGTAGGAAAATTAACAACATTTATTTTTATAGTCAACAAAAAAAAATAGACACAAGAATTGTGGCCTATCAGCAATATCCATAGGCATTTCTTCAATGTGCGTCTGATAAAAGGTCTCAATATCCCTCAAATCCATGTGCGTCCTTTCCGTGATGAAGTTGATAGCAGTTCCTCAAATGAAAACATAAAATCAAATTGCCCACTTTGCAGTCAATCAATTAAATGCTTCATTTTGCGACTCGAAGCGTCCCGAACGACTAATCTGGTGAATGTAGTTTCTTTGCGATTCATAGGCAAATCATAATTGATGACGAGCGAAACCCGCTGAACATCGGTTCCTTGGGCTAATAAATCGGTTGTAAATCAAAATTCGAGAAGATCCGGCTTCGGAAGGCACGCATTTTACGATATTCTAAAAAGAGACTACAATGATAACAAATGATTGTACCTCTCTTCTTGTTTGCTCCACTGTCACCATGAATAGATGAAACAAGTGAACTGGTTTCGACCAAGATCTCTCCGGTAATCTGTTCGACACGTTTCGAGTGTTGCAAAAAATTACTGCTTGAGTGACGCTAATAGCCTTGTAAAAATCCAGAAGCGTCTCGAACTTGTTTTTCTAAAAATTGGATTTTAAACGAACAAAACCAAAACACCAACATCTTCGCCGACATCAATGAAATATTGGCTGATTCCTTCAAGAGTAAGCTCCTCTTTCGCACAAGAATCTTGATTGGGTCTCATACAACTCCTGCGCACTTCGAGAACGTCTGCGGGAAGAGTCGCAGATAACAGAAAACCTTGAAGCACTTTCTTCCTAATTAAAAAAGGACCATAAAAACTTCACTTGTACACTTCTGGCATATGCTTGTAATACTTTATAAATGGACCTTAAATCCACGAGAAGGTATTTCATCGGCTTCATCAAGAACAAACATTTTGATATCACGGGATCTAAACAACAAGAAAATAAGTATCAAACGCGTAAACTTCTTACCAAAATATCCCCCTGATTAATCATATCCACGCGTATGTCCTGAGTACCAACAACAACACGAGTTCGGGAGAGCCGAGCGCCTGCTGATCATCTCGTAGCAAAGTTCCTCCAACGCAGCCATGTACACCGATATTCATGTATTGACTCAAAGCAATAAAGCACCTAAACAATGAGCGTAAAGCTCAAACTCAACAAAAAGGACCTTAAGAATTTGTTGAGCTAATTCACGCGTGGGAGCCATTATAAGCGCTTGAATAATCTTCTTCCAGTTGCCTCGCATCTTTCGTTGAAGAACGGAGATGGCAACGTAGCAGTTTTACCTGTTCCAGATTGTGCCTGAGCACGAGATCCCGTCCTGAATGATAAACGTAAGATAAACAAATAAGATTATAAATTGGTTGATACCTGTTAGAGCTGGAACAATAGCACGTTGCTGGATTACGAAGGTTTTTCAAAACCATAAGAAAGAGTAGATACCACGAAGGAGCTCTTCCTTGAGACTCATATCGTCAAAGGCTGCTTTCAAATCTAAAAGCAGAAGTAAAGTAGACAAAAAATTGCAAATACTTACCTTGTCATAATGGTTTCGATCACCCCAGTAATGTCGACTCGCAGCCATTTTGGATCTGAGTAAACGTAATATCTGAAGAATGAAACTTATGTAAATGAAGCTTTACAACCCTAGGTAATGAGAACCAAAGAAAGCTAATTAGGTGCTAACAGCTAGATTCCGCGCAAGTTAATAAAGAAATACAGAAGGTAAAGCGGATGCTAAAAACGTTAGGTACCTAGGTGCTTTGAGGGTAATGGGGAGCTTGCAACTCACTCAGCCTCGGCACGCTGATCTAATAGATCCGGGCTACAACCTATCATTACGATTAAATGGATCCTTATCCCTTTCATAGATGTAGCAGATAAGTTAAATAATACCTGGAGAGGAAGGCATTTATGAAACCTATATCAGCTTTGTGGCCAACATTGCTTTTAATATCTACTTTCTCATCAATAATAGACGTTTAAATTCTTTTCGTTTAGATTTCTGAAATGGGATAATGCGACTCCTTCGCTGGAAAAGACCTTCGGAAAGGCCGGGAGAGCTTCAAAAATAGTCATCTAAGGGAATGGGAGCAAGTAGATTCCGGAATCGACAAATAAAACCTCGCTGACACATCAAATCTGGGCTAAAAGGCAAAAACTAGGCAACTTAGCGCTTTTCCGAGTTTTTATGAAAAAATATTTGAAGCTCTACGGCCTTCCAAGCGCCTTTCCCGCGAAAAAAGCGTAGTTTTTGTCCCACTACCCCCTTAAATGCTGCATACTTTCTCGTGTTTATGTCTCCAGGTGGTGTGCTTCTTTTTTACGTTGTAGGGGATTGAGCGCAAAGCGAGAACTAAAATTCTTCTTCTTCCTTTGCTTTCAAAGTCGACGCTATTGTTATTTTGCGCTCCGCCAGGATTTAACAGTAACAATTTGAGGGGCCTAAAAATTTTAGACATTCCATCTTTGCTTGAATATCTTTTATTTTCTTGTCGCAAAAAATCCTTTGCTGTTGCAAGAAATTTTCATTTCTCGCTTCGTAAATATTTTGAATTTATGTTCTTTCTCGGATTCCTTTCGCTTGTTTTTACTTAAAGTAACTCATAAGATTTTTGCTTAGACTCTTGAGGTCATCAGTAAAACATGGCTCGGGTAGGATTGAAGAAGCATTTGATGCGCCTTGTTGCGCCCAAGAATTGGATGCTCGATAAACTTTGGAGGAACTTTTGCGCCTCGACCAGTGCACGGAGGGACACAAATTGAGGAGAGCCACTGAGTTAATGAGTTCTCTTCATCCGGTAATCGTCTGAAGTATGGTTTTACTTATGATGAAGCCTTGCAAGATCTGCATGCAGTGCCTCACCAAGGTTGACGGAAACGGTAATATTGTCTTTTGTTCGAGTTAAAGTAGAAAATTAGAATAAAATTTCTTCCAGGACTAGTATTGGCTTTAAGCGAGGCTTTCAATATTGGGGTATCTATTTCATTCTGAAATTTAGGTTCGTACCGAGATGTTACCTGTGCGGGTTTCATGGATGTGATCTCGATCGCGCGAAAACGAACGAGACATTCCGTCTCCTCTACGATGCTCAGGACGATGCTTCGCCGTGCTAACCGTATCACCGCAGCTGAGTGGACAATTCAAGCCTGCAAAGTCACCAACAAGTACACAGGACCCAAGAATGTCCCACTCATCACTGTTCACGATGGACGCACTCTCCGTTACCCTCGATCCACAGGTCAAGGTGGCGCTCTTCTAACTGCTTTTAGTAGGGCTTTATTTAGGTTAACATGACACTGTTGTGATGGAGGTTACCAGACAGCGGACAGACACTGATTTCGTCCGGATTCGAAACTGGTAACCTTCCGTTATGATTACTGACGGTCGTAACGTTGGACGTGTGGAGTGATTGCCCATCACGACCATCACCCAGGAAGCTTCGACATCATTCACGTCAAAGATGATGTTGGACGATACGTTGCGAACACGGTAAGTTATTGGAAATGTGGAGAAAAGGCCGGGGCTATAGCGAAAACTTCCGGTCGAGGCCAGTCCCTATTTTGCTGATAATGCAGATAATAGGGTTTCATCCCTGTTACATCGGGCGAAAAACAGAGCCAAATTATGAAAGATAAGTTTTATTTCAAACTCAAATAATTCTTTAGAATCTCGAATGTCTTCATCACAGAAAAAGGAACAAAGGCTCTTTGTGTCTCTACCTTCTCAAAAGGGAAATTAAGCTGACTATTGCTGAAGAACGTGACCGAAGACTTGCGGCTAAACGGACGACCACTCATTGCAAATCTGTTAATTTTTGAATAAATATTGTTGTTTCTGGCTTTTTGCTAAATACAATGGATTGCTGCAACTTATTACGTAAAACTTTAGACGTTCGGAGTGGGTTTTTCTTTTCGGCTGCCTGATTTTGAACCAAGTAGTTTGCTGTTTCAAATGTTCATGATCTCAAGCCGATAGGCCTGTTTGTGAGAGGGGTCAGGCTCGAGCAAAAAGAAAATCGCTGAAACGCTGCGTGTCTGAAAGGGCGTGGCTAAAAGTATGTCTTTTCGGTGGTTGCCCGCAGTTCAGACCCCAAGTGGGAATAAGGATTTTCTTTCCCTTTCGAATTGTAAGCTCCGGATTTTTAACTTTAATTATAGGATGCTGTCGACCCTCAAGGTTCTCTCGTCAAGGCGTCGCTCTGGCCGTCTTGCAAATGTAAGGGCACTGGTGAACGTCCTCTGGCTCAACTTGGACCCACACTCTGGAAATGCTCAATCATTAAATTATTCCAAAAAATATATTAATGGATCTGGGTGTGTTGCCTTTTTAGATAAAAGGTAACATGATAAGGTTGGATTCACCTGTAAAAGAGAAAGTTATTTTAGGCCTGGAAAGTGACCGGTAGGTGAATAACAATGGTAGGAGCTTTAGCTTTGATAGTCACCACTATCAAGATGATAAACTTTGAGAACAGGGTGGAGGTACTGAATCTAGACACTCGTTTTCACGCTTAAATAACAACAAGGTAGACTATTTCGCTTTCAATCTTGTAATGAAAGGACCATGAGACATGAAACCGATGGAGGAGCAGATCAACTTCTTCGTCCTTTAAAGTAGCGTTTTTCTTTTTTTTTTTAATGATATTTCAATTTAGATGGTCGACTATTTCGTGACAAAGGAGCCTAAGTGTTTTGGAACCCAGCTGGTCGAGGAGTATCAGGGTGATGGACAGAACCAAAAAGAAAGGGAAATCTGTCTGGGAATTCCCAAAGTCAACCGGGCCAGTGAACAAGGTTCGGGGGAGTTTTTATTTTAGACTCATTCTCTAGGTCTATGGAGGCATCACCTTCCCATTCGTCGCGAAAAAGGGAGAATTCGAAAATCATCGAAGCGTGGCGCTCTCAACACCTGGAGCACAGGACTCCAAATAAAGGAGGTACCGAAGTAGGCGGGCAAGTATCATTTCATTGCCTAGGTATTCGGTGAGTTCTCTCTGATGTGTGCGAAGATGAAGTCAAAGCCTTGTCCGCAATGATGACATACAACAAAAGCCGTGGTTGATGTACTGTGGAGGAGCTGAAAGGAGGAGTGAAGATTGACCCTAAGCTGTACTTCGAGTATGAAAAAGAAAAGTGTGGTTTGAGATTAATGCTTATGAAGTTATTTTCTTACAGATCACTCGACGATCGCTATCAGAGTTTTGCCAAGAAAGCGATTTTGGGGCCTGGAATTGACGTACCCAGCACCTGATAGGGTGGCCACTTTGAAATAAAATGCTATGCCTGCTTGATGCTCAGAACAGTGGCTACCTTCGAACGTAAAAAGTTCCAAAGCTCTGTGTTCTGAATCGCTGGCATTAGCGTTTGATGAGATCTTCGCTAGTTCTACCCACTGGTCTCACCTGAACTCCAATTACCCTGAGTACCGAGAGAGTGGGAAAGACCTGGATTGCGGGAGGCGAGAGCAGATTTTGTTTCGAATAATATTTATAGCCGATAACAAAACGTTTGTTATCAAGATTCCTAATTGATAAAAATTAGTACCTACGACACAAACTGATGGACTAACCGTGAGAAAAGACGCCCTGCCTGTATTGACCGGAAATCGGATTGCCCCTTCTGGAGGAATTCACGGACGTCAGTTTCAAGTGTACCGGGCCGGGGGAAAGGGAAAGGACTTTGAGGTGTAAAACGCAAATGACCCTGAGTATATGTCTTCAAGTACAGTGTTTATTTAGGAATGTTCATGCAAAATGTAGATTGGCCTAATTTACCGGGCTTGCTGGAAAATCTTCCATTGGCAGAAGGTTTGGGTAATGTCGGACTTCACAATAAGGTGTTATTCTACTAAAGGAGGTATCTGCTACGGAATTGTGCAGGTGAGATTTTTACGTTGTGGAGTTTCTACTACAGGATAACTCTCTTTATAACTCCCCTTCGGCTTGAATTTGAGTCTACTTTTGGGAATGAAGAACCAGCTATCTACGAACCCAACCTGAATTCATCCAAAAGAGCTGAGGGAACTGGAAAGATGAGCATGGAACCTATCGCGGATTTCCGGAGCTAAGAGCTACTGAGTTCTCACCGACTTGATTTCGCTAGAAAATGCGACATTCTCATCCCAGCGCTGCTTGTGAAAAAGCCATTCACAAACCAATGCACACTGGTTCAAGCTAAGGTAAAATCACTTTTGTTATCCCTGTCAGGGAAGATAACTTCAGGATAATTGGGTCAAGATTGGGTTGCTTAATGCTTTTAAGATTGAAGTCACAGACGGGTGTTACACAACAAACTCCAAGCTGCTTAGACAAGCCCTGTTGGCTCGTGGTGAATACTGGTTTGGTCATCCTGATATGTATGTAAACCCTGGTGGTGGACGGTTAGTTTTGGCTTTGGCAACCTTTTAACTGGGTTTAATCTTAGGTCTCGCTCTTTGAATGGATGAAGAATCTCAACCACGTCTCGTTTGGTCGCTCATGCCTTCAAGTAGTGAGCGTGAAAACTAACCAGACATCTTCTCCGTGAGTTTGCCCAGTAATCTGCCAATAGCATCTCCTAAATTTAGAAATCTGTAAAAAATCTACTGAGTATGCACTGGCAACCTGCCCCGTAGAACCAAATGATGCGTTCTTGTAAGTGGGATTATTTTAACACTAGTTTTTTAAAATACTTAGGCTTGTATGGCTTGGAGCCTCGGAGAAAGATAATCGGTTCACTCTGGCTTGGAATACACGATGCAACGCTCAGGAGAGAAAACTGGCATTCGTACTGCTCGTGCAATACAACCTTGTCTTGACGATCCGCACGAAGCTGCAGATATTGTAACTCGATCGAGAGAGTCGATCACACTTGTCGAACTAGCGGTTTCACATTACAAAATGAATTCTCCAAATATGCACTGATCTTGTTGTAGATTTCTTGTTTTTGGGTTTCTTTCCTTCTAGTGAGTATATCCAGAGATAGCGCATTCTTTTTCTAGTTTGATTTCAAAAACAGTCATCCGTAAATAAAGTTTATCATCAAACAATCAAAATTAAAATGTAATAAATGTGGATCCTCATATAATCTACAAGCTGTATCAATAACCCATTGAGGTACCACTAAGTTCTGAGGTATTGCTCTTCAAGGAAAGTTTTCAAGAATTTCTGAGTTATGTCGCTGGCTAAGTTTAGTGGGCACATCAGCACGCACTAAGTCCAGTTGGTGCTTGATATTGTGCACGATACGAAAGTACATTAGCGACAGTTCCTAAATGCTGATTCAAAGCAACAAAAGCTTTGACGAGGGCATTATTTTTTGCCTGGGAAACCCCGAACTAAAAAAGTCACGCTTATTCCAGCCAGGAATGCACGCCCTCAATCAAAATCAAAGAAAGGTTCACAATCAATCGATATTTTCGGCAAAAGGCAAAAAGAAAGGGATACCCCAAAGAGAAATCCAATTCCAAGATTGTGTTGTTTTCGGATGAAAAAGATATTATCTGGTGACGGGTCATCGAATTTATCGTTACCTACTCTCTGTACCTGGGAAAACACTAAAATGCATTTGGGAAGAAACAGACCCCATCTCGCTTTGGTCTCATGTTGGAATCTCCGATTTCTACGGGTAGAGAGGGACGTTTGAATGCGTCAAAACTTCGAGTAATCTCTTAGTTTATGAAAATCTGTTAGTAGATTTTTTACTCTTTCAAAAGTCTATAAGAAAGTGTCCTGATAGAAAAGATCATTTTGCGAGGCGAGAGCTGGGAAGAAAGAGGAGCACCATGGAAGGTGTCAATAGATAAGCTAGCTGGAAGAGGGGGTCAGATGGTGAGAAAGCGGGCATAGTGGAAGACGAGAGACGAGAGAAATAAAAGGGAAATAATAAAGACGGAGAAATGCGTCAGCATATGTTGTTAGCGTGATTGTGCTCCTCTTCCCCTCCTTTCCCGGGGTGAGCTGCCGCGCCCCGATCGACGAAAAGTGGGGAAGGGGGCAAATATGAGGGACTAAAAAGACTTGGAAACCATCTTCGGGGCTCGTCTTGCTTCAGCAATGAGGGGGATAGCGTGTGCACGGAAAATGAGACAAAAACCCACCTGGGGACTTATCTTTATAAAACTGTCATTTTTGGTACTTTGTGAGCCTGCTTCTAAAACTGGACCTTTTGTAAATTGCGTGGATAAAGCTCGTGTGTTTTAAAAGTCTCTCTGCAAGTGCATCTAGTTTAATTGAAACTCCTTAAAATAAAACGGTTCTCACTTACTATCATCAATTTAAATAAAAACGTTATGCGGATTTATTTTGATTAGTTTCTAAATCCCTCCAAATTCGTCCTGTTCCAAATCTAAAAAATCTAACATCCAAGCGGATTGATAAATTTAAGGTAATCAACAAATGCAGGTAAGGGATACACAATCAAAACTCTAAACATGGTCATTATTGTATGTCAAAGAAAAAGTCAAACATATCGGCTCTGGCCAGGAGTAGTGTTCAGCCACCAGATTCACTCAGATGCCCGACACCACCACATAACGAGGAAGATGGAAGGGAGTGCTCTGGAAGAAATAATGGTTGGATACCGGATTTTGATGTAAGATTTTACTTCCTCACAACAAGTAGCTGGCGACTCTCCAAAACGTGCGGATTTCTTCTTCACCACCAGATAAACTACACCTATGCGCAATGCCGACCTGAAAAAAAGTTTATGTTGAAACCTGATAAGCCATCTTTTGCTTCCAGCCAATATTTCTTCACACATTCTTCGCATGTCCATATCGAGCTCTCCCGCAAAATGAGGTTTAGTTTTACTATCGAACTATGCTACCTGAACGATTGGGAATAGCGCCGGATTTGTCACGAGCGCGCTGCATTGCATCTGGATCCAGCCAGCTAAAAACTAATTTATTTTCCGGCAAATGAGAAAAGTTAGCAATATTCTGAATGCTCCTCTCCATCGCCTCGCGAACAATTTGGCCCGTTGCTAGGAACATGAATCACATGATCGCTGCATCATTATATCGGCCCCCTAGGCACTAAAAATGACTATTAATTCTTAAAAAGTTTTCGTCAACTTGTTGAAACGCAATGCTTTGTTCGGGGCTAAAGTAGCATCATTTCTCGTTTTGGTGTGTGGACTTTCAAAATTCTGACGCCTTCCTCATCAACCGTCATCACTTTAGAAAGCGAAATCCATCTAAATTCCTAAATTATTAAGTACAAAAAGACTTGTTATTTTGAAACCTCCGGAATCCAGTCAAAATACTTCTGGCCAATTCATCATCTTGGGTAATTTTCACCAGCTTTTTTCACTAAACATACATCATCTGAAAAAAGCGACTTTATCAATAACCAAAATATCGTGGCCAGGTCGATGGCCTAAATGATAAATGTTACATAGTGGGAATTCGGCAGTAGTCCATCTCGGAAAGTTGTTCTGGTAACGCCCTAATAACAAAAACAATACGCGACAAATTTCGGAATTCGGCAAACTTCATCGTGCCTTGAGTTCCAACGGGCATGAACACTCGGCGTTCTCGACGATTGAATGAGTAAACAAAAGTTGTCCTCGTCTCGTCTTTCCAGCGATATTGAGTAATTTGAACGACATCATGGGCGATTCATCTGAACGAGGCAAAATCCTTATGCACACTTTTCGCAGTAATGCAATTGTTTTCTAAACTTCCTAACATCATTCGCAATTTTCGACATCGGACATCAGCGTTACTTCGAAAAATTTTCTTGCCTCGAACTGTAAGTAGGAAACCTGAAAAGTAAAATTTTCAAATACAAATCAACACCGAATGCACGAGATTAGTACACTTGTGTGGCGGGATTAGACGCTGCTAAAAATTTATTATATAAAAGAATGCTAAACCCAAAACGCGGTGTACCATAGGAAAAATACTCCATCAAAAATAAAACGAATAATACACAAAAAAAAGACGAAAAAAACAAAATACTTACACTAAAAAATAAATATAAACAACAAATTTCGTGCCAGTTTTGCTATATGTCAGTTTAAAAAAACAATAAAACATAAGACACTTATTCTTGCTGCTTCTCCTGACGTTGGCTGGATCACAAACTTCTAGAATTGCTCTTCCTTCTACTTCCGACATCGAGAGCTGCCGGAGAACCTGACAAAAAAAGCATTTGTTTAATTTTTGAACACTCACCATTGATGCTTTTCTGATTAGCTGGATATCAGATCATAATCGGGCGCTTCAATCTGTCCGCCCGCTATCAAAATTTTACCAAATTTCAAAACGTGGAAAGTTTAACACGGAAAACGCATATTGGTCTTTAGAAGCCGGTTCAATATTTCACGAGTGACACCTCACAATTGCTGGGAGACGATTTCTTGCAACAAGTTTTATTGGGAAGTTGCACGTCTAACCCAGAAAGCCCACCAACGAATAGAACTCCACTCTAAAACTATCTTTTTATATAGGTTTTAAAACTTTATACTTCTGCGAGACATTTTAATGATCTTGTGACTGTTCTCGGGCTTGTGACGAAATCAAAAAACAACCTAAAAACTTTGTTTGCATCATAAACAGGCATAGACAAAAATTACCTGAACTCCAGTTCTTGCTACATCCTTGGTGCGCATGACAAAAACAGCTCCCTGAACTCTAAAATTGATAAAATGAACTCTGATAACAGTTAAAAATACCATTATCAACCCAATGAACCACAAAATTTGGCTCCATTTCTTTCTGCGAGACAGAGACGCTCTTTTCTTTTGCATCAGCTGGTCATTATTTTATTTTCCTTAAAGAACAAATAAAAACCTATTAAAACAGCCAACTTTTCATGTTCATAGTCAGAAAGTGCTTCGCCAATTTTAGAAGCCACAACCCCCAATCCGCCGGCACCAACAATTAGAAGAGCTGTTAAAGAAACCTTTTGAATGAGAAAAAGCTTCAACAATCGGACGGGCCTAAAAACAACGTAATTGAGCATTCCAAAGCACAAAATACCTGAAGAACGGCAGCAAGCTCCCAAGTAGCACCTGCAGGTAAAATAGAAGCCGCTACATACTTATCGATTCCGGAATCTAAAATCCAACCTTAGCGTGAATCTTCCTCACAGCTCACCCAAGATAATGGAGCTGGAACAACGACGGAACTGAGCAGCCATGGGCAGCCATTCAACAAGTTGGCCATACAATGACTCAAAAATCAACTACAAAGTGAAATTTTTACAAACTAATAAGAAATAGTCACGGTCAAGTAAATACCTTTATCTTCTAGCCTGAGATCGAAATCATCCGGTTTACAACTGATCTAAGAAAGCCGAATTTTTCCGGAGACTTCGGTATCCTGGGAAATCATGTTTTTTTGCTCAACCGCGTGTAAACGTGGGAAAACAGTCCACAAACCTGGGAATAAACTCTCGGTGTCTTTTGATCCCGTTAGTGATCCGAGTTTCGTCTGTGGCTGGTGGACCTCTGGCAATCCGTGAGACAGACACCTCGCGTAGCAAACCTAAATTAAAATTTTAACGCGGAAAAGAATGTAAAGTTTACTGGAATGAGCTCCATCTCCTTGGTGGTACTTCGGGCATCGGCTCTTCAAAGAACTTCACCCAAAAAACAAGATTACAGAGCAAACAAGGGAGTAGGCTAAGGAAAGGTTTTCTTTTACACATTTTTGTGTACATATAACCACCTCTTTAGATCCTTCGGGCTTCCAAGGGAGACATTGACGACTGGACTTACTGACATGCCTAAAGAAATATGTAGATAAAAGAAAATTCAACTGAAGAAATTTTAACAAGAATGCTTGGGAAATGAAAAGCAATGCTCGTGGAATTCATGGAATGGACGAGGGGCGGAAAGGGGGTTTGATAGACAACAGGGTATTGAGCTAAGCGTGAAAAGACTGAGAAAAATGAGGGAGAGGAAAAGGGCACAAATATCAAACACAAATAATTGCTGATCATCGGGGCTTTTAGATGTGGGGAGAAACATATTTTCCCGATTCTTCCCTTGACTCAACGACACAGCTAACAGAGAAACAAACGTAATATGGAGATTGGAGGGGTTCTAATGGATTGCTACAAAGTTAAATGCTTAAGTAGCGGAACAGACGAGATACATGATTTAATTTGATACAGTTGTATCCTAAATTTAAAACCTGTTTATTTATAAAGCATTCCCATAGTACCCCTTATTTTTCCGTTTTTGCAACTTTTCTTCACTGAATGTTATTCATCAAGAAAACATAAAATCACACAAAGCGCCTGTTTTTCACTGAAGAATTCAACTGATTTCAAAAGTCAAACCAGAAAACAAAATGCAAATGTAAATTGTAAACAAATCGATGAAATCTTCCTAAATCAGCAATAATCAATTAAGGGAATATAAAAATAATAGTCAAGTGCGCGGGAGAGTCGAACCAACAACCCCATACTTTTGCGCGGGATTCACGTCGCGCGCCTTAGACCACTGGGCCACGGCTTCCCCTTATGTTTTTTGGTGTGTATTTTGCAAAATTTCTTTTTTTAAAGATGTTATAACTTTTTGTAGAGTTGAGCAAACTTTATGCTTTTTGCATTAAAATGTTCGTAAGTGAGCTCTTGAATAAAACGTATCCCCTCGTTTTGTCTAGACCCTGATTGTCGAGTTAGCGAGCCCCAAACTGCAGGTACCACAAAATGACCAAAAACCGCTAAAACTAAATTTTAAAAATTTCTGTCAGAGGGATTTGAAAATTCTTCAGATTCGGAATCAGCACATTTTTCCGCATCTAAAAAAGGTACTCCCAGAAAACTCAGATAGGAAACATTCTGGCGCCTATTTTGCGCTGATGGGGGTGCGGTCTTGGCACTACTGAGCCGAAACATTTCGAAATGCCCTACAAAAAAAACAGTCCCAAGTAACAAAGCCTTGGGAGCAGCTATCCCTTCATCTTTTACTATGTAAAATGCCCGTATCTAATATTTTGTTGTGTGTGTTTAAAAACCTCGTGTGGTAAAATTTGAGAAAAAAGTGGTGCAAAGTCTTGTCTCACTAAGAAAATTTGTATTTTCTTTGTCTTTGTTTGTTTTCATGAATTTTGTATTATATTTTTATTTTTGATGTCGCACTCGCAAATATTTACGTCAAACCTGATAAGCAAAAGATCGTGCAAGCAAAGAAATATGGATATTCATCACTGCTCCGTTGGTGATATGTTTTCAAATGCAATAAAAGGACGGTGAATTCTGCCAGCAGCAAAAATCAAAGCAGGCCAAAGTCTTCATAGAGGCTTCGAAAAGTGGTATCCACCGATTACAACAAAACCCGAAGATCGAGCACTTATCGCTGACCATAGACGCGACCGTGAATCTGGCCTCGAGCTATGGGAATCGTTGAAGTTGAAGCGTCGTGTCTAACAAAAATATTTCTCGATGGAACATCAAATCGTCGCTTTATTCGAGCAGGGATCGTATGCAAGAAAACCAGCAAAACGACTTCCTTGACCATCGCAAAATCTCGGAAGCTGAGATATGATTTGCAAAAGAACTACGAGTGCTGGGACTCCGCTGATGACTGGGCCCGAGTCATAGTTTCACCGATGACTTCAGAATTAATTTATACTACCCGGACGGTAACCATTTGACCAGAAGACAATTGGATTAAATGCCATAAACAAATATGTTGGTCACCCGTCGCAAATTCGGTGGTGGGAGTATTATGTTGCGGGGAAGTGTTCGCCATATTTTTCATCGACGGATTTGTCTTTTAGGCTCGATGAAATGAAGTGTATCGGGATCGCTATTGTTTATCAATGCAAATCTCGATGCTCAAAGCGTACAAGTCAATCATAGAGAATAACTTACTTCCATTTGCAAACACGAACATGCCAATATGATAGCCTCATATCACCACAGCGGAAATTATTTCGGCTGAATAGGGCATCTTGATTTGAAAACTTTGGCCAACCAATGGCAAAGGCGCTTTAATTTTAACTCAATGGCAACATCGTGCCGGCTGTCTCTCAAAAGAAATGATTTTCGTTTCTTGTTTCACTGTCAGCTTTTTGACAGTGCAAACATTAGCGGCTTTTTGAATCACCTTCACGTTTTTCTTTCTTTCATTTTGCGTTTATTATTGCTAACATCGCTTCATTTTTGTGTTTAGTGGTCATGTTTTAATCCAAAATCCTAAAATGCACGATTGTCGTAATGCCCACTCGTTGAATAATCTTCTTAATTTTTCGTGGGTTCTAATAACTGCTTTTGCCTCCCCTCCCTCCTTCGTTTTCTTTCTCCAGTCGTGTTGTCCATAGAAGCGTATCGTTTTCCCCCAAGATTTCCACAAACGACAGTAAGCATCTTTTTGCGGGCAGTGTTTTGCTGTGTCTTTTGCACAGCGACATCGACCATCTTATTTATTCCTCTTGTACACTCACAGCTAGATGATAATCAATTTTACTTTAGAGTATACACTTCCTCCCTGCGAGAATGGAGGCTGAACGAGAGCTCGGCAAGATGGGAGCAGATCAATTGAGTATGGAGCTTTTAAAGACAACGTTTATTTTTCTTTTTAGAGAGAGAACGTGTGGCCATATCGAATGACTTGAAACGACTTCAAGATCAAATCGGAGATCTCGCCTTCAATAATTACCGCACATATGCTAACGCCAACCGAACGACCAAACATTGCCAACAAACTGTAAGCGGTGTGTATAATAATGTTAATGTATTGTTTTCATTTAGTTTTCGGAGCTCAATGGGATTCTTGGCGATATGTCTCATCAGATTCCGTCCGTGGTTACAGAGGTTGTATGATATGCATTATTTAAATAATCAAAGTTTTAGGTGAATGCTTTAAACAACATACTGAAAAAGCAGCGCCTTCAAACTGGCATCTTACAAGAAGCCGCGGGAACTGAAAACCCAATCAAGAAGATTCTCGAGATGCCAGCGGTATGTTTCTTTACAGCTTGTTTATCAGCTAAATTTTCCTAGAAAGTTTTAATGTCGAATTTACATCCAGTCTATTTAGTTGATGGATTTATGTATTCGCACGGGTTCTTATGATGCTGCTTATGCACTCACTAACTTTGGAATGACTCTCAATCAACAAATTGCAACTCTACCTGATGGAGAATATAAAAAGCTTTTTACGGTGGGTGCTCATTGGTATATCGGTTATCGACTATTTTTAGGATGTAGCTGAGCGCCTTATTGCTTCAAGGTCGTTTCTATTGGAAGAGCTTTTTAATAAGTTTGGTGGACCTCTTGATTTAGCTGAATCAATTCAGGTAAAGTATAATTCAAAATTCAAATAACAGTGTTCTTTTAGGTTGTGAAAAACGTGCGCAAGATCCCATATCTTACAAGTACTCAGCTGCGTGTTTCCATCCTTCAATACAGGGATTTATACTTGGATAAGCAAATCCTCGATGTGTCGGTATCTTTTATTTTATAAACCAGAATGTTAAAAGGCGTTTAGGCCAACCCCGAATTTGCTCTACAAGCAATTGAAATTTATCGCAACTGTATGTACGACACAATGGTCCTTTACATGGCAGTGTTTCCTGAAAACGAAATTGTGCGACGAGATGTAAGTAGACTAAGAGCACCGTTTTTACAACTTATCTGTTTAGCCGGGAGTTGATCCACGCTGGGAGCAATGGTCAGCAAACAGTCCATCTTCTGTTCTAGCTGAGTGGGCAATCCGTAATGTTTACCGTCTTCTCGAATTAATTGAACGTGCCGATATGAAGTAAGTCTATTAGTTTAATCGACTTATGTTTACTATTTTTAGAAGTCAAGTGGATATGTCTGCAGTATGGAATAAATTGATGGCCTTTGGAGCTTCGTTTGGTCGAATGGGACTCGATTTTCGTCCCTTAATTGCCGATTCGCTCATGACAATGGTTAAAAAGCGTTTCGTAGATAATGTTCGTCAAGTTACACATCGGTGATTTAAATTTGAGTGTGGGTCCCTGGTGATTGTGTTTAGGCTTGTCAACGGCGTAAAAAGAATCAAAGTTCCCGGTGGAAGATACAAACTGGGATTCTGCGGGTATGAAAGCCAACGTTAATGGTAAGTCATAGACCATGAATAATTTACCTTTGTTCTATTAACAGGTGGACCTCCTCAACCAGCAGCTGAAATCTCAATGTGCGACGAAGTGAGTATGCAAACGCGTAATTTGTAACATTTTTGTATTTCAGCTATGTATCTATGGAAATGGAATAGTGGAGTCACTGAATGTGCTGCGATATTCCTTGAGTCCAATACTGGTATGTCTTTAGCTTAATGATTTTTGTCAATGACACGAATTTAGCTGCCATTTGTTGTGTCTACTCTCCGCGATTCGTTGTTGTCGATCTTTTTCTTGGTTGAGTTCGCATCGCTCATCGGTTCATTTTTCCCGTGCTGTTCGCATACTGGCAATTCATTTAATTGATTTCTTCAACAAGTAAGTTTTTTGTGTTTTCGAAGATAATATATGCTGTTTTAAGGTGTATCTTATTCTACTTTCCATATTCTACTATCAATCGACTCTATGGATCTAGTCTGCCTCGCCACGAATACGTAAATTTCATTCTTTCTTATATCTAATTCTGTTTGTTTCAGGAAAAAATTTGCCATTTGAATGTTCGCGATATTCTGAATGAATGTGATGGTGGCGAAACGATGAAAGAGGTGATTCAAAGACTTACGGATTTGTCTATGGTTTTGTTCCAGATTCTTCAAACCGATTTGGAGCCTCCAAAAGTTGATGATGATGTCTTAGAAACTCTTTTAGCCAAGAAAATACCAATCGCAGATTTTTCTAAATCAGGTTTCTTCTAGTTTCAGCTGAAAAATAAAGCGTTTCTTTTAGAAGACAATGATACAATGATACAGACAATGACTTCTGAGCCGCCTCCCGAAGATGTTTTGCTGAATGCTGCGGAAAATGCTCCAAATTCAAAACAGCCTGAAGTAATTTCAACAATAACCTCAAAAAATTTAACTTTAATTTAGACATTGCATTTGGGCACAGCTCCATCATCCAGTAGCACTACAATTCCAAACGCTCATCCTGATGTCACTATTGAATCTACTCAATTGTCAGATGTATTGATTTAATTTAATTTCTTTTATTTGGTTTAACCTGTTTTAGATGGACATTACGGAAACATCATCTTTGACTGAAGCTTTGCAGACAGATTCGACGCCTCTGTCATCGGTATGCATCTTTTATGCCATTTCTATTTTCTTGATTTTTTAGATGGATTTGGTTACGACATCCAGCGGGCGAATGGTTCCAACAGATGTCACCTCCTATAACACTGCTAGGACGAGGTAGAGCTAATCTTCTATGTATGTCTAATAGTCTTTTTCTTTAGCGTTCGTTTTTCAATTGACGGTGATGATATTAGCGAGACAAACGATTTGAAGACGCACCACTCTTTCCAGTCGGCTCATTCACCTTCAAACATGTCTATTGCTAAAACGGATACATTGCTTGGTTATTTTTTTTGAGATCTACTTGCAACCAGGTTGCTTAGATGCTGAAAATAGCCGTGGCCATAATATTTCGATTGAAAGCGTTGATGGAAGCGGCTACCAATAATGATGAATGGGGATGGGGTGATGATTCTGTGGATCCAAATGAGCCTATTGAATGATGGTGACACTGTAGAAATTGATTTGAATGAAGAGGTTTGTAATATATTTTTCGAATACCTAGGTACGTTACTTTGGAGCGTTACTTTTAATAAGTTAAGTTTAATAAGTTACACGTTAACTTTAGGGTAAACGTTGTACATTGTGAACAAAATTATTTTTTAGCACAACGTTCCACCGATGAAGTCGCCAAAGAAAGATGGTAAAGCCGACTAAAACTAACCATTGCACGTATTCATTTGTTTGTTTTTCATCGTGTATACAGGTTTTGTGATATTTTATGGGTGATAATACTGAATAATAAATTGTGATAGACATTTCAAAAGGGATTTTCTTCATCGCTAAAAATGGTACTTCGGAGTAGGGGAGAGGTTTCATCAATTTCTGCTGGAAATTTAGTTTGTCTATTTATCTAATTGGATATCGTTACCTCGCCTAGCGATTCCTCGCCTCTTTTTCACAATCATCACGAGTGAAACAAGAGATACAACCATGACACCCATACCCATGAAAAGCTGGAACTTTATCGTGTACTCGTCAATTCCTCACAAAGCCTAACCACTCCGAGAAATGGAAATGACGTCTCTCGAATGTTGCTTACACCATTATCAATAATCATGTTCCTTGTCTGAAATAGGCTGGGCTTTTTTTTAGTAAGATTCGTGTTGGTCAAATTAAAAAAACGTAAATTTCGGTTTTAAAAACAAAACAAAGATTGATTTTTTGTGGATATTTATATGAAACCTGCCTCTAATTGAATTGTTTTCTTCTTTTCTCCTTTTGGCACACAAGAAATCGAATTTTCGATCGTTCGCAAATACGGACAATCCTAGAATGGAAATTGGGGAAATTGAGAATGTTCAGAGAAAAAAAATGAAGAACACATGGTGGCTTTCAGCCATTTTTGTGTAGATTGTAGCAAAAAAAAGATAAGGATGAGGGAAAAAGAATACTCAATTCATTCTTTTCATTCTCTTTTTTTCAACTAACTGCTGCCGGACAGGCGATCTGTGGAAATTCATAGTCGACCGGGGAAAATGTCGAACGATTGTCGACATGCTAAATCCTCTATATAACAATCTTTTTTCTCAATTTTACCTCTAAAACATTCCTCCAAATTGCCTTCGCCATTGCATCTTGCATTGCTCGCGAAAAATGGAAACAATCAAGTGCGATGATTCCGAGATTTGGACCATTCTGTAAAATGATTCCTCTAACTAATAAGCTAGCTGGCGATAATAAGCTGACTAATAAGCCATTCCACTCATCCTCTTTACGTTCAATTCTTCAATTTTATTCTTTTTATAAGTTTTGGCTTTTACAGTCTCGAGATTGTGCAAGAGAAAAAAAACTGGCGAAAAAACCCGAAAAAAAACGAAACGAAAAAAAAACCGACGAAAAACACCCGAACAAGTTACAGTAAGAGAAGAATTTTTTACATTCAAATATCAGTCTAAGTTCCCATTTTTTGAGCTGTGATCTAATAGAATTCCCAAGTCGTGAATCAACTCCAAAGAAGAATATCATGCTTTAGCACCGAGCAATCAATCCATAAATTGTAGCCAACCTCGTATCTCGGCAAGATATCCAAAGCGGTTGTCGGAGAAATCGAGACGGCAAAAGTCTCCGTTTGATAATCGGATGCTTAAAGGTGATAAAGTTTAAAGTAAAGTAGACAAATGGCCCTACAAACGCTTCGAACTTGCTTCAAATCTGCCGCATTCACATGATCTTATAGCTCAAAAGATAGAGTACCTCAAGAGCTTTCGAATGGACCAAAGTACACCCAAAAATACCAATGCTAAAGAAAGCTACAGTGGCTGATAGCCTCCCTCGATCGCTTCGACTACGCGCGAGTACGGTCCGTTTCGAGTCAGGACTACAAACCACTGTAACTTTCTTTTGCATTCACATTTTTTGGTGTGTTTTAGTCCATTCGAAAGCTCTTGAGATTCTCGATTTTTTGAGCTATAGATCATGTCAATGCGGCAGATTTGAAGCAAGTTCGAAGCGTTTCTAGTGTGACAGTTCGCCATTTTTGTGTCTGAGCCCATGTCTCTAAGTAAAGTATAGAATTCGTACCATAAAATCCCTTCAGCGATTCATCGAAATCTTTTTGATTCCTCGTGAATTGCTCTTTTGATAAAACTGTGATACAAGGGCATGAGACTCTGAATTTTTCTATCACCACGTCACCAATTTCCCCCGTTTTACTTGTGAAAATCGGCACAAAAATCGCTAAATCGGTGTGTTTCGACGAGAAATTGAACGTGAATCGGTAAGACGATATTGAGATATGTTCGTGGGAGATTGGATCTGCAAATTTCTTGATTTTTCTCCAGATTTTCACATCTCCATTTTCACCTCAAATATCTGACAGTTTTCGTCATTTTCTCTTTAAAGTTCTCCAGTCCGTAGCGAGTCTGAAGCAATTATTTCGAAAATTTCATAAAATAAAATATCTTACAGAATTTGTGCATATTTTGCAGAGATCATTTGAGCCGATGAAAAGATTCACGAATTTCCACGATTTTTGAAGTCGGCTGGGTGATCGATAAGGATTTTCGTGACCAAGTGTTGAGCCTGAGATTGAATAATTGAATAATTGAAATTGAAATCTTGCTAAGCATCTGCTAAAGCTCAAAAATCAGCTTTTAACATTGAGCTCAAGATACTAGTTTGGGAATATTTGGCAATCAATTCACTGACGATAAAACATCAATATTATTGCCAATAAACCCCTTCCCCTCTGACCTGTGCATAAATATCATTGGCCACAGCTCCCGAGATTGCTAGGTTCAAACCCCAATCTTTCGAATAATTACTGCGCGCCACATTTGATCCAATAGCTCCACCAATTAAAGGAGATGAAGAAAATGAGGATATTATATCTGGAATCAATCCTCACTCCTAAAAATCATCTTTTCCATTTCACTCACTGAACAGAGAAGCTTGTTTATCGATAGTTTCATCGTTTCCCGTTGCGAAGCTCACCCCACGATATTCTGTATCCAAATCGGAGAAATTCTCGGCTAATGTTGCCCGGCCGGCCTTTTTTTGAGGATATAGTGTAATGCATTGATTATTTACCGTTAAAGAATCTCCAATTGAAGCAACGATTCGAATATTTGATGGATGGAGGGAATTGACGTTATTTGAGGAGAATGGATGGATGCTTGATGGTGAAATGGAAGGACAGGATGGAGATCCGAAGGGATATTCTGAAATGTCGAATGGAATATAAATTGACGAATAGAACTGATTGGGCTCTTGTTCATTTAAAACTTGCTTTGCCACTTAAAATACCCAGAAGAACAGGCAAGTGTTATACTTTTTTTTGCCATGTCCGTCTCTAGCTGTACACTAGACATGTGTCATCGGGTCGCCAAATGCATTCTAGCAAATGAGTTTTGTTTTCTAAAACGTGGATACAATAGAAAACAAAAGCCGTTTGCTAAAATGCATTTGGTGACCCGATGGCATATGTACTGTACATCTACTGTATATCTACTGGACATCTACTGTACATCTACATCTACTGTACATCTACATCTACTGTACATCTACATCTACTGTACATCTACTCTACATCTACTGTACATCTACTGTACACGAATCTCACCAGCTTCAACTTTATTCGCCCATCTTGCGTGTAATTGACGGAAATGCTCAAACTCGGGTCTTTTTTTGCTGGCTACCTGGAAATTTGTATTTTGTAAAAGAATCAGAACTAAATTAATTTGAATGGATGACTCACCTCAATAATACTCGACGATAAAGCATTGTTGAAAAAGAAGTTTTGTAGTAAAATATGAAAATGAAATGAATGGAAAACGAAAGAATAGAGCATATTTTGAGTGTTTGAACCCCGTTATCATTTCTCTTTCCTCCTCTCTCTCACAAATCTTTTCCCCTCAAATTCTTTGTTGTCTTGCCTGTATTTTGAACTTTCTGAAAAGTTAAAAGTAATCCAATATTTGTCGGAATTTGATTCTCTTATTTTGCACTTATTTTCAAAACCCTTCTACAACACTCCTGTCATTCGTGTTGACAAAGAGCCGGATAGAATAGGCTTTAATTTAAAGCTGGGTCCGATCCGAGTGGCTTATGGTTAAAACCAAGAAGCCTCGCTTAAGCCAGTTTTATTGTCAAAGGTTTCTATAGATATCCATCTAGGACAGGCACTGTTCGTTCCTTATCTAAATGCAGGCTTATCTAATTCTTATCTAATTTTAACTACGGACTGCCTAGTCCGTTCAGTGCGCTAGATAATCAAATAGCTTTTGCGTTTTAAGAAAACGAAAAACACAATCATGTTTACTCTCTGAAGTCGTAATTTATTATGACTCTCATTGCTCCTTGTTTAATTTGAACAAAATTGAATTAAAGAAGAGAAGGAGGATGTTTTGTTGGTTTGTAAAGCCTAAAATTAACATTTGGTTAATAAACTAAACCCTTTTTCATTTGAAAATCTCGATTTCCAAACATTGTTCTCACTGGAAAGGTGAAAAGGGCTTTGCACTTGTCTAATCGTAATTTATAAATCGATATTTGGGTATATTGAGCGGAAGACAGTTTTTATTCGTCACACAAGAAAAACTTTAAAACAAACAAAAGAAAAAAAAAACAACACACGCTTTTGAAATGGCGAAAGGAAATTGAATAAATATCAGTGTTTTGAAGAAAAGGAAGCTTAAAAAAAGAAGAAAAAAAGAAAAAGGAGATCGTTTTGAATGAAAAAGGGATATTTGAAGAGATTTGAAGAGATTTGCGTGATGATTTCTCAGATCAAGTAAGTGGAAAAACTATTGTGAGAAAAGAAAAGAAAATAAAAGTGAAGAAGGAGAAATCATCGGAGAATCTGAATGCAATCAAACAAATATTTCGGGAAATCAAAAAAAAAAAGAAAAAAGAAATCACAATCAAGTTGACAAAAATAGCGAAAAAATTTACCCGAACTCGTGGATACACACAACCATGGGGAAAAGCTCGTTTAGATTAAGGTTTCGCATTAAAAAAAAAGTGCAATCGAATTTGGGAAATCTCTTGGGTTTGCGAAATTTACAATAATTTAAACTAATGCACAAATTGGAAACAAACAAAATTAGGATAGGTTTTTGAAAATCCCCTGAATTTAAATGATTTCGTAAACTTTCACCATTTGGCGCACCGATTCCTTTGGGTTTTTAAGAATCCCCTACTCTCTTACATTCAATATTTTCTTAAAACTAGCATGAGAACCTAGTTTTTTCTTCTTGAAATTATCCATGAAAGATCGCTCAAAAGATAAGATCCAAGAGATTTCCCTCTTTTTTTTCTAATTCCTTTTCCTTTTCTTTTACTCAACACAATCCCATACTCTTCAAATTCTTTGCAATAATCATATCCAAACACGCATCCAATACAAATTGCACATTATTTGTATCTGTTGCACACGTATGATGACAATAAATCTCTCGTTGAGATGATCGATTTAGCTAAAATGATGAAGATTTGAAATGATCAAAATATTTGAAGAAGTATACTTTTCAAAAAGATTAGTTTTTCTTTTATAGATTGGTCTTCAATTCAGATTTCATAAGGATTAACGTATCGTAAATACTCTAATAGTACCCATCCCATAAATCTAAACGTTTTATGGGATGGGATTCGGGTTTAATTGGTTTAATAATTTGGTTTTAGTTCATTCGGACGTTTAGGGTTGTTTATGGATTAATGTAACATCTAATAACTTACCGTAATAGTACCCCACCCTCCTCGTATAGTCGCGTAGTCGCAAAAGTTTTTTAATATTTCATTTTTTTTCAAAGCGCCCGTACTCTCAAAAAATGCGTCTTTGGTATCAAAAAAATAGCTGAAATTCAGCGCTATTTTTTGATACCTAAGCGCGCATTGTAGCATAAAACAGTGTCGAGAAAAACTCGCTCAAAGCTAGACTACGCAACACTTCGCACCGTCATTATGGGGGTGGGGTACTATTACAGTATTTACGGTAGTGATTCTAATAGAACCAATTTTGTGGTGGTTGGAAAATAGAAGCGCAGCGTCTAATAGAAACAATAACTATGGATATTCAGTTTAGTAGACTGAATACCCTGAGTTTTGAGTCTTTAAGAATATAAGGTTATATAACCATTTCCTTGAGAAAAATAGCATTCTTTCACATTCGTTTTGCATAAGTAGTGGCAATTTTTGATAAGCTTTTCTTGTAATTAGGAGGTTATTTGGATTGAATGTTTAACTTAGACTAGGTTAAATTCCGTAGAGCTTATGATAAATTACCGTCTTTTCTCTAATAGTAGTGCACCCTGAGCGTCGCCTAGATTGCTCGAAATCTCGAGAACCGTTTATCAGAACCTATCGATGTGGGGTCGGAAAATGTAGCTCACGATGAGATCTAGTGGGGGGTTTGAGTGTTGAGCTTCTGCAAAAGCTTCGAAACCGTAAAATAGTCACTAACTCGGCTCGCCGGGCTGCACTACTATTAGAGAAAATACGGTATGCCATAAAATTCTCATAACTAAACATTTTGACGTTTTATATTTTAGCAGTCAATCCTTTAGCAAAGAATTTTTCTTGCTTGGGTTTTTCTTAGATTATTATTATTATTATTATTATTGCTTAATCAGTAGCTTTTCTTGCATTTTCTTGCATTGACTGCGATAGTGACATCTCGATTGAAGTCGATGACTCTAACGGTAATGAAATCGAGAATAATGCTTTTTTTGACCATTCAATTGTTTTTAATTAGTTGTTACCTAAAGGTTTCCTTTCTACGAACTTCTACTTCATCAATTTTTTTTAGTCACTGAAAAATAGAAGCGCAGCCTTTAATAGAAGCAATTTTGTGAAATGATTGAGAAATAGAAGTGCATGCTATTATAATAAATACGGCATATATGTTTTGAATACACTCAAATCCCATTTACCCCGATTTCACTACTCAATTACCTGTTCGAATTTCCATTGAATATAGTTGATACATTCTGTCTGATTTTGTTGCCCTTAAATGTTTCCTTTGATCTTTAAACCAATTTCTCGAATCTCACCTTTATATTCCGGGAAACAAATCGTTAGAGGTGATCGTTGAATTTTCTCAGCGAAAAGATCCTTTTTGTTGAGGAAAAGAATGAAATGAATATCGGCAAACCATGGACTGTTACAGATTGAATCGAACAATTTCAACGATTCTTGCATTCGATTCTGAAACGAGTATTGAAGGAGGGAAAGTTCAATCAATCGACAAGTTGCTGGGCATTCAAATTTCTAAAATTTGTTGACTTTTAAAAACTACCATATCAGGCCAAAAGTTTGATCTGATTGAAGAACTAGAGCCAAGAGTACGGTAGTTTTTGAAAGTCTCACAATTTAGAAACTCAATTGTTTGAGAGGAACAAGTTCTAATGCCAATCAAGACTCATTTCTCTTAACTCTGGCATCGATTCCTGCGCTCTTTTCTCGATGAGAACCCCGACTCACCGTACAATTGTCTTCTCTCAATGTCTGATCATATTCTGAAAGCGATGAGATGAAAATGATTGCATTAACATTATCGAAGCAGTGTATCCATTTTTTCCTCTCCGATCTTTGTCCGCCAACGTCGATCACCCTGAAAAGCATTCAATTTGGATCTAGAAGATAAATCTAGACAATTCAACAGTTGCTACGATAAAAAGGACTTTCAAATTGACTGACTACAAGTTTTCGGTTTTGATTTCTTTGAGTTCTCAAACTTTTCATAAATCTTAGCCACTTTTAACAATAGGGCATGGTTCAACTTGACCTTATTCTTTTCAAAGGTAGCATCAAAGTTTAAAAACTTTGCATCAACAATTTTTATTGGCACTCCTGTAGCCCACCTGAACGTCAATCCTTTCAATTCGAAAAGCACTTCAGTAATGCCAGTTGTTTTTATCCTCGTTCTCAACAAATCTTGCTCGGTGGGCACATAATTCGGAGCCGATAATCGGGGAAGATTATCCAAAAAAGCTGAATTGGAGAAATTGAATTATGGATCCACAAATAAACGAACTATTTCGCTGAGTCATCGATCTGATATTCATTGCTTCGTCGATAACACTCACGAACACCCGAATCGGCCCACAATCGTTGCATTGCCTGGAATCGAGGAATAGAAAGTTCAAAGATTGATATGAATATCAGATCGATGACTCAGCGATCTGAGATTCATATCAATCTTTGCAAGCTTGGTTTTAGATTCTATTTCTATATGTTGATCAAAGTTTTGTCAAGTCTTAGAAAAAATGGAAATCCCTCGAATTTTGCTTGTGACTGAAGTAATTCTGGAAGAGATTCAAACGAAAAACAAGGGTATGATTGTAAGATAACTGGGAAATAAGCTGTGTAAATTGTAAAGCTATCACTTTTCCTTTTGTTATCAAATACTGACCGATGCCAATTCCTCCGTCAATTCTTCTTTATTCGCGTGAACGGTGGCAAAGACGAGTTGACTGTCTCTCTGCAAAAGGGAATATTATTCTTGATCACATCATTAGTTTCCTTTCAGCAAAAGCAAACAATTCTAAAATGTATCAAATTTCGAAAACTACCGTAATCCTTGTATCTATCCATGAACAAGATTACGGTAATTGTCGAAAGTTGACACTCCAGAATTGCTTCAATAGTGTTTTAGATTAACTCTAATAAAAATTTTTCTAATAACCCTGCATAAATTTTTTCGAGATCTTAAATTTGGAAGGTATCCTTTCTGTACCTTCACTCCTTTCCTTTCCCCAATCAATCCTCTCTTCATCTCTCATTCATTATTGCTTATTGTGCAAAAAAAAAAAATAGATCTCGATATCTCCAGGATCCCCTTGTCAATGAAAGATTTCTTTCTCCATTCGCCCTTTTCCTAAAAGAAATCTTTTGTCCCATATTCTTCATCATAAATTCACGAGTAAAAGCTGGTGATTGTCGACAAAAAAAATGGAAAAAAGAGAAAGAAATCGTTTAATATTGGCGTTGAATTGCTTCTCTTTTCTTCTCTTGCTCTCCTTTGGGTTGCCCCTTGAAAATGGGCTTTAAAATGAGAAATTACACCGGCAAACGATCGTTCAATACCCGTTGTACTACAAGAAAAAAAGGGGTAATAAAAACTTTTTGAAGCTTCACAAGAACAAATTTGGAAATAAGCTTTAAAATTGAAGCAGAGTACACTCTGCCATTCGTTTCACACATCAATGTATGGTTTAAAAGTTTAGAAAACTTGCTGCAGTATGCTCAATTTCTGGATCTATCAGTAGTTCTCGAAAAAAAACCCCTTTAAAATGTGCAATTCCTCATTAAAATGATGTCTATTTGCGTGCCAGATGTCTATTTTCTTTTTCGGATGCATGTCAAATACGCACAACCTAATTTTCTCCAAAGTTAGCCTAGCCGATAAGCAAATCTTATCTAAAGTTATTCAAAGAGTTATCCAATCCCTTTCTTATCCTAAAGTTATCCAATCCCTTTCTCTTAATCCCCAATCACATCAATTCCCACTTCAATTCTCGATTTTCCCCTTCCCTTTTCCTTACCACTCTTTCCGGTTCTCCATATTCAATTTGCAGATGAAACATCGCTCTCAAAATGCTCAACATTGAATGGATGCAATTGCTGAAATGAGCCTTTTTACCGATTCATCACTTTCAATTCCAAAATTGAAAAGAAATCTCTTTCTCTAACCTGTAAACAACTGGTCGAATCATCTCGAGATCTTGTTGCGAGAAGCCATCTTTATGCAAGATTCGCATTTGTTTCAAGATAGTACTCTTCCCACTTTCACCAGCGCCTAAAATTTTTGAGCTCAACACTTTTTGATCCCTTCGTCATAAGTTTCTCCCAAACTTTTTGGTGTTTGTTTGGCAAATTGGGGACTTTTGTGTGCTGGATTGAGGGGAAGGGGGAGGGAGAGGGAGGGGTAACCTCTCTTGGCTCTCAGAGCTCCCAATTAGGGGGTGGCGATTGCGATTCTGGGGGCAAGGCAGGGGAAAGCATCTCTTATGGAAGGAGGGGACCCCTATGTTTGAGAGGGGGACACTTCGATAGATGGATGGGGTGGAGGAGCCCTTCCCTCCACCCCCATCCCTCCCCTCCATCCCCTCCCCGGGACCCCCAATCTCTTCCTCCCCTCCACCCTCCTCAACCTTCACCCCTTTCCTCCCAAAAAATCTCATTTACTTCCGATTATTTCGCATATCGGAGATGGAGCCCCTTCTCTTCACTTTCCTTTCCCTTCTCTTTCTTTCATTCATTGAGAAACTTTCATTGAATCTCTTTCTGAAAACAAGCCAATCCAGCCTCATCTCTTTTTCTTCCCAACTTTCTAAAATTGGGTTCCCGTGGGGGCGAAAATCGATTTCTCAAACGCTAAATGAAGAGTAGAGATGAGGCAAAAAAAATGGGGGAAAAAGAGATGGGTTGGAAAAGAATTAACCAATCGAACATGGAGAAAGATAGTATTGAAAGGGTCACAAGAAAACCCAAGAAAGATCACAATGAATTAACCTTTTTCCTTTTTTCAGCTCAGAGATCATTTAAAAGTTATCCCCTTTTCTTTAGGTTTCAATCAGTGTCTCGAGGTGTGAAACGTTTTGTCATTTTACTCGCCGTTTTTGGCGGAAAAGAGAGATTCGTCAAAAAGGGGGGAAAGATCTCAAAAAGAGAAGGAAACTCAATTTGAATGTGAGCTCTGAAACGTTGAAGAAAAAGGGGGAAAGGAAAAGGGAAAAACGAACGCCCCCAGTTAAGAAAAGATAGAAAAAGAAGGAAAAAGTCGATCAAAACATCTTCACTATTTTTCTCGAAGCTTTGAAGTTTTTCTGATGGGATGTGCTATTTGGGATAAAAATGAAGGTCAGAAAAGCGATTATCTAATTGAGCCAAAAAGTAATTCCATGAAAGTTTTTGAAATTTAAAGATAGATATTCAAAATCTAATTTCTAAATAATTGCAATGAAAAAAAAGCGTCTTGTTGATCACTGGATAGAATCATTTGATTGCTGGATAATATCAGTTGATCGCTGGATAGAATCAGTTGATGACAAGACTATTTTTTTTTCAACTTTCATCTGAAATTCTGAAATTCAGTACCAATAAGTTAGGCCCAAAAGATTTCAAGATCTTCAGCCAAAATGTGTTGTTTGTGTGCCCCATTTACTTTTCTTGAACTCACCAAGCAAAAGAAGTTTGATGATTCGCAGGGACATGCTTTGATCTTTTCGAATTTGCTCCTCAATTCGTCGATTCAATTTTTTTTGGTCCTGGAAAAAACATGGGATTTGAGTGGATTGGTTTGATGGTGAAACAGTGGATTTGAGTGGTTTGATGCAAATCAAAATTCACTCAATTCTCTAATATCAAAAAGAATTGCAGTGAAATAATTGAAATTGAAAAAATAACTTTTGAGTAGTTCAAAAATGATAAACCATACCTTTGTATCTTTAGAAGTACAGTGGCCCATGATTCTTTGAGGGGAAATATGGCAATAAATAGCGAAAGGAAGTGGCGAAAACCACCCGAATACACAATCGAGGAATGCTTCTTCTTTTCGTTTCACTTGAAAAATGATTTAGAAACTTTAGAAGTTGAGGATATTTTGAGAAAGACAAAGAATTGAATGCAAACCAAGCAAAAAAAAAAAATTGTTTTCTGACTATGAGATCAATCTAGACATAAAACAGTTTCTCAATCAATTCCATGGTGTTCAATTACAGTAAACTGGAAGAATTCTGTTCACAAGAAAGGTCTATAAAGGGTTCAAACGAGCAATTTTTGACTCAGAAATACTTAAAAACTCCGTTTATTAGCGAGATTGCACAGCATAATGAGTGAAAAATTCTGAAAATTAAACCGACTAAAAAACGTTTCATTGAAAATCGCGATTGCGCGAGAGGGTTCTGTTGCGCAAATTGAGTCCCCCCTACGAGATGTGAGAAGGGATATGAGGTTTCCACCGAGTAAAGGTGAAAACAGCATAAAAGGGGAGAAGGGGTGTCGAGAAAAGGAGAAGACACGCGTGGGGGCAACAGCCATTCGGTGGCACTCAACCGACACACATCAGAGAGAAAAGAAGAGATACGCGAGAGGATGAAAAAGAGAAGAAAAGGAGAAGGGGAGGAGCGGACGGGTCTTTGCGCTAAAGAGGGAATGGGGTTGTCGAGCGAGCCTTGGTAGACACTGCTGTTGGCCCTCGGCAGATCAATAGGCAGCCGCCTCTTCTCTCATCTCGGTGTCCTCAATGAGCGATCCTCTCCTCTTTTCCTCCCTTCTCTCACACGCAACGCAGCCGTTTCCGCTCCTTTCATCTCCTCTCTATTCACTTCAGTTATCCCGCGCACCAGTCTCTCTTCCCCGACCATCCCCTTTCTACCAAACACACCAGCTTCAGCCCGACTTGAAAAACGAAATAACATTTATTTAAGGTAACTGTTCAAAAAAATGAGATCAAAACAAAGTTAAAGATCGACGATAAAGTATGCAAAAAAGATTTCCAAGGGTCAAAATAAGCATGAAATATTAAATGAAATCAACATTGAAAACGAGATTTTACTTTTTCTTCCGGGCTTGCGAGCACGCTTCACAAAACCATTTTCCAGTAGGAGGTTCCGTCAAACCGACACTAAAGTTCAAAAAAACGAGTTTTAAGTGTTCTTGCGTTGTACTGCCAAAAAGTACGAGCTTTAATGTTTGCGTTTCAAGAAATTTAATGCTTACCATTGAAAGTGGAACCATTCGACTTTACAATTCTTGTTATCACATCCCACCATTTCGCCAAATGATACCTGAATAGAAAACTACTCGTTTGCTTTTTAAACTTGGAAACCTGATTGCATGTGCAGTATCTTGGTTCGTTTGGATCAATTGGCATATCTACAACGTGTTGAGGGAGTGGTACCAATTCCGAACGATTTGTGTTGTGCGGCTAAAGTTTTATTTGTCGACGAAATTTCTGTATTTCAAACCACTTATATTTGCCATTCGAATTGCTTTATAGTCTTCGTTTTTCTTTTCCTTTCGCGAGCTGGCTGGTTTACGCTTCAGTGATGATGGTTCCAACTCGGCGGCGGCTAAATTTTATAGTGTGAGACAAAAACCGCGCAACATAAAAGAAACAAAACATTCATCAAATTAAAAACAAACCTTCGTATAAGCGATTTTTCTCATCTATTGCTGTTTGCCGTTGCATATCAAGAAACTCGGCCCAGTCACGATCCAAATTGTTAATCTTACCATCGATCATATCGTATTGCTTCTCAGCCAAGTGAATTTTGCGAGAATGCATTCTTTCGGCGCTTTTGAGCAACTCCTATAAGCGTGAGATTAGCAAAAATCTAGGAAAGAAACCGAACATGGATTTCTTTGTAGATCTTTAAATGCTGTTCCTTGTTGTGCTTCGCATGGCTATTAAGCAGATCGTTAAGCTTTATTTTTGCCGTCCTCATTGTGTTTTCAGCCTAAAAGCAAGATTTAATAAAAACCAGCTAATTTATCGATTTTACAAACTCAAAAACAATAGTGATGCCAAAGCCCACCTTCGTGTCAAGCTCTCGAAGCTCGTTACTTGTCTTGTGCACCGCAGCGGGGAGATCATCCAATTTTTTCAAAAACTTTCTTCAAGTTGGGCGCCATATCTATAAATGTGAAAAAACTGTCATTTTACAAAAAATTTCATAAACTCAATCAAGAAATTAGAAAGGTGATAAAGTAGAAACCAGAACACACAGACATTACGAACTAATAGTGGATTATAAAAATTTATTTCTTCAAAAATAGTAACAAAGCCAAAAATCAACGAGCTATAACAAAGACTGGCTGTAAAAAAAATTAAGATCGATGAATCTTCTGTCAATTAGCATAGAATTGAAGAAAATGTGAAGAAAAACAATAATAATTTTAGCATCGCTTGCTACTGCCGCTCAATGTTTCACAGTCTAAAATTCCAAAACCATTAAAATATAAATTTTGTCTTACATTCTTATCGAAAAACGGCGCGGAAACGAATGGAAAACTTTTCTCCCCATCCTCGTCCCTAAATGAATCGTAAAAAAATTTACCAACACCCAATAACTATTTCACCGGGGATTTAAAATTACTTTAGCAACTTACAATGCAAACTTCGCAAAACAGGTGTTGCAAATAAAACATGGAGAATCGTTCAGTCTATACGTGTTGAGAGTTTTTCAGCCAAAGTATTCCACGTTGATTTGGGGGCCACTACAATTCTGCTAAAATTAATTTGTATAAAAGCTAACTATCCAAAGCTAAGTAAATTTTGCTAAAATCAAGTGGCTTTTCAAAGAATATACCTTGCTTTCTCTTCACAGATACGACATATGACAGACTTGAATTTTTTCAAATATGTGCAAATTGGATAATCTTCCAAAGATATCTAAAAAATAGAACCGGGCAAAAGTTTTAAAGGTACCTTGTCTGTAGTTTGCCGCATACAAATGTTTCTGAAAACCAAAAGGTGCTCGCATCTCCCTTGGTGTATGTATACGTATGGTTCTCCAAGCCGACAAGTAAGATCAGCGAGTCTAAAGTTAGGTTTTTGGAAATTGCCAAGTGATAACATTGTTATTTGTATTTTTAACGAAAAGTAATAAATATCTTACTTTGTGTCTTGCATAAATTGAATTTTCATTGACGTGTGGCCTTGCGAATGTATAAACTCCTTCGCACGTTGCCCCATCAGAATTGAATCCGGAAAGCGTTTATCCACGAAGAATGTGTCGTGAATAAAAAAGAAGGAGCCAGGATACTTTATCTAAATAATGACTATCTCAAGATAAGCTTTTCAAAATACCCCCGCAACATCAACGCGCGTTGGATGAGATTTTGTAAAGTCATCATCGAAAGCCCAATCTTCGGAACAAGTGACGTCTCTTGGACATTTTTCAGGGTCTGTGAACCCAAAAAATGTAACTCTTGCGAGGATTTTAACTAAAAACTAGCAAAATGCACCCGGAGACTAAGTCGAAACCAACCAAACGTCCTAGTCGAATTTCATGATGCCTCAATGGTCGGTGGTAGCCAATACCAAGCGATAGAGAGATGCACAGATTCGCATCCGGATCCGGTGAAAGATTGAACTTTTGGACTTGCGTTTTCTTCAAATTTCCGTGATGATCGATGTTTTCGTAGTGATCCATGCTCCCCTTTTCCGCCAACAAACCTGTAAAAGAAAATAGAAGCCAGTGAAAGAAAACTTACTCGAAGCATCAGTGGTTTTTTCTTGCATTTTACCCAGGTCAATTAAGTTTGCATTGAGGGTAAAGTTGTCATAATAAAAACAAACTTGTAAAAATTTTCCAACATCTAAACCAAGAGCCAAAATTAAAAATCTTACCTTCAATGAACGCATGTAAACCGATTTATATTGAGAGTCTTCGCACAAAAAGTCCAGCATGTAAGAGTAGCTGAATACAAATAATTAATATCTACTTTTTTCTTAATGTTACTTATGCGAATTTAATCCCATTGGCGGTGTATTGTCGATTTCTTCACCACAGCTTTTGAACGACAAAAGTTTGGCCCTAAGATAAAAAGCATTAATTAAAGCACGAAATTATTGACAAACCTCTCAAATGATTTCGAGACTGTACAATTATTTCCACTTCCTTGTCGATTTGCGTCTACGTTCTTCGATTGTACTGTTGACTGCTGAGTTGCAATTGATTCCTCTAGAAAATCCCTAAACACGTTTCATGAAAAAAAAAAGAGTTTGAAGACCTGAACGATGTAATTTTTGAAACATAGCCGTCCGAATAGTTTTCGTTGGCATAGTGTAGCTCAAATCCCATGCTAAAGTAAAATGCTGAATTTTTGAGGAAAAAGCTATGAAAAGCACAACATATAACAATGTGCAAACAAAAGTAAAGAGCAGTTTCTTTTAATATTTACCAAGGTTAGCTAAGATTAGACATGCTATCCGATCCGATCCGGCAAAAAATTATCGGACAGCATATCTAGCTACCGTAAGTTATTAGAACGACACCCCCCCCCCAGACCCCTCAAAATCTTGACTTTAGACCCCCTTGTGGGGGTTCTATGGAACGATCTAGGCCTAAAACCTATTAATATTTCATCGGCAGTAAAATTTAAAACGCTATTTTTGAAAAAATCATAAGTGTCCCTATATGGATTTTTTTGGAGATTCAAAGGGGCTCGCGGGTAAGAAAACCATTTCACTTTTAAAGGTGCTTTTTTGTACGTTTTGGACAAAGGGCCATCGTTTAAAATAGTTTTTAACCAGTTCTAAATTTTTGATTCATGTGGTCCCCCTTGCCTTCTTTTTGAGTCGACCGATTTTGAGGGGTTGAAAAATAAAACGACATGTCGTTCAAATACAGCATTTACGGTAAGCGCTTCAAACATAAATTAATATATATTGTTGCTACCTCAAAAATAAATATTTAGATCGTTAACTGAATATTAATTATTTGTACCTTTATTGCAGCACCGTGTTTCTCTCCTTCGTCATTCATTGTTTCTGCAATCCAGTTTCTTCTTCAGTTGAACGCATTAAATTCGCATTAATAGCTTTCAGTAGTTTTTCTATTAGCGCTAACCTCAAAAAGAGCGCGAAAACACTTCAATCCAATCAACACTTGGTTCTTGTGCTAGCACTACTTAGGTCTTAAGAGGGTCCGCTTTTTCCGCTACAGTAAGAACAATTTCTTTGGCTCTGTTGCGTTGAATTTTTCTAAAAATACTTTGGTTAAAATTAGGTAGCTCGTTTCTGGATTGAAACCGCATTTCACTGCAAAAAGATTCATCGGTCGATTTCATTGATACCGAGGTCCTACCATAACTCCCTAATTTTTGTTTCTAGGCATTTCACAAAGATTTTTCTTGCTTTTTATTGTTGTTTTTTATTTTACCCCGTTTTACCAACTACTTTATCATTGTTTTCAGGAAAATGGTCCTTGTTTCGGGTAAAAAGTTGAAGTTGGTCAAGAAGAGGGCTCGTCGCTTTACTCGCCACGAGTCGGACAGATATCTACGCATCCGACCAAACTGGCGAAGACCTCATGGTATCGACAACCGTATGAGACGCCGATTCAAGGGAACGAGAGACATGCCCAACATTGGTTATGGAAACAACAGACAAATCAAGCACGTCCTCCCCTCCGGCTACCAGAAGGTCCTCGTTCACAATCCCAAGGTAGTATTTACATGCGTATGATTTTGTTAATGTTAATTATTATCGTAGGCGAAAACAATTAATTTGTGAAATTTGTGAGGCTATGAAAGATGAAAGCTTATGAAAATGAAATATAATTTTACGTCAATTTTTGCTAAAGATTCAATTGGAAACTGATACAAACGTCGGAATTAGCGCAATCCAAATTTTTGAGACAAAGTAGGATTGAGATTGAAATTGTTGGCTGTCAGGGTGGATTCTAAAATTGTGTTTATCATTGTTTTTAGGAACTCGAGATGCTCTTGATGCAAAACCAAAAGTACGCTGCCGAGATCGCTCATGCTGTTGGCGCCAAGAAGAGAAAAGACATTGTCGAAAGAGCGAAGCAACTAAACATCAAATTGACCAATGGCAACGCACGAATTCGCACCGAGGAAAATGAATAAGTTGTTGAATAAATGTTATTGTTTTTTATCTATCACGAATCGTTCACAGTTTTTATCATGTTATTATAAATCTTTGTTACGAGTTATACGCGAGATTTTTATGTGTAGTTTTATGCTGCTTTACCTATCTAACAGTAGTATCATTTCAGTTTATGTATGCAAGTTGATGCGACAAACACTTTGTAAACGCCTACAGTTGTATCTTGTTTTGAATAGCATTGTTCCTGCGTTTAAAAGGGAATTATTGAAACACGTCTGATATTGAGGAGCCCTTTTGTACACAATAATTTACGCAGATCTTTGATTTGCTTTAACGAGTCTGATAGTGTTACTTGGCGTGCTACGTATTGAGACAAAGGTATTCATCCACAACTTTCTAGAGAAAGCGATTGTGCAGTGTTCTTTTTGCAATGCACAATTCCCCGGCGAGTGTAATTTTTTGAATTGTCAATCAGTTTCTTTTCTTGTTTTACCAATTTTTGGTCAACTATTGTTGTTCCTAGTTTCAGGTAACAACATTGCTGTGAAGATGATGCGCGGAGGAGGACAACAGCCTGTAATTGTTCTTTTCTCTTGGAACAAAACGAGAAAGTGGATACCAAGTTCAAACTGGAAACATCGCTGCGTGCAAAGTAATTTTTTAACTATTTGGCGCAACTCTTTATTTCTAGACAATTGCCGATGTGATTCGAACAGCTTTGGGACCGAAAGCAATGTTAAAGATGCTTATGGATCCAATGGGAGGTATTGTCATGACAAATGACGGGAACGCGATTTTGAGGTATTAATGGAAATAGTAAATGTTGACGCTCGATTTGTTTAGAGAAATCACGGTTAAGCACCCGGCAGCAAAAAGCATGATTGATATTGCTAGGACTCAGGTATATATTAAATTTTATAGTTCGAACAGTTTTGCTTGTAGGATGAAGAGACTGGAGATGGTACAACTTCGGTGATAGTTCTTGCTGGAGAAATCATGTCAAAAGCCCACGTCTTTTTGGAGCAACGCATTCATCCAACTATCATTATTCAGGTAAAATACTACAATTAATTGGATGATTTTTAATTTTTAGGCATACCGTCAAGCTCTTGAAGATATGGTTAAATTAGCGGAAACCAAGTTTCAGCAAGCCTATTGATGTGAACAACACCGAAGAGCTTACCGTCGTGAGTATCTTTTAGCACTGTGGTTATAATCAAGGAATAGGTTGTGAAATCTTGCCTTGGTACCAAGATGTTAGCCAAGTGGATGGATTTGGCAGTTAATATTGCGCTTGATGCCGTCCAAACAATTCGAATTGACAAGGGAGGGGTTCAAGACATCGACATTAAAAGGTAACAAAATTTGCAAATATATGAAACAAAAGACAATTTTTAGATATTGTCGAATCGAGAAAATCCCGGGAGGGACCATTGAAGACAGTCGCGTAGTAAAAGGAGTTGTCCTCAATAAAGACGTCACACATCCTAAAATGAAGCGTCGGTAAGAATTGGAAAAAGAGACGTCTAAGTTTATGTTTTTATGAGCTGAAAAAGGTCAATCGCAAAATTCAAATTGAATTGAAATTTAGAATTGAAAATCCACGAATTATTCTTCTTGACTGCAATCTCGAGTATAAGAAGGGTGAATCTCAAACTTCGCTAGAAATTATGCGGGAGGAGGATATCACTCGAATCTTGGAACAGGTATTTCAGAGATGTTTTCAAAAATTCAAGTTGAGTGTTTAGGAAGAGAAACCGAGATTCGCAAACAATGTGATGAAATCATCCGTTTAAAGCCGGATTTGATCTTCCACTGAAAAAGGAATTTCTGATCTGGCTCAACACTTTCTTCTAAAGGCTGGAATCACTGCTATTCGCCGTCTGAAGAAAACCGACAATAATCGCCTCGCTCGGTTTGTTTTGAGCATTGAAGTTGATTTTTTTTATTTTAGAGTCTGCGGTGCGCGAATCGTCAATGAGACATGTGATCTCAGGGAAGAAGATGTTGGGCTCAAGGCCGAGCTTTTTGAGATTACCAAGATTGGGGATGAGTTGGTTAATTTTTAATGCCATGGATGATCAATGTTTTTAGGTATTACACTTATGTCACTTCTTCTCAAACTACTGCTGTAACGGTTTGCCTGCGTGGTCCTTCAAAGGATATCATTAATGAGGTACTAAACTTTGTTTTTGCTACATGTGTCAATATTTAGGTCGAACGGAACTTGAACGATGCTGTGAATGTTGTTCGCAATGTTCTTCTGAATCCTCGCCTTGTACCGGGAGGTGGTGCACTCGAAATGGCCCTTTCTCATGTGCGTTTATAGTTTTTTTGGCGCACTAAACAATTTTATAGGCTCTTCATGAAAATAGCAGGCAAATGGAAGGTTCCAGGAAAAGTCCATACGATGCAGCTGCCCTTGCGCTTGAAGTTATTCCTAGGACTTTGATTCAAAATTGTGGAGGTATTGCGAATTGTTCAGGAAATATGCTAATTCGAGCCTTAGGAAACACAATTCGTCAAATTACGGCTTTGCGTGCCAAGCATGCGCAAGGTCCTGAAAATTGGACATGGGGAATAGATGGTTCATCAGGAGATTTGGTAACTGTTTTTTGGTTTATCGATTAATATTTTTTGCTTGCAGGTAGACATGAACAAATTGGGTGTTTGGGATCCACTTTCAGTGCGAATTCAAGTAAGCGATTGGTTAATAATGTTTCTAAAATTGGCTTGCCTAGGTGCTGAAAACAGCTGTTGAAACTTCGGTAATGTTGCTTCGTATTGATGATATCGTGTCCGGCACCAAGAAATCGACTGGTGAAGAGAGAAAAGAAGTAAGCTTTGCCTATTTTTATACGCTAATTTTGGTTTTTCAGATCATGCCGGAATGATCTCATCGACACCCAAATGACCATGAAATTAATTTTTTAAATTGCTTTCAAATTTTGCGATTTTGTTCTTTGTGCGTCTCAATATAAACATCTCAAGTTTGTTTTGCCTGTTGATTTTTTTGTTGTTAAAGCGCGAGTTTAAGCTTCAAATTCATTGGTGGCTAAATTTATAGTTGACTTCAATATAGCTTCCAATGATGTGTCTTTTTAAAGCTTTATTGTTTATAAATAAATAATTGTTTTATTTGGCTGTTTTTCTATTGGTATAGTTTGCACCAATCTTACTTTAAGCAGAAAGATATATAAAGTTTTTGATCGTTCACTAAACTAACGCAAATCGCATTACATTCGTTTAGCACCAAACACGTTTATGATAATAGATTGCTTTAAAGGCTAAAGCCGACAATTAGTGTAAAGTGATCGAGTCAGGTATTAATGTGATGCTGTCGTGACTAGCCTAAAAACTAATCCAGGATCTTCCCTAATAACGGCCGCCCCTGTTAAATTTCAAGATATTCGGCCAAAAGTAGACAAAAAATCAGGCTAAATTCACCCAAGGCTGTTTTGAACTTAGCCTAACCTGATGTGGGATGGGCAGAGGTTAAAGACATCTGCCCAACGCACATCAGAGCTAGGCTAAATTCACCCGGACTGTTGTGAATTTAGTTGCCGATAAGTTAGCGATTTTTTGTCTACCCCCGCCCGATACTAAAGAAGTACCAATTTTTGTTGAATGTTTCATTACCTTTTAACAACATAACGTTTTTAATTTAGATACACGTGGTGCCGCCATAAAATTGTTGAAATCTTTAAAAATGGGGCCCTAGATTTTGAGTGATGTTTATGGGAACATGAATCGTCGGAAGGATTTTCAGTGTTTGGAACCCTTAATGAACACTGGAATTGGGCAAAAATCTGCTTGTGGAGGGAATTCTTGGGCTATGAGCTAAAATTTGGATAAAAATTTTATTTCTTGGAACAAAACCCACTCGAACATATGCTTTAAATCTTGAAATTTAGCGCGGGTGGCCGATAATCTCCTTGAAAAATGTTGCCGCCGAAAATTTTATTAAGAAAGATCCCTAATCCACAATTAATCACTGTTTTAGAATGAGTACGACCGATTATCAAACACCTATCAAACAATGGTGGGGTCTCGTAACATCCGATCGTCACCCAAAAGCCGATCCCTCACGGCTAGTTTCGGTTGCTGAATTGCCGGTAATTTTTTATCAGCGTACCTAGCTACAGAGCTTTTTTAGATCTATGCAGAAGACAAAAAATCACAACTGTATTTTATTGAAAGCGAGCCGTTGCCTTTACAAAGAGAATTTTCGACGATCAGAAGGTGAAACCATTTTGGGATGAAGAGTCACCTATTTTACTTCTAGGGCTTGGCAAGAAGAATATAATCCGGGTCGCAGAGAGTTTTCTTTGATAGATCATGCGGTGACTGGTGTTCAAAATACCGCTTTCAAGGTATATATTTTGTCAAAAGCTTTTAGTCGTTGGCTTTTTAGGTTCAACGCTACGTAGAGGATGAGTGGAGCGTAATTCCTAAGGCTGGTGCAATTACTCTTGGTAAGTTACTCTTTGGCACTATTTGCCAACAATCGTCTAAAAACTGTAATGTACGTTAATTCTAGGTGGTATGGCAGGCTTGGTTCTTGGAATGCGACGAGGTGCGTTTGGCCGAATTTTCACTTCTGCCACCGGAATGGCGACAATGACAGCATTTTGTTATCCAAAAGAAACGGTAATATATATATATATTGTTTTTGTTAAGATGGATGCTTTTTAGGTCGATCTCATCCGAGGCGGCTTGGCCTCTGTTCGTTCGGAATGGACCGACTTCCAAAAATCGCCTCATCCTCCAAATGAAAAAGAAACCAGATCTTTCTCCACCCAAGAAATGATTAGATTAAATTTCTTTCCTATGTAAATACCTATGTGTTTAGGTAGTCATTTTTTGATTGCCCAAATATGTTTCTGATTTTTGAGGGTAGAATAGCTTTTTAGATGTTTGAATTGCGTGTCTGATTTCTTGGTATTATTGTACCTAATTGTGAACGAGTCGAAATGGATAGTGATTAATAAAATTTTAACAGATTTTGGCAAAAACGGTTGTAGATTTAAAGTCGAGACGAAAAAGTCAACCCAATCATATATTTTTAGGTTTGTTTATGAACTGCGATCTTATCTTTATCGAAGTGTTTGCCTCGTATCGATATTCGATGTTCTGCAGTAAACTAATTTAGAAACAATGATGAATACGGGTTGCGAAGGTAGCTCAACGTCAAACTATGACCCAGTCACAAAGTATGCTCGAGTTTCTGTTTTGATTTTACGATTTTCAGAATTCATCGGCGTTCCACAAGAAGAGTCGTTGAAGCAAAAAGAAAAGCTCGTCCAGGTAAACTACTCTTATAAAAGTCTTATATTTAAATGTTAGGAGCTCAACAATTATGGATGGAATACGCTCGGTTTTGCTACTTCGTTCGACTTGCCACCAATTACAGACACCATTATCAGGTTTGTAAAAAATTAAACTGAAAATTATCTGACTTTTGGCTACTGGTCATGCCTCTAGAAAAAGAATTGAATCTACCTTGTGGTTAGTCTAATGAAATGAATAGATAGTTTTGATTTTTAAGATCCAGCCCTGGCACAACATACGGCTAAATGTTTTAATGTTTTATAATACAATATAAAATATAAAATTTAAGGTTAAATGGGTCAGAAATTTGTTTGGAAGAGTTCCGTGAGAATTATGAGGGAAACCACGAATTCCCGTCATTATTACAGGGCTCACCAGCAATTGGGCTGCTCATGAAAAATGGACTCCTGAAGTTTGTTGTTTATAACTAACCAAGTTTTAAAAAACATTTAGAGATTGTTGAAAAAGTACCGCAATCAGAAATTCAAATGTGGAGAGGTTGGTTAGGTTTAATAAAATACCTAATACTTGTTTTAAACTTAGGACGACGATGGGTATTCTGTAAAAATAAAGATGAAGGTACGACAATGAATTGTTTATTTTCTACTTGCACAGATTTAGTATTACTACGACTACATGAGAACCAATGACGACGACTCACCGCTTTATGTTTTCGATAGCAGTTTTGGAGAGGTTTCTTTTAAATCTATGTCAGCTTTTAAAATCATTCTATGAAGATTTTGTTCTTTTTTCATAGGCTGCATTTCTTTTTATAAAAAAATGTTTAGCGCCACAAGACCAAGAAATTGCTTGAAGATTACGAGATTCCAAAATTTTGGGAAGATGATCTCTTTCGGTACGCCGAGATGAAAAAGCGTCCTCCGCACAGGTGGACTCTTTTCTCTATAATTTTTATTTTCGTTTAGATGGATCGTTTTTGGACCGGCTCGTTCTGGAACGGCTATTCATATTGATCCTTTGGGAACCAGCGCGTGGAATGCTTTAATACATGGGCACAAAAGGTTTTGGTTTTGGTTTTGGTTTCGATTTCGATTTCTATCGATATTTTCTTTTTACAGATGGGTTTTAATTCCACCAGATGCGCCGAAGGCTCTTGTAAAACCAATGAAGCATGAAGCTGGAAAGCACCCCGATGAAGCTGTTACATGGTTTAATACCGTCTATAAAAGGTGCTCTTCAATCAAATAGATCTACCGATTATTTTGGACCAAATGGAAGCCTTTTTGTTTTTAGGGTTCGCTCGTCATCGTGGCCAAAAGAATATCCAATAATCGAATGTCGACAAGCACCAGGGGAAGTTATGTTTGTTCCTGCAGGTTTTTAAAATACATGTACTTCATGATTATATTGATTTAGGTTGGTGGCACGTGGTTATCAATGAGTCTGTCACTGTTGCAATCACACAGAATCTTTGTTCGATTGCCAACCTGCACATTGTTTGGCCCAAGACAGTACGAGGTCGACCGAAGTTCAGCAAACATTGGTTTAAAAGGTTTTTTTTATTTATCAAACTTCTATTAAATACCAATTCAGAATTAAAAGCGAACGTCCGGAACTGATTTCAATTATGGAGGCCTCTGAAGCAACGCCACAAGATGAAAATTCTTCGAGTGATTCTTCATCATCTTCTTCATCAAGTGATGACTCCGACTCCGATTCTGGCAACGATGATGGCGTTGAGAAACGAATGCAAGTGCAACGAAAGAGGTTTTTCCTTTTTTTTTTTTTTACTATTTTTTTTTTAATTTTTTTTTTTTACTAATTACTATTTCTACGTATTCTTTTAGGCGGCATAGTCAAACGATCTCAGAAAATAAAGTGGCTTGTGCGAGCAAACTTGGACGGAGCCCTGAAAGAAAACAGTAAGGTACCTATTTTGTATTTTTATTTGTTATTTCACGGTCTTTCTCGATCAAAAATTTCTTTTTGATGTTATTTATTTTGTGTCGGTTGGGTTCATAAATATTTCAATTGGAAAACTGCGTTCTTTGAAGAGTCAACTTCTGATTTAAAACGAAAATCCGAAATTTGATTTGATCGATCGGTTTTGAACTGAAAATATGATTTGGTTGATTGGTTCCAGAAATCCGGTTCTGTTAGGTGCACTTCAAAGCTTCAAAGATCCGTTTCTATGGACGGCCAATTAAACGTGAAAATACACCAAGTTCAAAAAAGTTTTATAAAAAAAGCATACCGTTAAGTTGTAACGATTTGGAGATAGTGCATTACAGGATTACAGTGATTCCGTTTTGTTGAGAAATTCGAAAGTTCTTCATGTAGATAGAATGAAATTGCCTTTTGGAAAAGTTATTCAATTGGAGGACTGTAAGCATCTACAGAATAACATTTGTTTTAAAGCTAAAATTGCCCAGTTTTTTTCATTTCTCATTTCCTCCTTGCCAGGGAAAGACGAGTTCAATTTCCATTTTTGCCCGATGATAAGAATTTACCCCTTTAAAAGAGCATTTATGTTTTTGATGTTTCGATGAAATTGTTTTAACTTAGCGGTTACCACGTAGCCAATGCTTTGTGGCGTTTGATCAGCTTTCCTTGACTTGCTTTATTTTAAAGTTTTTTACTGACATTAAACAGTTTCCATATCATTTCCGCAATCTCTTCTAATAGTAAGCTCTCGTTGGGTGTTTTTTCTTTGTGAACATTTATTTTGTATCCTTGTAGCACAGTGCATCCAACAAATGGTGGCATGAGAGAAAATGGTAAGTTGAAAATAATTCCTTCTAAAGACTTCTCTTTTTTAGATCGAGCTCGAACTAAATGTTTGCAGAGCAATGGCACCGATACAGACATGTGAATATTTCTGTATTCTTGTATTTTCGGTATACACGTTCATCTCTTTGCAAACAGCAACCGAAAACAACAACACTAAATTCCCGCAGCCATAGTAGATATGATGTTTTTGTGATTTTTATCAATTTTTATTAACAAAATGCTTAAGTGAAAATCATAAACGACAGAGTAATCAATTTGATGGCTCGCTCTTCAGGATTTGATCAACAATGTTCTTCTTCAACTCATCATCGCAAAACGCGGCTCGTGCTCCATTCAGTTGCTAAATCCAAATGTGTTCAAACGAATGACCCCTTGGCTCAAAAACTTACGCATTGCCAAAGCTGATGAACAGAGAGACCAATCCGGCTGTTGACTAACTCGAGCTCAGAACAGAGTGAGTTGTCAAAACACGTTGGATCATCGCGCGAGATTGAAAAATTAACTCCATCGGCTGCCCACCTAAACTTCAATGATTTTGCTGCGGTAAATTGGAAACAAACCTTTTGATTGGATGAGTCGGCCAATTCAGTGGAACCGATCCTGTCATAACAGAAGAATATGGACAGGCTTCGAGATGGTGATCGTGGTTCTAAACAAAACATTAATAGAAATAAACAAGCTATTAAACATTTTACGCACTTGCACAAATCGTTTTACGTATTCACTCTCATCTCGCATGATTCTGTAACCAATGTCCGATTCGTTCAGCGTGCATCTCTTCGATAGCCTAAACATGGCTATTTTATTTAAAAAAGCTGACCAAAATCTCACTAATTAAAGCTCGCAAACCACAAACCATGATCACTTCTTTGTCTGTTCCAGCCTCACCACTGTGCACTGTACGATGAATTCCCATAGCGGCAGCCTCCTGGACAAATTATTGGCGATTAACACATTGACGACCGTGAGACCACCGGTGGTCTAAAACAGTCTACCATCTGGGATCGTTAGACCACCGGTGGTATAAGAAAGTTTTTCAAGGGATTTCAGGTATATATGAGTTTATGCTCCATCTCTCTGGTCTGTAAAGTCTGTATGTACACTTAGCTTATGGGTTTTCAGGTTGTAGCAAAATCATATAGATATATATAATTTAATAATAACGATACAAATAATCGGTTTTTATCAAATAAAATTTACGACGATTTTTGGTCCCACGGGCTTTTGTGTTAAAAAAGCGTCTGGTCGTCAATGTGTTAAACAATTAGCTACCATACCTTGAAGACACGAATAGCCGATGGTTCATATTTTTCATCAGCTCCATCTGCACAGCCGGCAATATCTATTCCCACAACTCCCAAATCGTGACGATGTTTTGAAACTAAAAGAAAGTTTTACTAAATGGCTGTCCAAATTACTTGCAATCAGCTAAAGAATTTTTCAAGAAATTTAGATTCCAGCGAAATCTAAGTTAGCAAAGATTCAATTACACTAGAGACATCCCAGACAGTCTTCGCCAATAGGCAAGCACAAATATTGATAGAAGTGACACCATATGTGAACAACATCTTTTACCTAGGGCAAGTACGTCATCGTTCCAGAGATCGTGTCCGCGAATACAGCAAAGAATCGATCGTGCTTCAATACCGAAATCCTTCTTGCCCCGTTCAAATCCTCGATAAACCGCTTGAACCACATCTTCAGCGGTTACCTGTAAAAGTGTACAATAATCAACATACAAATAACCGACCGGTCCATCCTTGTGATAAGTGTGCTCGTAATCGATGCCAGGACCCGTGTTTGCAAGAAAATGTGGCGCATATCTTAAAACACATTGCTTACTTCAGTGAAAGAGCAAATTCCCTACCGAGCCTCAAAATAAATAACACCATTTCGATGTTGATCCTCGCATGTTTCATAAGCGATATTCTCTAATACCGTCACATCACCCCTATAACTCAAATCTATTTTTTTCAAAAGAAAAGATTCACTTACGCAATTCTGGGGAGGATTATTTTGAACGCCTCCAACACTTGAGAGAGATTACCCGGTTTCGTTGATATGATTGCCTAAAGAGTTTTTTTTTGAAAAAACAATCGAAATATCGTGCTCACTTTTTTGAGTCCTTCTACGTCATGCACATCAGGCACCGGCATGTCCTTCTTGCTAAATAAATGTTAGTTAAGAGGAATAAAGAGCACTTTACTTGCACATATCCCATAAAGTGGTGAAACGCACGCTTCCGTCAAGATGTAGATGGAGTTCCACCTAAAAGACAAAAATATTTGAGCGAAAATGGGAAATACCTTTGGAAAGGGGAATTTCTTCGTTAGCTTCGCAGAAAATGGTGGCATCGACTTGTCTGTGGCTGATCTAAACGAAAAGAAATGATTAAAATGATGATAAAAATGATTTCGCTAACGATTAAAAGAGCTAAACTCAAGTTTTTTTTTTGACGCAAACTTCATAAGTTACGAGTTTCAGAATAAAAGGATAAATTAAAAGCACTCTACTAACTCAAAAACGAACCCTTCATGAATGGCGGCTCCATTTGTTTGACCCGTTGATTGAGTCATTTCACCCCTAAAAACCAAAAAATTGCACCAAAAATTAAAAATTTTTCGTAAAATCATCAAATCGTTACCCCGCGAAAAGATTCGAAACAGAAGCACCCATTTTTTATTTCGAAAAGCAAAGAAATGAAGGGGAAAAGAGAAATATTGGCAAAATTTGAACGTAGTGTGATTGGAAGTGTCGATCAGGCAGAGAGGCCATCAAAGGTCATGCATCGAATTGATAGGAGAAGTCGAGGAAACACAGAGAAATAAACACACAAAGCTAATGAAAAAGATTAAAAGGGAAAGAGAAGAGAGAGACAAGGGGGGACTATTCATCAAGCAGCAACACAATAAAGGAGAAGGAGAAAGGATCATGTGGTGTGGTCTTTGCGTGGAAGAGATTCTCCAGCTGGCTGTTCGCGAGCTCTCTCTATCCATTTGACCCTTATACCCATCTCTTATGACCCAATCAAAAGATGGGATAGAGAATGGATTTCATGACTTGAAAAACTCAAGCACCCACTCAATGAACTCCACACAATCGAAAATGATTGAAATTTTTTTCTTTTAGAAGTCTCTGGGTGGTTTTAAATCGGCTTTGAGACTAAGCCCTTCTTCTGTTTTTTAATCTCTTTATCTTGATGAGGGTTTTCAACGGCATAAAGGGTTAAGCCTCTAGTCTATCCAATGCTACCCACTCGTTATCTCCGATAATATTCCAAGTTGCAAGTCCTTCCTTCCATTTTGAGAACCCGTTTGAAACCGATCTAATTTTGCATTTTTTAATAATAGGTAATACCATTTATCAAAATTAAAATCACAAAAAATCAAATTCAGAAAAATCACCGTTCAAATAAATGACAATCGAAAGCACAACACCAAAAAGAAGCAAAAAAAGAAAAAGAAAGACAAAACATACACGACATATTGCAAACCAATCTCAAGTTCAAAGTTCATCTTTAGTAGAGCCGCTTGTCATATCTAAAAGAAAAGTATAGTCAGATTTTGAACTTTGGCAATGTCTTGGGTTGTACAAAATAAAACCAATACACCGATCACTTCTAAATCGTTGGTTTTAACTTTAAACGGCCAATGAGTAGTAGCTAGTACGAATAGGAGTTGTTAACTTCTCAACCCACCACTTTTGAGACCAAATTGAAATCGAATCTTGTTTAAATTTTTTGAACAAAAACAATGTGACATTATCCACAATTCTTACAATAAATGAGTGCTGTTTGATTGGAAAAAAGTATGAGAAGCATGCTTTCGTCACGACAAAAATATTTCGAATCTCAATCTGGTTCATTTATCGGTAAAATTTAGCTTAATAGGGGTAGTATAAAGTTTGAAACCTTTTCTACCCTTACAAACCAAACCCTGTTAGTTCCATAAGTTCAACTTCGAAATCATTAAACCCATAAAATGAAACCAACGCTTAATGCTAAACGCAAAAATTTAACTTTTTAATCATCACAATCTTTCAGCAGCGTGAGAAAGTAGTATTTGATAAGATTGTTACGGATAGGTGTTGAGAAGTTTTAATCATTTTGAAAAAAAGTGCCTGCCTCACCTATAATACTGGCCGTCGTACCCATAAGAGAATATCTAATAATTTAAGAAACAGTTTCCGAAATTATCAGGTCAACAGTATAAGCATCAAAAACTCACGAATGCAATGAATGTACACCGCCTTCGAGTTGCGCATTTGGAGAACGACGCTCGAAACGCACTACTCCGTTTTCCACTTTTTCACTAAAAAATTTGATTACTCAAAATAATCAAAGATGACTTACTGCAAGAGGCTAAGTGATCTTATTCCCACATCTTGAAAACCATGTTGAACACCTCGTATCAAATATGGCACAAATCTAAAAGAGTGCCAATAGTTTAGGGTTAACTTTTCACATTTTAATCTTATACCTCTTATAGGTAAAACCACATTGCCATTAAGCATATTAGTTTAGATCAAACAAACTTGTGAATGCTTCCGCGATCGCGCATTGTCGCCGAGACTCCCTGGGCAACTTTGATTTGATCGGCCTCACTATAAATTGGACCATACAATTAATCACAAAATGTATTTAGATACCTTGTGAAGTAGCGATCTTGGCTGGTTACATGTGCCTCCATTGCATCGAGTGATCCCATTCCGCGATATTTCTTCAGACGCACTCCATTCGCTCCCCAGAAATACTCACCTATCATGAAATGAGACAAAAATTCCGAAAAATATCTCACCTGGAGCCTCGGTAGTTCCTGCTAGAAGTCCACCCATCATCACCGCACTTGCGCCTTAAACCGAGAGACTCATGAGTGATTTTAAATTAACTCCACCTAAAGCCAAAGCTTTCGTTATATAGCCAACATCCCGAATTCCGCCATCAGCAATCACTGGAACTCCTCTAGAGCGCGAATATCTTGCAACCTGCCAATTTTATGCTTAATTAATAACCACTACTGAAACTTACTTGATACACAGCGGTTCCTTGAGCTCTACCTAAAAATGATCTGTTAGTAAAAATACAATGACAAAAAAGCCCTACCAACGGCCATAATTTCCTGAGTGATACAAATTGATCCCGAACCCATTCCAATACTAAAATAAAATTAAAGTGAAAGATTAATAAATAACAATAAAACTCACCGCAATCCATCGGCGCCAGCGTCAATAAGCAATTTTGCTTGTGCTTGTGTCACCACTAAAACCATGTTCATTTTGCTTTGTGCTAAAAATACCATTTCCACCGATGACTTGGATTTCAGGATGTTTGCTCTTGATGTGTTGCAACATTTCTAAATTTTGGCAATTAAAGGTTTTTTCGATTAAAGGTCATTTTTACGCTGACTGAGATCGTAAAAAAAACCCCACCGACTTGATACATAGAAGAACCATTCGACGAATCCTAATTTGAAGTTAGCTTTGGTTTCACCAAGAAAAACTTACAATCACAATGAGGTCAACGCCGGCTTGAGCAAGAAGAGAAACTGATTCTTTGCTGTTTTCTCGTGTTGAAATCGCAGCTCCCACGCGAAGTTGTCCCTAGGTTATTGGTAATTGATTGTTGAAAAAAAATCTCTATACCTTCTCATCATAAGTCGATAATGGAAATTCTCGAGCCTAAACATAAATATGAAAGTTTATAAAAAAGAACAACCTTTTTCAAATCGGTACGCGCAATCAATGAAACAAGATGATCATCGCTGTCAACGATTGGAAGTTTTCCTAAAAATATCAATAAAATATGACCGAATACTGAAAAAAAAGCCCAACCTTTCTTTTCGAGTTCCAAAATTTCATAAGCTTCTTTGAGAGCAATTTTCTCGTGTCCAGTCATGAGCTTGTCGCGTGGAACCATCACCTAAACAAGCTTTTCGGAATTTAACTTACACAAACATACATCTTGTATAAGAGTCGTTACGTAACGGCTCTCTGGAATAAAATCGACATCTCGGGAAGTAACAAGGCCTAAAAAAGAGATGTTATATAAAAAATAAGTCATGTCTCAGTAAATAGCGGACACTTTTAGCAACACGCTACCATTTCTCACATTAAATAAAACTGACCAATCAATTTGCCCCCAGGATGTCCATTTTCTGTGACAGGTGTTCCGGTGAATCCATGCTTTGCTTTAATCATCATCAAATCCTTGACGGTGTCGGACGGTTTGATACATTTTGGATTTGAAATGAATCCTTGTTTATAGCGCTGAAAATTTTCATTTTCACAGAGATGATCACATTGATGCTTACTTTAACTTTCAAAACTTCAGCAGCTTGACCTTCGGGAGTGGGGAAATTGCCATGAATGATTCCAATACCACCATGCAACTAAAAATTAATAGTTAAAGTATTCAAACCATTCAAATTTACCGCCATTGCAATCGCCATTTCCGCTTCAGTGACCGTGTCCATCGGAGAAGAAACGAGTGGCGCCTAAATTTAACAAAATATTTGCAAAAACTATAAAAATACCTTTAATTTGATTCCCCTTGTGAGTTGGGTCTCAAGACAGACAGCACCCACTGGAAAGTCGATATAGCCAGGCAAAATGTTGAAGTCACTAAATAAAGACATTAGATCAACGTGGATGGGTAAAAATACAATTAGCTTACTTGTAAGTGATTCCTTGATGCGAGCTGAACATTTCGTGGATCGATTCTCCATCGATACCAAGTGGCGGGTTGGCGGTCATCGTTCTGAGAGTGGAAAATCAATTTTGAATTGTAAAACGAATAGTTTCGAGGAATAAAAGCAAAAAGGAACATAACCAAAAATACTAATAGAGACGATTTCGTTAAATACCCAGCTCTACTTTGCGTACTAGTTTCTCTCAGTAATGTGCGTCAATTTTTATCGAATAGCTAAAATGTTTCATTTAGAAGAAATTAAATTTATGAAAAAGCATAGTTGTCATGGTAGTTAATCTGAGAGATCGTGAAGGAGACGAAATTGGAAATGAAAAAATGTATCAAATTCGTGCAAATTTCGTTTCTCAAGAATATTCGAAGTGAAACATTTCAAAGTGTGCCCGATGGAAAGATTGGATGCGAAGATTGCGATTTCTGAAAACAAACGAAAGTGCTCAAAGGAATATTTTTGAATGGAAACATTTAGAAATCGCTAAAGATTCGATTTTAGTCAAGCAAGAGAAGGAAAAATGGCTCTGTAAGACTGTTTTGCGCGTTTTTCTCTGTTGCAATTGGACCTGACAAAGTGCAAGAGTGCTTTTATAAAGGGTATTCACTTAGTTTGTTTACTCTTTTAACTAAACCCAAATGAAAATCGTAAGATAAGAGATTTTCTGATTTTAGCAAATTCTGAACCTTAACACCATTAGGTGTTTTGGCAAAGAAATTCCAAAGTATTTCCAACGGTTGCCAGGGAAGTTGTTTTCGTTGTCCTTTCCCTCTCCATTTTCTCCTTTTTCGTTATTTCCAAGGTGTTTACATAACGTGACGATACTCCGCACGAAAATGATCGAGCTGACAAAGGGATGAGTTTGAAATTGAAGGGAAAAAGTAAAAAGAAAATAATGGAAACGAGCATCAAGCTGGAACAAACAGTTTGTTTTTTTCTGCTCTTTGCGTCGGTGAAGCCGTTTCAAAAGCGGCATTGAACGGAAATACGGAATACAAATGTGCTACTTTTCAACGAGGATGGATCGTATTCGGGGTTTGATGAAAACGAGTTGACTTCAGATTCGGGAAGTAAAGAGGTGAAAGAAAAGAAATGTCTAATGTTCTGAAATTGATTTTCAAGATAGGCAAGCCTGGCGTGTGTGCACTTCTCAAGAAAAAAAATATGGATACGAGAATTTGGTGATGATTGGCGATGGAGCGACTGATTATGAAGCATTCCCGCCTGCGGATGCCTTCATCGGATTCGGGGGAAATCAAGTGGGATATTGAGCATTTTTCAAAAAGCAAATCTAGTCGGCTTGATACCGATGACAATTGATGCAGAAAAAGTAAATGGCTTTACAGATTCGAGAAAACGTTCGCACAAATGCCCCCTGGTACGTTTACGACTTCGAGGTTTTGCGACGAGAATTAGAAGACTAAACATCAACAGCCCTTTTGCTAAGTATTTATTTTTATCTGCAAATTTCATAAACGCACTTCTCACTGAGATAGACAAAAATAAGTAGAAAAATAAGGTAAATAACAACTTTTAGGGTAAATGGACAAAAGAGATAAAGTAAGTCCACGACAAAATAAAATACCAACTTACCGTAAAGATTCTAATAGAAGACCATGGTCTTCTATTTTTCAAACCCCTAAAATTGGCCGATCAAAAAAGTAGATAAAGGTCTCCCACATGAGTCAAAAAATTAAATAAAAATTATTTTAAACGATAGACCTTGACATAAAACGTACGAAAAACATGTTTAAAAGTAAAACTATTTTTTTTTACCCGGACCCATAGCGAATCTTCCAAAAAAGTCCATGTGGTCCCCTACATGAAATTTCTTTAAAAATATTTTTCCATTTTTCAAAAATCATGTTTTCAATTATACTACCGAGGCTAAAATACTTCTATCTGGACCTAAATATACCATTCTACCTAAAAAGAAGTTTCAAAAAGTCCCGATTTCAGGGGGTCAGGGCGGTGGTCTTCTATTGGAGACTAGTCTTCTATTAGAATTTTTACGGTAAGTCAAAAAAGAAAGACTTAATCAACGATAACGATTTCATCATGTTTGTCCGCATCGGCGCCATTGCTCTGCACACATTTTGTTCGAGCTCGATCTAAAAAAGAGAAGTCTTTAGAAGGAATTATTTTCAACTTGCCATTTTCCCCCATACCACCATTTGTTGGATGCACTGTGCTGAGATGAGTTTCAAGTAGTTGATAGGAAGAGCTAATGGTGCACCCTGTTGCATGTCATTCACCGTTTTCCCTTTCATCTGCTTCTGAAAAACTTGCAAATGTGTCAAATAACGGTCGCAATCCTAAAAAAGTGCTAAGAAATTTTTACAAAAAGTACTTACCTAGAGACTTTCATCACAAATTTCACATGCATATTGACATATGGCTTGATCCGAGCCGAACATTTCGTGGATCGATTCTCCATCGACACCAAGTGGCGCGTTGGCGGTCATCGTTCTGAAAGCAGAAAATCAATTTTGAATTGTAAAAAGAACAGTTTCAAAGAATAAAAGCAAGAAAAGGAACATAACTAAAAAATACTAATAGAGACGATTTCGTTAAATACCCAGCTCTATTTTTGACAATAAAATATTTCTGAGTAACACGTGTGGCTGACTGGTTAAGTGTCTTTTATCTTAATCGGAAGGTCGAGGGTTCGAACCCCACATGCGACATGGTCACCCCCTTCGAATTTCCTTTCCCTTCGGGTTGAGAGGTTTTCTGGAGGGCAGTCTGGTGGTTGTGGCCCCAGTTCTTTAAAGTGACAAGCCACTCCTTCATCGTCATCTTCCCTTCACCACCAAAAAAGCTATTTAGTTCCCCATTGAGCTTAGGGTTAGGGAGCCGTCTGTCATGACGTGGGTTAAGTTAAGATATAGCCTAGTATTGTGTGTGTCGTTGTATTGTGATTGATATATTTCGTGTATGCGATAAATTCACCACTGGTAGCCCCAGTCGGTATTTTTTTTTTTTAACACAAGATGTGGAACTGCTGGAAACCAAGCCGAAGCGCAATTATTTACATGAATAAAAAACGAAATTTCCCGAAATTTCCAAAGAGCATTTTGGATTTCGCGTTTTGGCACTCTTCAGAAACGTTTTTTGTAAGATTATGGAGATTCTGAATCTTTATTTATTTATTTTTTGTGCCCAACTATTTCTCTAAATAATTGTCAAAACCGTAAATCAATTGATTTATTCTAGATGGAGAAGGAACGCTTTTCATTTGAATCCCAAAAGCTGAGTCGGATCTGGCAGATGTGCCATATAAAATTTAAATTTTTGATTCCAGACCCCCAGTCTCGACTTTAGTGTTTTTGGACTATTTTTGATAATCTAAAAGGAAAACTATAGGGGGTTCCCGGAAAAAGATTTTGAGAAGATCCAGCCCTACAGGTCATCCCCCTTTAACACAATTAGTTGTTCAAAACCGTTATTTTTCATTCGGTTAACCGAAAATTTTTTTCTATCATTCGATAGGGATTACAAGGCTCAGTCAATGATATAAAAATTGGGTTAATCGAATGAAAACTAACGATTTGAGTACAGTAGTTTCCTCAAATGGTGTTTTTTAGAAAACGAATTACTCGAGAAGAGCACACTCTAATCCTAAAATTTTAATGAAATTTAGCCAACCCGAATTAGCCAAAACTTAGCCAAAACTTAGCCAATTAGCCTCTTTCACTCACGAAGAAATCCCCTATCCCTAAATCTCTCCTTTTTACCCAAATTCCTCCTTTTCACTCTCACTATTGTCTAAGAGTTTAAGGCTGTCTACGTGGCAGACAAAAAAAAAATAGCATTCATTTCACACAAATGTTCAGCGTTTCAGCTTTGTTTTAAAGTGGAATAAAGCTTTAAAACAGTAGTAGTAGCTTACAAAAGTTCTGAACGGTAATGGCCTTTTTTAAAGGTATTATTCATGTTTAACATCATCTTCATATTCCTTTTTCTGGTTATAAACTAGCAAATATTTCATAGAATTCTACAGTTCATTCTATGCAATACAATAGATTTCATAGTCTTTCAATCTCTTCTTTCAATGAGATCTCTGTCTTTTTCTTTGTCTCATTCTCACCAAGTTGATCTTTTGACCTCATATGTTGACCTTGATTAGCCCATCCTTCTTCACCGTCCACTCTTTCCACTCATATCCAATATGAATAATCGATACATCTTTTAACACATAATTTTATATCTAATATATGTATTTGTATAAAAGCAATAGATCTTACTATCAAATTTTGCAACGTTTTTTGAAATAAAATTTCCTTTTTTATTCCTCTGTCTCAATTTGTTTTCTTTCCCCGTTTTCACCCCAAAAAAAAAAAAAAATAAACAAAAAAAAAAACAATCCCCCTCCCCCCACATCCTCCTTTTTTTTTTTCCACCCCTATTTTTTTCTTTTTTTTTCTTCCCCCTTTTTCATTGACATTCAAAAACATTTTAACACACTGAAATCTGGGATGAAAAAGAAAATAATAAAAATTTCTCCCGCAATATTTTTTTGAAATTGTTATTGATCAAGCTGATAAAATGAATTCATTCTAGAAATTTCAATTGAGTATACCTTTTGGATTCATTTGAAAAATCAAATTTCCGCCAATTTCTTTCGGGCAAAGATACGGTGGATTCTCATTTCAGCCAGACTGATCAGACCATTTTTGGTGTCTAGAGAGAACGAAGAGGACAGACAAGACTGGCAAGAGAGACAAATCATGATGGTGGAACATCATCGGAGAATTGATTCGTGAGTTTTCATCTCTTCAAAACTTCACATTTAGAAATTCTATTTGAAATACATATTTTCTATTCAGTGATCAAAAAATGGAACCAAAAAAAGTGGAATTGGAGGATGAAACGGGAGAGGAAAGAGCAAAAAGAGTTTGGAAAATGGCGGATTGTGTTTGCTTTGACGTGGATTCGACGGTTTGTCGGGTGAGCTAACTATGAGTTAAAATTTTCATGACTACGGTAACAGTATCCAAGTTTTAAACGAACAAATTCCAGGACGAAGCAATCGATGAATTGGCGAATTTCCTCGGCGTTGGTGAAGCCGTTTCAAAAGCGACAAAAGCGGCAATGAACGGAAATACGCGTTTCAGGTCAGTTTTCCCTTTACATTTATTAATCTAATTCCTTTTTCATTTCAGATACCGGTTTGTTAAAAAGTGATAAACAATGGGTTTTGTGCTTTCTAAAATCTAAATCGAATTCATTGAAGCCAGTTTTCAGAGAAGCTCTCCGCTCAAGGCTAAACGTGATGAAACCATCAAAAGAACAGATTGAAAAGTTCAAAATCGAGAATCCGCCAAAGGTTGTCAATGAGTTATCTTAAATTTTAAAAGTTAAATTTTTAGTTGACACCGGGAATAGATAAACTCATCTCGTCCCTTCACAATCATTCCATTCCAGTCTACTTGGTGTCTGGGGGTTTCCGAAGTCTCATTGAACCGGTGGCTGATTGTTTGAAGATTTCACGGTAATTTCAAAGTTCATATACTAATTATCGATGCTAATTCAATCCGTATGCTCAAATACGATCTTTCAGCACAAAAATCTATGCAAATGTGCTACTTTTCAACGAGGATGGATCGTATTCGGGGTTTGATGAAAACGAGTTGACTTCAGATTCGGGAAGTAAAGAGGTGAAAGAAAAGAAATGTCTAATGTTCTGAAATTGATTTTCAAGATAGGCAAGCCTGGCGTGTGTGCACTTCTCAAGAAAAAAATATGGATACGAGAATTTGGTGATGATTGGCGATGGAGCGACTGATTATGAAGCATTCCCGCCTGCGGATGCCTTCATCGGATTCGGGGGAAATCAAGTGGGATATTGAACATTCTTCAAAAAGCAAATTTACTCGGCCTGATACCGATGACAATTGATGCAGAAAAAGTAAATGACTTTACAGATTCGAGAAAACGTTCGCACAAATGCCCCCTGGTACGTTTACGACTTCGAGGTTTTGCGACGAGAATTAGAAGACTAAACATCAACAGCCCTTTTGCTAAGTATTTATTTTAGCCCTGATCTGCAAATTGCATAAACACATTTCTCACTGAAAACCATTTATCGTTATACTGAGAACAGATAAAACACCGTACGATAGATTGCGCACAATCATTGAATTGAAAAAATATCAATAACTTACTTTCAACACCATTACAATACTTTTTAGGGTGAATAGACAAAAAAGATGAGACCATTTGAAGTAAGTCCACAACAAAATTAAATACCAACTTCAGTCAAAAACAGAAAGACTCAGTCAAGGGTAACGATTTCATCATCTTTGTCCGCATCGGCACCATTGCTCTGCAAACATTTTGTTCGAGCTCGATCTAAAAAAAGAGAAGTCTTTAGAAGGGATTATTTTCAACTTGCCATTTTCCCCCATGCCACCATTTTTTGGATGCACTGTGCTGAGATGAGTTTCAAGTAGTTGATAGGAAGCGCATTTGAATGAGCAAACGTCACACGAATACATGATTTCGGCAGAACCTATAAAACTCTTTGGATGCGAATGTAGTGGGGAAAACTTACACAACTTCACTTGATGTTCAGCGACCAAGTGTTGAAGCATGTTGAACGCATATTGCTAAATAAGTGAATTTGCACGAAAACAGGATATAACATACCTTGCTGCAGTGTTTACATCGTCCACCATCTTCTCGGCGTTGTGCTTTGCTCAAGAGATCGGAGGTAACCAAACCATGAGACATTACAAGATGTCTTTCAAGTCCTTCGTACGTCCAAAACCTATAAAAAAATCAAAATGAAACAATCAAAAACAAACTAACCTTTCTTTACAGCGGCTACATGCTAATGGTGCACCCTGTTGCATGTCATTCACCGTTTTCCCTTTCATCTGCTTGTGAAAAACTTGCAAATGTGTCAAATAACGGTCGCGATCCTAAAACAGTGCTAACAAGTTTTTACAAAAAGTGCTTACTTGGACGTTTTGATCACAGATTTCACATGCATATTGACTTGTTGTCGCCAACCCAGCCCCATTTGGTATGGGATTTCGGTTTAGTGTAGCATGTGTCGATGGAGTTGAGACTGACTAAATCCGTGAAATTTGAATAAATATTCAAGCGCATTTTTAATTGTACAATAAACACCTAATGTCTTACCGAGCTCATTGCAGATTTAGTTTGTGATGGCTGGGCTGACTTAGGAGAAGGGGTTGCTGTAGCCTTTTGTGCTAGGTTACGCTAAATAAACTTTGTATGAAAATATGGAATAAATTTCTAACCTGGAATAGCGCTGCAGCATCGTTCAATCTCGAAGACGAACCCCTGTTTTGTTGAGTTTGTTGTTGCGCAACTTGAGCCAGATGTCGTTGCATTGCTAGATTTCTTGCTAGACTTGTACGAAACCCTTTAAGAAAACCTCGAAGTCAAAACAATCTAAAAAAACTACCTGCTATGAGGCTTTGCCCTGGATTGGTTCCCAAACCAGATGAGCGAATATTTGGCTGCTAAAGAAATCATAATGTCAGCCAAAAATTTATAAAATACCGTAGCCAAAAGACGCTTTTGCGCTTGAAGCAACTGTTGCTGCTGCAAAATCTAAAAGTGAAATATTAAATTCAAATAACCTAAGGTTTTGTAGAAGTGTGTACAACAAAGCCGCCAAACAATTACCTGCATAGCTTGTTGTTTCTTCTGTTGTTCGCGTTGTGCAGCAAGGAGTTGGCCAGCAGCTTGTTGTTGCTGAAGTCGTTGCTTTGTTTGCTAAAAAGAAGATCGATTTTGAAAAACGAGAAAGAATATAAAACCTGTTCACGTTGATTTTGTTGTTGTTGAGCGAGAATTGTTGGGTCAACGGGTGGCTTCTCCCACAACCATGTGTTAATCGCCGACACATCTTCTTTATTCTTTGGTGCCATCACAAAGCGTAGTTTTGCGAAATCTCGTTTACAAACCTAAACATTATTGAATAAAGGCTGTATAATAGTTCTATGCAAGTTTCCAATTTAAACCTTGATACAAAATTGTATTTTGAGTTAGATTTTACACAGTTGATGTCATCTGCGCTAAAACTAACCGCTCGCATGTGTTGATCACGTTGCCCTTTGTATTGGAAGTCTTCGTCACAAATGTAGCACGGATGTCTCAGGGGAGGATCTGGCTTTGTTGCCACAACTTCGTGATTTTTCCTGTAAAAACAGAAAGTAACAAAGTTTGCTAAATTTTCTTACAAGTAATGTTTCATCATGCGGTTTTCATTTGTATCATTTTCTCCGCAGAAACCACATTGAAACTTTCTCCCATCATAGTGCAACTCAGAGCGGTGAGAAGTCATAACCAATCGAGATTCCGTTTTGAAATTGCAAGCCTAAATTTTACATTAGGAGTTAACGACAAAAACCACATTACCTGGCAAGTTATTATTTTTTGTTTAAAGGGCTCATTTTTCTTCCGAAGTTGTTCCCAAACAGGCTTCAATTGATTAGCCACCTAAAAAGTTGCATTTGAACGTTGAGTCTATTAATTAATCAGCAATTAATTAAAAATAAAAGTTACTTGTTTGTAAGTTTCCATGTTTTTGGGGGCTTCTGGAAGATTCTTCGCATGGACGATATCACAATAAGTGGCTTCTTGAACAAGCTCTTGACCAATTTCCGTCAACAAACGAGTCATGTGCGGCGCCGCGTAATTTTGCTAAAAAGTCACTATATTGATACTTCTCGAAAGCTTAATGTCCTCCACTGTGAATTTCCAAATCGTTAAGCTTTTACCTTCAAATATGCCCTCTCTTTCTTCTCGGTGTCGGAATGCTTAGGTCGCTCTTCTCCAAACATCCTTGTCAATACTTTCGATAGTGGAAAATCGGGATCATGTTCGATGACAAGATCAACAACCTAAAAATCTTCATATAAAACTTTTTTGCTGCTCAAACATACCTGACTTGGTGGGAATGAGATCGTATTTGGAAGAACAAGTTGTTTGTCCAAGATAAGTTTACGAACGCTCAATGGTTCACGTTGGACCGGAAACAGAAATTTGAACAAGCTGATAGATTAGGACAAACTTGAACGTTTATGGCACCAAGCAAGGCATCCAAGACTTTACGTTGAACATTGTTGCCACCTTCAATGGCCTAAAACAAAGATTGATACAGAAACAAGCTTGACAGAACATCCAAATAAATTTTTATTTTTAAAACTCTACCTCGCCAACATATTCTTCAATTCGGTTCAAAAGGGCTTCACTGTTTGTGAGTTCTGGCTCTTTTTGCCTTTGGCGTCGTTGTCTTGCGTCTTGTTCGAATTCACCAACTCTTCGCTCTAAAAGGGAACGATAAAAAGTTAATATTTGCAAAAACCTTGTGAGTAGTTGGATCATCAGGAACCGGACTAGCCTGTTGTTTTCCGTTCAAATCGGTTTTCGCCTGTTTTGCTTGTGGTGGCGCTTCCACGTTGTCGTCTTCATCCAAAGCGATCACCTAAAAATGTGTTGTTTGATGACAAAGTGCATAAATTGATACTTCGTCGTCATCGGAGGCTTTCCTCTTGACACCATTTCCTTTTTGCAAATCGTTCTCTTTTGCTAAAAATATGATTTTGAAAAGATATACATTTGATTTGTCAGGCTTCTTAAAAGACAAAAAGTACCGCTCGCAGCTCCTTCTTGTTTGAAGTCATCATTTGATGTGCTCGCCTCTCCTTCTCCATCTTCATCTCCTTCTCCATCTCCATCTTCATCTTCATTTCTATCTCCATCGCCATTTTCTTCTCCTTCTCCATCTCCATCTCCATCGCCATTTTCTTCTCCATTTTCTTTTCCTTCTTCATCAACAGTCATTTCTTCGTTATTGTCCCCGTCAATGCTGGCTTTTTTCTAAAAATAAAAAGTTATTGTAGCTACAAGAAAAGAAATTTACCAATTCGATGTTTCCATTTTCGTGTTTCTCGTTTTCCCCGGCTTCTGTTTCGGGTCGATCATCGTGCGAGGACACCATTGCTGAAAAAAACACAATGGAATTTGAAAATGGATAAGGTAGAAAAGAAAAAAAAAGTGCAATTTTTGCAAAGCTGTGCATGTTTGGTAGTTGCATTATCTTGCTTGAACATCTTTTGTTTGTAGGTAAAAGTTATCTGCTTAAAAGATATTCAATCAAAGACGTTTATATAAACTGCCATTGGCAAACGTGCAGTTTGGAGTCGCGTTTAACTTTTACAAAAACAAGAAAAATTTAAAATAACTAAAATTTCAAACGATTACGCTCGGTAAATCGAAATGGGTGACAATTTTAGGTCGAATTTGAAAGGAATGCGGACAAAATCTTAAGAAGCTCCATTAGAGCTGCTTTAACTAATCGATAAAGCGCAATAATTTCATGGATTTACATTTATCGTCAGGCGATATCGCGCGCGATAACGGGGCGACGCCGCGAGCGTTCAGAAATGGGCGGGACGGGTGAAAAGGGGGGAAATGGGGGAAGAGGGAAGAGAGGAAGGAAAGATCTAGAGAGAGATTTGTGCACACAGAAGAGCACACACAACACCGCTTCCGCACCCCTAGACACCGAGAAACGCAGACGGAGAAAGAGAAATTCTCTCGGGAAGATCGCCATGTGGACGCGATGCGACGTCGCACCTCCCCCCCTTTCCTTCCTCATATCCAGTTCTAGTAGAAGCTCATAGTTCATATCCGGTGTTCGCCAGCACCAACTCTTGGAATCATTTAGAACCAAGTTAGAAGTCATTTAGAACTTTTCTTTTCATGTCAAAGACTTTGGAGAAATGTCTTTAATTTAAAATCGAACCCAATTGAAAGCAGGAAAATCGGACTTGCTAACAAAAGGTCAACAGCTAGATGCATTTGAAACTTCAAGATTCCATGAAAATGAAAAAAAGTTATAGCTAAATGGATGGTATAAGGAAATCTGGATCAGGGATGATTTCGGGGTGATAAGACAAAAGCTTAGTGACGATGGGGCTAGACGGATGGGTCGAGTAAACAGAAATAAAAAACAAGACCGATTGAAGACAGGAGGGAGTTCAGAGAAACGACGAGTTTCGTTGTAGGACCAGCAAAAAGAGAGAGAAAAGAGAGTGAAGAGATCGACACACCGTAGGAAATATCGATTGCTGAAGGGGGGGGGGGGAGTGAAGGAAGGGAGAAGGGGGGAGCCTCCCCCTTTACGCTCCACATGGTGCAAGGGAGAAGGGAGAGGTTAAGTCATGAAATAGTCCCAAGCGGCTCTGATTTGAGAGCTTTGAAAATGATACCGTAGTCGAAGGAAGGATCTTCAAAGTGAACTCAAATTTTGGGATTCACTGAAGTCAACAATCTTTTATCTTTTATCACCATTGAATCCGATCTAGTTGACTTCATCAGATTAAGTTTAGATAACAGCTTTGAACGACTGGGCATGGTCCTCGCGATTTTGATGATGATGTCGCTAGCGAGATCGCCGTTGTGCTTGATGTTTTTGGCCTTTTTTTCTGATTTGGCTCGAGAAGCAGCCGCATAAGAGAGATCCTAAACGAATGATTTAATATGGTATATATTTAATATGGAAATGGTTTAATAGTTTGATTTACCTTCTGAACAATTGGAGATTTTCCAAGAGAAGATCCGGGTCTTGGCCGATGGCCGATGGCCACACAAGAGAGCCATTGCTAGAAAGCACCGGTGAGCCAGCCAATGATTTCAGGAATTTCAATTGACGTTGTAGGCTAAATGCAAAAATTTTTTTTTGTATTTTGTTCAGGAATACAACCCACTCTCCTCAACTTACTTTGCTGAGTTCGTTTGATCATCGGTTGTTTCTTTCGCAGCAGCCATCCATTTCAACAACGGCCCATCACCATAGGGAGTGGCTGCCAGTTGAGCCTCCAATCTTTTTGGCGCGTTCAATTTGTCATTGATTCATATCCGACCCGAGCACAATTGGTGCCGCTGCAGCAGCGGGCACTTGTGATGGCATTGCAGCTAAACTTTAATAAGTAATGCCATTATAATCGGAACCGTTTTCAATGAGATTCATTCATTCTTGATATACAGATTTTTAAAAGTCATGCTCAAATAAGGTTTTTCGATCATAAAACTTATAGTTCAAAGGATATCGAAACGCCAAATCGTTTATTTTAACGACATATGAAAATACTACATACAGTGGTGGAAAAAATATTGGAAAAAAGTAAGTCAAACACAGTTAGTAAACACTTTTTTCACCACTATATATTAACTATTCGAACGAAAACAAACAAAAGCACAGAAACGAAAAAACCATGATTACCGTAAAAACTCTAATAGAACGGCCCCCTATAGGAGCGTCGTGTAGTCTAAGTTTACTCTTAAAACAAGCTCTCATATCTCGGCGTCCAGAAATTTGTTTCTCTGCGTTTTGGGATCAAGCTAAAGTAGAGAGAATGGGGGGCCGTTCTATTAGAGTTTTTACGGTAATTTGCAATCAACAACACTTCAATTTGTTAGTCGTTTTGATCAGATGAGAATCAATCAGACGAGAGACCTTGAACTCTAAAAGAATATGATAAGAGGTCTAGTCGAGATGTGATTGATGATTTTGTACTTATTTTATCCATAGAAAAACATCAAAAATTTCACTAATCCGGCTTTTTCCAATCGAAAAACGATTGATTAAAGCAGGATCAAATACTTGTTATACTAATACTTTATCCTTGTTTTTACCAGTCAATCACTTCAATCAACAATTTTTTGCTACAAAACAGGATCAGATCCATACTTTAAAATAAATACTCTTCTTGTTTGCCCGAGTTTCCTTTAGGATTTTTAACAATCTCAAATTTGAAAGTATAACGTACCAGCGCCTTAAGAAGTTGCTTGTACCCAAAGCAGTTCCAAAACGGTTCAATGTGTTTAGTACCGTGAGATCAAGAAACAGATCGACCACCGTCAACTCCACACCTCGACCCTGATCAGCCACAAAAAGCTGTTGTGCTTGAAGGACGGACTGAGGCGGGCTCTAAAAACCTAACGATCAGCACAGATAATTAAAAGCATCATTAGAAAAGTATGAAAAATATGAATTAAAAAAGCACCAACCTCCAAAATGATATCGGAAAAAATGTAGGTGCTCCTACCGGCTGGGTTGCTTATGACGCTTTCCCTATTTCGACGATTGAAATAATAATATCCTCCCCCGGGCTGCATTTTGAAACGAAAGATGTGACCATTTTGAATAACACGCATTGATCGGGCTGCAACGTTAATACGCAATGGAGTGTTCGCATCTTCAGTGATCTTTAACATCACCATGATCTAGAAAGAGCAGATGAACAAAATGATTGAAAATCTCAAATAAGAGATATAAACTTAAAACGTGATAAATAAGTATTTCTGTATCATTTTGCTACCGTTTTTTGGAAAGTTTTCTCTCTCATAAATGGAAAACTACAAGTATGATAATGCTACAAGGAAACTATCGAGACCAAAATAGACGACCCGATCTAGCATAAAAACTCCATTGAAAGCAGCTGCAAAGAATTATGTGCTTAACGAAAATCTCGCTGCTGAATACCAAAACCAAGCTCAACGCATATTTTGTAGACTCAGAGATCTTATTTTTACATCAATCACATACAAAAGTGTCTAAAGACTAGCGCAAGAATAGCATGCATTTCTACAACTTTGACTCAGAGCAAGCTGACAAAAAATCAAATTAGTCTTTGGCTAAGAAGCGCCGCCGGTGCTAAAGTGTCCATAGAAGGAACTCATACGTCTCAATTACCAATGATAAAGCATAAACTGGCTTCAGCCACTATAAACTTTCAAACAAGAAATGAACTTTGAATTATTTATTGAATCAAGAACGCAAAAGAAATAAAAAAATCCAATCCTTAGCATCCAGGTTTAAAATTGGCAATGGCCATGTTGTAGCGTTTTGCTTCCTCAGCCCATTGCGTCGAGCGGAAATTCAACCTAAAGAGAAAGTAGTTGACTGGATAGACACAAAAGTAACTTACTTGAAAGATGTAGTCAGCTTCTCGACAACGTTGTCCCATGAAGGAACGGCTTTGCACGATGGAATGTTGAGTATTTGAGACATCACCTCACGAATGTGGGGTGTTTCTGGCCGGCGCCTAAAATAAAACACTGAATATTTTTCTGGACGGCTAAATTTATAAATAGGAAGCCCACTAGTTCATTAAACCTTACCTTGCAAAACGTAACTCGCGTGATCTTCGTGGTGAAAGAAAGTCCCGGTGATTGACTTCCATATGCAATTTCCGGTTCGGGTTCGAGTTGGTAGCAATCGAAAAGAGAAGAGACGAGAAAAAATGCTGAGGCAACATAATCCACATGACGATCACCCTAAAGACTCAACGTTTCCCCAAAATCGTAAAATCCAAACCTTTGTCGTAGCAATCGAGTTGGTAAATGAGACTTGTTGAAAGCCTCTCTCGCTGACACACAGGCCAACCTAAAGACCAAATTGATTAGGAAAATCCGAAAAATTTTCACCTCCCAGCGATCGTTCACTTGCTCATAGCAGACTTTGTTTGCTTCGCCCGTGTTATCGGTGATATCCTTGGTATACTGCTCGATGTATTGTTTGAAACCACTAACCTAGAACTTCATTTTAAATTACATTCCAACAAGGAAAACACACCGGTAACACTTTTTATGCCACAAGATGCGCCAGCTACATCAAAAGCACGTCGTGAAATCAATCCGATGATATCATCATCCAGCTCCGGCATCTTGAATTTAGCCAACTCCGGCTTGAAAGTGACCTAAAAGAAATTTAGATGGTAAAGCAACAAATCCCACTACACATTCGTATAGTCGTCTCCTTTCGTCTTCACAATCTCTGCATCCTTGTCCTTTGTCATATTCTTGACCCAGGTTTGTCGAAAAGTTCCGGATTCTCCACTCGGCTTCCAATTGGGAAATAGATTTCGTCCTCATTTCAAAGAGAAATACAAAATTGATCATGTAAACCTAAATAAATCAAATTTATCTCATAAAAACACAAGAACAATAATAGAAAAAAAATAATAGAAAAACAATATAAAGTTTTGTTTGATGGCTTATTTGCGTGTAGATGACCCTGCGTGATCACTGCTTGATCGTCGCTCCTCCCGATCTCGTCCATGATGGTAGTCCTCCCATGGACATTTCTCTTTCTTTCGCTTTTCGGGTTTCTTCGGATCCTTGACTTCTTTCGATTTCTTTGTTTTTTCCTCTTTGTTTGATGCCCCACATGCGATGCGCGATTTCAGCTTTGATGAGCCTGTAGCGAGTTTGAATTTGAGCTGGTCCATTTGTTGAACCTTTTCTTTGTCGAGTACAATGCTCCGATCGTTCTTTGTTTTTGGGTTCACGCTTAGAGTGTTTGTATCGACTTCTGCTGGTTTAATTTTTAGGCGCGGCTTCTGATGTAGATCGATGTGAATAGATGGATCTTCGTGAAAAATCAATGCCGAGAGTTCAGGAGTGGGCGAACGATCACCTCGATACGGTGGGGTCATCGCTGGGTCCTCGACAACGACCAGGTTATGTCCCCTCTTTCTGTTGATCTTTCCTTCTTTGCAGAACTTTTGCGTAGAGTTCAAGGTCTCTAGGTAAAATTTGCCCAAAGCGATTAGATCGTTGTTATTGATTTTCGCACCGTAACTCTTGCGGAAAAGTCCCTGTAGTGACCAAGGAAGTCCGTTTCCTCTTTGATCATTTACATTTCTAGTCAGTGTACTCAGATTGCGTAATCCCATTTTTTCAATCCTTGAAAACATCTGTTTCATAGAGTCAAGTTGTTGGTGGGTAACCAGGCATATTGGAATTCCGGGTGCTACTACCATTGTTGCTGTTGGAGTTAGCTTTCTTGCTAGGTTAGCCAACTCTTTGAATAGCTGGTCTGAGGCAATTCCTTGAGATGACTCGGAAACGCCTGGGTTGATCACGATGAACAACAGCTCGATCATATTGACTTTCGAAATTAGTGAGTTCAGTTCACGTAGCCTTTTGAGGACAGGTTCACAACCCTCAGCTGTTTTTAACACATAGGTGCTGAAACCTGAGCTCTGAACCAACTCAATTGCTTTCGTAGCCGCATCATCTGCAACAATAACAATTTGCTTGTTACTAAGTAGTGCCGCTAGTTGATCCTTTGTATCCTGCGTTCGTTTCTCTTTTCTCCACGTCCCTTTTGATAGATTTCCCGTTAGACGCAGCGCTTCGCTTTTTGTTCTTTTTTCGTCCATGGCTTTCTCATACATAAAGCTCCAATAGCCATTGCCTATCACCTTTGGTTTCTTGATGAGAAGTTCTGCGTATGCGTTACAGGCATCCGTTGAAAGAGCAGCATAATGTTCCATTCCCAGTACAATGCTGGACGGAGTAACTTCGCCCCTCAGGACTTGTTGTATCAAAATTCCAAGTTCAAGCCCGTCGTCGAGGTTGTTGAAAAAATGGAACAGTGTCTTCATATCCTCAATGACGTAGCACTTCAGATTGTCGTCGATCTCCTTGTCCCATTTGTTCGCGATTTCGGCAGCGAGAATTGGCACGCGAAGTTTTGCCGATGGATGTAAAAGATGATCCTCATTGATGACCACTCGTTCATCTTCCATTCTGAAAGTAGAATCATTTGCTTTTTTGGCGTAGGGATAAGCCATAGTTAGGTGAAGTTTCATTCTCTCACCTGTCTCCCACCGTGACGTTGATGGCCTGTTTTTGTTCCAAGTCAATGACGAGCTCGCGGTCTACAAAGTACGCTTCGCTTCGCTTCGCTTCAGAAGCCTCGAGCTCTGCGTCACTCATGACTATCGAGACTAAAATAAAAAAGCTATAAATTCGATTGAAACCAGGTGTAAAGAATCATACGATTGGCGAAAATTTCGCTGCTGAAACCAATGCGCATAGAGACAATCCTTAGGAAAATAATAGAAAATAAATGATGCGTAAATTTTTTCAAAGTTTTTTGAATTTTCTCAGCAACGAGTAAAGCAAATCGAATTCCTTTTATTTCTATAAATGTGCCTATGGAATGCGAACATTCTAACAGAGTTTCTAAACTTTTAGTTAAAAACCCGTAATTTTGTGCAACTTTTTGTCTCTCAGGTGAGTGGGCGGGGCTTCATCAGTTAAGTGGGGCTACTATTAGAAGAAATACGGTATCTTTACACGATAAATTTCGTGTTTTTCTTTGCAATGAGAATGAATTTGGAGGCTTGGAGAATTGAATGGAAGCAGCGAAGACAAAGTTTATTTGCCGGACCGTTGCAAAACTATTAAATTAGCAAAGGTAAAAGCATAAACTGGCTTCAGCCACTATAAACTTTCAAACAAGAAATGAACTTTGAATTATTTATTGAATCAAGAACGCAAAAGAAATAAAAAAATCCAATCCTTAGCATCCAGGTTTAAAATTGGCAATGGCCATGTTGTAGCGTTTTGCTTCCTCAGCCCATTGCGTCGAGCGGAAATTCAACCTAAAGAGAAAGTAGTTGACTGGATAGACACAAAAGTAACTTACTTGAAAGCTTCTCGATAACGTTGTCTCAAGAAGAAATGGCTTCGCACGATGGAATGCTGAGCATTTGAGACATGACACCACGAATGTACGGAGCTTTTGGACGGCGCCTGAAATAAAACACTGTAAATATTAAAATATTAAATCATTAGTAGTACCTAGGAAGTGGTTTCTCAAACATGAAACCATTCGAATCCTCGACGACCTTTCCGTACGTCTTGAAGATTCCTACATGGAGAGATGCAGCGAAAGAGAAGTGATCCGTCTGATAAGTCCAAGGACGATCATTCTAAAGTATCCAAAATTGAAAAAAACAAAACTTCACACTTACCAGCATTTCAGGACAATCGAAGCATTGTGTTCCGGCGCGACCACTGAAGGAAGTTCCACCTGGCAGAGAAGAGAGATCAATTGCTCGACCCCAATCGATGAGACGTATGATGGGCCTTGCAGAAAGCAACACGTCGGCGCGTAGAGACAATCCTTCGGGCAATCTGAAACAACAAAGTAACTGTTTAATTTAACCACGACTCACTTTCCAATGAACATCACATTGTCTGGCTTTACATCTCCATGGATAATTCCGGCGGCGTGAACTTCTTCCAAAATTCGTGCGAGTTGAAGAGATCGAGTACAACACTGTAGGATACCTCGCCGGTCACGTTGTTAATGCATTGCAGCATGTTGCCCATCGACAAGTACTCGTTGACAATCAGAGATGCGTTCCGGAAGATGTACATGTCGTCGATCTTCATGATGGCGAGGCTGATCTCCGTGGAAACGCGATTGTGGACGGCTAAATTTATTAATAGGAACTCCACTAGTTCATCAAACTTTACCTTGCGAAATGTAGGCTTCCCAGGCACACGATGGAACCTCGTACTAAATATAATTGTAGAGCAAAAGTTTTAAACGCTTTACCTTCAAAGCTACTGTCAATCCTTCGTCATTGCGAGCTCGATGCACCTTTGCAAAACCGCCTTCACCTAATAGCCAATCCTTGAAACCTCATCCGTATTCACGATTTGAGCTGGAGAAGGTTCCTGAAAAAATGATTAATTACAGGTGAAAACAAGTATAATAGTTTTTTTACATGGCATAATCAAATGTTACCTCTAAAGATCTTGACGCAATTAAATGTGGTGTCTTTGAGCAGCCGTTTGTAGAATAATTCCCCTTGTTCACAACCTAAAAATCCAAACATTTATTCTTAATTAAGCGATACAAACCTTCACCTATTCGGCCAACACTTGTCTAAGTTCGGGTCAATGCCGCTTACTTCTTCCGCTTAACTCCTTAAAGGTCATAACACGCAATTCGAATAGTCTCTATGTGAAGTTTTGAAAAAAATTCATAGCCCATTGCTGCTTTTCCGACGGTCTAGATAACAAATAAACTTTTATTCAACAAGAATGAATTTGGTAAACAAACAAGAAACAGAAAGCACGTCAATGTATCACAAGCCAACTTTTGAGATCGTCTTTTTGAATGATGATGAATGATGTGACTGCAACCATGACCGTGCCGAAACTAAAATTTTGAAAAATAAGAGTTATCAAAATCTCTATGGAATGTTATCGGCTACGATTCGAAAAAACTTGCTCATTCTTAGTTGCTTCGTTAATATCTTAGAGCATTTTTCGTAAATTTTAAAGGCTATAATGCTAGGTCATCAGCGACGAGTTACTTTGATTCTAACAGATCACACTCTAGCTTTTTACCTAAACCACAAGCAAATGATGAAACCTGAAAAAAACCTGGTTAAATTGGCGTATAGTTGCTCTGTCGAATGCCACCACGGAAAACATCATCCGAAAAAGCGCCCAAATCCACGAACACATCGACCTCGGCGAGATCCACAAACACGGTGAGAGGCAACTGTCCACTCTGATGCTGCTTAAAATGACGGTGGGTGTTGATCGGGTTTGGTGGACTCTAAAGTACAAGAATTATAAGCTGTAATTTCAAACCTAAGATCTCATCGATTCTATAGAAAAACTACAATCAAAGAGAAACCTGACCTGCATCATCACATTATGCAAGAGATACTTGTGTCTTCTACCTCCTGATGTACCGAAGTCTCGCGGAAACGATTCATACGTGCGATTATTCACTGGCTGAGTGTGAGCAAATCGATAGCAGACGTTGTCTCGAGGGTCGGTGATCTCGAAGTATGTGGGAATTGCGACCAGTAGGGAAGTAGAACTCGATAGGGTTGGCGATAGGGTTGCCGCTTCTGCCTCGTTCTTCGACAAACATCAAGATTGGACGAGGACGTTGCACATTCATCTAAAGGAAGAAATGAAAAATCAGCCAACATCAAAAAATGAGCACTTATCACTTAACGTCACTGTGACGTGCACTTTATAGGCTTAATATTTGATTTCAATCAGCTACTGACAAAAAAGGAGATCCATAAACTGACCTTCGCTTCCGATTTCGAACCAAACTCCTTGGATCTAAAACAACCGAAATTATTAAATCTGAAGAATATCAAATAGTCGTAAAGTAAAGACCAAAACACTGTCAGATAAAGAGCGCACAAGAAAATACTTGAAACTAATAACCGTTCACTGGAGCTAATTTTTACATATGAATAATCTGAAATAACAGGTTTTGATCCATGTTGGGCTCCTACTCGTCAACGTCTTCTTCGTCGGTGTCATACTCGTCAAAGTCCTCTTCGCCAGTGTCATCTTCGTGTTCCAAACCCCCTGACATCATTGCCGAAAAATTGCCTTCGTCAACGCGTACCTAAAATTGAATTCTGAAATTCTCGTAGCCTCGTAAAAATCCACACTTAAAATCTCAACCTAACGAATTAAATAAGTACAAGTCAAGAACTTTCACCCGCAGAAAATTTTAACACTGAACCTGTTGATAGCCGGCAACACTTGAAAGCTTCTCGACAAATCGACCCAACATCAGCACATCTTCGAATCCGGCCTGGACATTCACAAGTATTCCATACGAAATATCTCGATCGTAGCACTAAAAGTCTATCATGAATATTGTTATTTAACCTAGATCTGGGCAAAGGTTTGCCGCCTAAGAATAGTTCCTCTAGTATGATATTATATCACTATATGATATTATTATATTATATGAGAAATAAATATAGGAATTTATTATTGAAACAAAAAAGACAGACCTCAAGCAACATTTCCGGCAATAAGAGCTTGGAGTTGCCCAAATTTTCGACTGCGAACTTCCTTTTTTCGTTGATCGGGTAAGCAAGACGAAAAGCCTTTCCGCCATAGATCACGTCCAAATGATTCGGTTCCACCGCGAAAGAATCGAAATCCTTCGAGAAACGCAGTTGAGGTGTCATTAAGTCACAACTAAAGGATGAGAGTGTGGGCGAAAAGCAAGGAAAAACATAATGGCAGATCAATAAAAAAGAAAAGCTATCAACGAAGCCATCACAATAAAAAATGAAAACTATTCGTCGCATGGGTGTTGTCCATCAATGGTGTAGCCGTCCGATTGACCGGTTCCGAGGATCTCCTACACCGTCACAAGCTTTGAACGACTGGGCATGGTCCTCGCGATTTTGATGATGATGTCGCTAGCGAGGTCTCACAGTCGCATGGGATTCGTTTCTCTGGTAGCAAAACGGGCTATCAGCAAAACTGGCTAACGGGCTATTGCACGAAATTTTGCCTGAAAAGGGCAATTTTACGCTTTGCCAAGAATCAAGCCACCACCAAAGAGAAACGAGCCCTTGCGGTCAGCCTAAGCGCATCGAAACCTTACCTCGTTTGTTCTTTCTTTCTCTTATTGTTGATGTGTTTGTGTTTTGTGAAAGAGAAAAAAGAACAAACGAGGTAAGGTTTCGATGCGCTTAGGCTGACCGCAAGGGCTCGTTTCTCTTTGGTGGTGGCTTGATTCTTGGCAAAGCGTAAAATTGCCCTTTTCAGGCAAAATTTCGGGCATAGTAGCGTGGTGCTAATAGCCCGTTTTGCGACCAGAGAGACGAATCCGATGCGACTGTGAGACCAGCTAGTGCTGCATCTCACAAAGCCGCCCAACCAAAAGTTTGTTGCAACCCCTTGCGGCGATATACAACAAAACATTTTGTTGGGGATATGAGAAGAGGCGAATGGAAAAAAATGAAAAGATTTTTTTTTGAATGAAAAAGAGACGACGACGCGGTGCTCCTTTAGACGCCCTTGAAACGTCGGCGACGTCAATTGGAATTCGACGTCGTGCGAGAAATAATGTTTGGTTATATAGGCTTTAAACATAAGATATTCAACTAATGGGTTGAAGAAGCAAAAATAATTGATGGTGCACAATAGAATGCACAATTTTCTTGAATAACTTTGTGCTACCTATATTAGGCAGCTTTTTGAGTGGCCATTCGCCACAACAATTGTATCCGGAAACAAGTGAAACATCTAGAAATAGCCACGAAAATCTTTTCAATCAACACTAATTGTTTGCTAGTCTTGATATGTTTGTTTAGATTGCTATCACGATGCGAAGTGGAATCGGGATCTCAATTGTGAACTCGCTGCAAGAAGAGCTTGTGTACGCCCGTTTTGGAGATATTGTGATCAATGCGAGCAAGATTGGCGAGACGTTTCAGATGACCGGCAGCGTGGGAGTCATACAGGTAAAGCATTTAGCATATAGATAATTAGGCTGCGTCGTAGTCTAAAGTTTTTGTGAAACCTAAAACTGTTCAATTGTTAACAGGACTAGTTAGCATGTATGGTTGCAATTTAAACATTTAGGCTGACAATCAACTTCTAAATGCGGACCGCTGGCAATTCATCTATTGTCAAGCGGCAATGGCTGATGATGAGGTAGATACTGCCTTAATTAATCCTTATGCACTTCTTTAGAACTACATTCGTCCTGAGAATCTTCCAGCTGGTGTACCGACCACGGCTCGACCGGCATTGAAAATCGAAATGAACTGTACTCCGATGAAACACTATGACGCCTTTGATGTAGGTTTTATAACAAAAACAAAAGTTGAAGAGTCTTTAGTGTTTCCGATTGAAACTTTGCGACCTCTCGGTTCAACTGGACGAGCTACTTCTTTGGAAATTTATCCAATTTGTGCAAGCGACTGATGCGAGTCAAAGAATACAGGTAACGTTTAAAATTAGCGCTCAAAAGCACATTTCAATTTTAGCCGAGTGCCCTCGAAATGCCACCAAATACCGAATTGGATCGCCCAAATCCGTTAGCATCAAGAAAGTGTTACTTTGGAAGGTTGGAGTTAGATATGGGTCAAATTGCTCTTTCTGGTAAGCGTAAACTTGTATATGTAACGATAAATTATTATTTGTTTTAGTTGCAACAATTCCGAAAAGTGGACTGCCAAAAGATCTCCGACTTCTCAAGCAACAGTTCAATATTATGGTGAGTTTGAAATGGATATATCTCAATATTTTCTTTTAGTTGGTGTCTTTTGAAAACGCAGGCATCAGTCTACCGCCATTCCGTCAACTACACTACTTTGAGACCTCGTCATTCTTGTTCGAGTTGCTAAAGAAATTCTATTTTGGTATTTTTTTGGAACTTCAAAAGAAAGTGATGAACGTCGGCTTTTACCTGGATGCTTTTGGAAACCCAGCTGGCTTTGTGACGGATTTGAAAGACTTTTTCGCGGTGAGTTTTTGGTTTGGAAGCTTTAAACGCTTGGTTTTAGGGTCTCTTTATTGAGGGGACGTGCTTTTTCAGATTCCATGTTATGGTGGCTGGCGCAAAGAAGCTCTACGGATTCCGCGTATTCGTCGCCTCGTGTGTGCTCACAACGGTAACGATAGGTGAGCTTTAATTGAGATAAAACTGTCGTTGATGTCAACGAGTCGTAAGATGTCATTATTTAGGTTTTGTGCTATGGGACGAGCAGAATCAACGGAATCGACGACAAGAAGGCGTTCGACAACGATTGAAAAGCGTGCAACAACAACAGAACATGACCGATTACGCTATGCAGAAACAAAAGTTGGTTTTAAATTACACAAGGTTCACTGTTTTTGTATTTAGATATGAGGAGTACAAAACAACGCACTCGTAATCGGTGGCGATGAAATATTGATAGCTTGAGGTTTACTCCTGTTGTAGATTAGTGTATTTTTACGGGTATTTGTTATTTTGTTTGTACTTTCTTTTTCTTGTTGTATGAATGAATAAACGTTTTGCTTAACTTTTTAATCCGTTTTTTAGTTCGTTCCTGGCGATCGGATATTTTTTGCGTTTCAATTAATTAAAACTTCAAATGCCTCAGAATCTAATGTCACCTTTTAGTATTCTGACAAAATGCCAAGCGACGACAAGAAAGCGCCAAAGAAGGTTGACGATGGAAATTACGATAAGGAGGTAAAATTTGAAAATCTTTGAATAATATTTGAATGATTTTAGGTGATTTCAAAATCGCCCAACCTGGAGATCGCTCAACTGCGCTTCCTCGTCAATCACCCTGAATTGGATCCAACTCTCAAGGCCACCAACCTCGAGCAATTGATGATCGAGATTAAAGCCAACGACATGGCCCCATTCTACAAGTTGTTGGCCGAGGAGGTGAAACTGCCATTCGACAAGGCTCTATACGATTCCATGACGGCGAAGAATCAAGAGAAAATCGAGGCCTTTGATGCGGAGATTGCCGAGAAAGCCGAGAAGAACATGGGTGAAAGTGAGGTGCGACAGGCTTGGCTAAAGAAGTACGAGTATTTCTGTCAAATCGGAGACAAGGAAAACGCCCTGAAAGCTTTCACGAGCACTTTCGAGAAGACCGTTGGCGTTGGGTACAAGATCGGTTTGGTGTTCAATATGATTCGTGTTGGACTGTTCTTTCTGGAGCATCAACTGATGAACAACTATGTCACCAGGGCCAAGGAGCTGATGGAACAGGGCGGTGATTGGGAACGTAAGAATCGTTTGCGATCGTACGAAGCCCTCTACAAGATGTCGATTCGAGACTTCTCCGGTGCCGCGGCTTTGTTTCTCGAAGCTGTGCCGACTTTTGGAAGCTACGAGTTGCTGAGCTATGAACAATTGGTCTTCTACACGATTACCACATGTGTGCTGGCACTGGAGCGTCCCGATTTGCGCTCAAAAGTCATCAAAAGCAACGAGGTGCAGGAGCAGCTGACCGGTGGCGGAGAAAAGGGACAGCTCGTCATGATGCGCGACTACCTCAACTCGTACTACGATTGTCACTACGAGAAGTTCTTCCACAATTTGGCAACTTTGGAGTCGGAGAGGTTGAAGTTCGACAGATACTTCTTCCCCCATTACAACTACTACAGCCGTGGAATGCGCCTCAAGGCTTATCTCCAATTTTTGACTCCCTACAAGACAGTTCGTTTGGACATGATGGCCAAGGATTTCGGTGTGTCAGTGGAATTTCTGGACAAAGAGTTGCACCGCCTTGTTGCCGCTGGACAAGTGCCTTGTCGAATCGACGCTGTGCAAGGAGTCATCCACATGCACCACCCGGACACAAAGAATCGCTTGTTTAAAGTGGTCATTCGAGATGGGGATTTGGTCGCCAGTCAAATGCAAAAGTTGTCACGGGTTCTTCTTTAAAACAAACCAACAAATTTTGTCTTACTCTTTTTTCTCATGTGTTATTTATTCCTTGAGATATTATCTGATCTGGTACTTTAATTTTTTGTGATGATCTTTTTTGAATGTGCGGTTTTGTCAATAAATAAATTTTCAGATGCTGGCGTCTCAGCGAATTGGGTCAACGTAATGTAATTCCTTTTGTGCCGTAGTCGGCTGGGTTTAACTTTTCAGGGACATGAAACAACTTTACTGAGATTTTTGATGCCTTTAATTCTTCTTGAATCTGAGCAATTTTGTTTGTACGGCTCTGCACAAATTTTCCTGCCTTATCCCTTGTTTTTTCTTGAGTGACCCATTTCAGTGCCACTTCTGAATCTCCGCAAATAATGATTTCATCAATCTTTAATTTTATTTCGTTCAATAGGTATTGAGCCTGCTTATGAGCGCATTCTAGGGCTAACAATTCCATCTTTGGGATTGTGGGAATGACTTTAGTAGGGTTCAACCGATTCTTTGCAAAGATTATCGATGACTCAAATCTTTCTTCAATTTTTGTTTGCAGGTACGCGACAATTGCGTAAGCTTTTACCGATGCATCAGCGAATATCACTATTCGTGTGTAGTCTCTTTTTTGTGTCCTAAGGATGAACCTTGGGGTTGTGATGCTTGTTTCTTTACCGAACTTGCTTTCAATCTCTTCCCATTGCTCACTCTGTTTTTCGGGTAGTTGGTGATCCCATTTTAAGTCTTTGATCGACCACAAGCTTTGATAAAAACTTTTAGCCTCAATCAGCAATGGGGTAGCGATTCCCAATGGATCTTAATTCGTTGCAATAGCTTGAATTATTTTCCTTTTGGTTAACGGTCGCTCCGCCTTAATTTGGGTGGTTTGCGATAAAGTATCTTTGTCGCTGTCCCAAGTCATTCCTAGCGGTTTTAGTGAGCTTTCCACAATTTTATCTTCCTTTTCAATCAAGTTTAGCACAATTTTGTTGTTGCTAGTGAATTCTCGAATGTTCATCTTCATTTTCCTAAAGACATCCTTGTATGTCTTATATTTTTGAATAGCTTCTTGCTCGCTATGTGCGCCGACAAAAGATTGTCGACGTACATATTTTCGGCAACTTCATCCTTCAGTTCAGGATAATTTTGTTCTAACATGTGTAGTATCGACATTGTGAGTGGGAAAGCACTGGCTTTAACACCGAATGGTGTCCTTGTATATCTTAAGACTTTCAAATTTTGGAAGGAGACGGGTTGTTTGTAATCTTTCAACCACAATATGCGAACTGCATCTTTTTCGGAACTTTGTAGGTGAACTTGATGATATGCTTTCTCTACATCGGCTGTAAGCAATATTGGAAATGTTCTCAATCTTATCAAGATTCCGATCATGTTTGGGATCAATGACGGGCCTTGATGCATGATTTGGTTCAGTGATTTCTGCCCTTTCATGCTCGCACTTGCATTCAAAACAATTCTTAATTTAGTGGTCCTCGAAACTTCTTTTATTACCGCTTGATGTGGTATATAAAAGCTTATTGGGCCTTCAATTTTCGTTGGTGCTTCTTCTAGGATTTCTTGCTCCAATTGTTTTTGAAATTCATCATTATATTTTGCCAATAATTCTGGGTTTCCTTTGAGTTGCTTGATGAGGCTAGATTGCGGAGAGCTAGATTTGTACTTAAACAAAAAAGTCAAGAACATTACCAACATTTCCACAGCTATCGGCAACATAACAGAGGAAAATTTTTGGGATCTAGAAAGAATGGAAATCACTGATTCCCCAGAAGCGGCAGCTTCAGAAAAGGAGCAACAAGAAGTTATGACAAAATTTAAAGAAGAGGTCCAACTCGTCAATGGAAAAATTCATGTAAAATTTCCTTGGGTAGAGAAAAAACCTAATTGAAATTGAAGATAATTTCAAGCTTGCAATGCAATACTTGCATAGCCTCATCAAGCAACTCAAAGGAAACCCAGAATTATTGGCAAAATATAATGATGAATTTCAAAAACAATTGGAACAAGAAATCCTAGAAGAAGCCTAAACTTTCTAACCTAATCAAATCACTCCCTTTGCAGATAGCGGGCGCAATTCTCGCAGCCGGTTGGTACATTATGATGACGTCGATGTTCACTGTAACACTATATCGTTTCATTGTCATTCTTTTCCCAACGATCAGCCAAATTGTCACAACGAATCGAGCATTTATTGTGAGCTTTGCAATGATTCAGTGAATCAATCAATGATCAATCATCAATTTTCAGGTTGTATTAGCCGGAAATTTGTCTATTTTTGTGATCGTTCTCTTTGTGCATCTTATCGGATGGAATGCTCAATACTTGACCGAATTCGGGTATGTTTTTCAATTTCGAAATGAATTTCAAAAATTGAAATCAGATTAAACGTGTTTCTAGTTGGGTTTACGCGGACGGTCTCCCATTGACCGATCTCTTCAATGATTTCGATAATTACGGAACACCCGCGTTGACAGTGATTTGCCTCTTCATGTACATTGCCATTTTCACGTTTTTGATGAAAAATGTGAGTTGTCAGTGATCTCATCAGTAAATATTCCTATTCAGAAGAAAATCAATCGTCAAAATGATATTCGATGGGCTTTACAGGTAAGGAGTCTCAACCACAATAGGACATAGGGCCTATATGCAAATTTAGACGTTTTGTTTCTGTCTTTACACAATATTCGTCTCCGTTGAGTGGACGTGGATCTATGATTTAGTGAGATACGATCGAATAAAGCTCAATATTCGGTATTTAGGTGCCTGAAACATACACTAATCTCTTTCTTGAGAATTTCCTTTGGCCTTTATGGAATGGAGCCAATGTGGTCTTCTTTTTTACCTTTCAAAAGTGAGTTTAATATGGAGAAAAGAGAAAAATGTGCCATCAGATTTAGAAGTACCAAAGAAAAGGTTAAATTTCCAGAAATGTTATCTGGGGCGACAAACGCGTGATCGCCATGATACCAGTGGCCGGTCCGATTCCCCCTTCTCGAAGAAATTCTTGTCGTCCTCCAGATCCCAAAGATACCCAGGGAACAAGATTATCCTTTTGAACATATGTTCCAAACATATTTGCTTTTCACAACCGAAACTCACTTTTATTAAAACCCATATCGTGAATGAACACAATCCAAGAAAGATAGTCACTAGAAATGGGCGAGAAGTTGCCCAGATGTTTATCACAGTTTTAACATATATAAACAGAAAGAGAAATTATCCTAAAAACGACATGCACTAGAAAGGATAAATAATAGAAACTATTAAAAAGGCGGCCCATGCCAATAAGTTAATTGATTGATATTACAGGAATTGCGATGGCAGTATAGCTACGTTTTAAAAGTTATAGAAAATCTTATAGATTTCTGACTATTCTTCGTCTTCGTCTTCAGAAACCACTTGTCCCAGCGCTTTCAGGCGTTTCCTAAAAAGAAACGTGTTTGGTCGAGTATTTTAAAAAGTGGCCGCTTTGTTTCTAGCAATATACCCAAAATAAAAAATCTACCTGTATGATGAAAGCTTATTATGCTGATCGGCTAAAAGGACGAGTAAATCCTCTTGTTCGTCTTTTATTCGCCGAAGTTCATCTTCAGTCTAAAACGAAAAGAATGCACTTTAATATAAAATTTATCAACCTTTGCATCAGTAGTGTGCCCGTTAACAACTGGATTATGAGGACCATTTGCAAAGTTAGTCTAAAAATTACACCTAGAATCGAATGGGAATACATTAATACCTTCAATTGTTCCATTTCTGCACGTAATTGGTTGTAAGCCTGTTCCAGTTCCTAAATGAACATTGTTCACACATTTTCAAGATTTTGCTTACCTCTGTTCTCTGTTTCCAGCCTTGTGTAGAAGTAATTTGTTGTTGAATCTAAATGTTTTTGTAATGACAATAATGACTTTCTATTTGTCTTAAATCACCACTCAAGAAAAAAAAATACTTGTTGACTTTGCGCCTCATAAGCTTGCCATCCATAACCGAGTTGTTGTTCCAATTCGGTAATTTGAGCCTGCAGTTGTTGTAGGCCAGCATCAATTCCACCATTTGGCATCTAGAAAGAAACAAATAAACAATAAAAAACCATTAAATGCACCTGCGAAACTTGGAAAGATTGCCATTGCTGAGCCCATTGCTTGTACTTCTCTACTTCTGCTACCCATTGTTGATTGATACTAAAAGTGAAGCAATATGCCACCAGTAACTTATCTAAAAGTTTACTTTCTCAGATGGGTGATTTGATGTTCAAGTTGCTCGTTATTTGTAGTTTTCTGATTGGCGATTTCTAGCTGCGCTCTAGCATCCTCCAGTTCTTGTTTGAGCGCAGAAGCAGACGCCTAAAATCAATACGTAGTCAAAAAACCAGTGCAATCAAGAATTACAAAAACTTTGTTTATGTGTCAAGTAACAAACCTGTTGAGCTTTTAATCCTTCAAGCTCTTCGCGGGTTCTTTTGTAATCAGTCTTCAGCACTGAAATCTCTTCATCTTGCCGTTTGATCAAATCCTAAAATAGATCCAAATTCCATTGTTTAGATTGTTTAATAAAACCTTAAATGATTGGATAATCGTGTCGTTGTTTGCCGTGACCAAATTTTTCGAGATTACGGTAAAAATTCGCACCTTTTAGAGCAAACGATTATCGGCGAAGGGGAATTGAAAAGGAGAAAGGCTCGGCGAAAAGAAATCGAGCGGAAACAAAGTGAGACGGCGAGAAAATGACTTATAAATCTACATAGCTAGATACGCAAATTGATACTTGAATGCAAATTTTTGTATTCAGAGCATCCCGACGTCGCTCCATCGACCGCCACAAGATCGAAGAGAAACAAGGCGAACGAATCGCCGATCGAGAAGAAACCGACGAAGCTCGCCGATCGAAAACATCAACTATTTACCCCGGATAAAGCTATTTAAGATTTTTAACCTTAAACTTTTTCAATTCTTAATGATTCACGAGTTATGATCTCTTGAAGAAATAAAGCTTTCGGTTGATCAAATAGTCTAGAGAGTCTAAACGTAGAGATTCAGCATCATTTGAGAGTTTATGTATACAGAAAAACCCTGTGTTTCTCGAGCACATGATTTCCCGGAGAAAAATCGAAAAGCTAAAGAATTTGGCATCAAAAATAAGTGATAAAGATGTAATTTGGCTCTCTTTTGAGAGAAGCCGATTTCTGTTGACAACTCGCTTGTCTTGATGTCTTGATGATCTCTGTAAACATATAAAAAGTAGTTGGCAATATATTTACATGGGAAATCACAATGAGGTTAGAAACAGAAAATTCGAGCGACGAAAATCGAGATGAGAGTGAAGGCGGCTGCGGTTTTTGGAGAGGAATTGCAGAGATCTCCCGCACAACAGCATACTTTGTTCGAGCCTGGTCCCGAGCAGCCCGTATCCTAGAAATTCAAGAGTTAAGAAGTTTCAAAAAAGCTCAAACTTTTTGAACTCCAATCTTTGAAGCAATTAAGATCAAAAAAAGACCAAGCTTTTTTTAGCCGGAACCGAACCCTAACCTTTGGAACATTAACCAAGCGTGCTAGCCCCTTGGCCACCATTCATGAGCAGCAAAAATCGATTGCGTGCGCTAAAGCTTGTGGGTTTGCAAACACATAAAGCAAATTCGGCTCTGCACAACTATTGAGAGAATTGCGTCCAAGCACTTTACAGAAACCAAAAAAGCTAACGCCAAAACTGAATCGAAAAAAAAGTGAAAGCATGGACGCAATCTCACCTCAGACTTGTTCTATGAATTGCATAGATCCCCAGCGCAACAACATTGCTGACTCTGCCAATCACCCGTGCAACCTGTGTTCTAAAAAGTGGGCTAAAAAAAGTTTAAAGTTCTAGAAGGGTCAAGTTAGGCAAAAACTCAGGGAAAATGTTATAGCTTTTCTATAGTATCCGTATATGTAGTATCTATAGTTTCTATAGTTTCTATAGTATCGTACTCATCAGCTTTTCCTACTCAAAAATAGGGCATATCGTAAATCTACTATATAAAGAGCAGTGTCTGTCTGTCTGTACGGGCATTTTCTCGGCCGTGTTTTGACCAATAAAGCTAAAAGTTCTTTAGAAAACCTTAAAATTTATTTTAGTTGCGCTATTTAAAATAAAAAATTGAGAAAACCCAAATTTAGTGGCATCACGGGGGTCGAACCCGGGCCACGTGAGCCGTAGACAAGCGCGCTCCTGACTGCGCCACAGAGACAGAGACCCGCCTCACACGCCAATGCCCTAAAACCCGCAGCTAGGCGGGTTTTGCAGCTGGTAATCTACGCCCCCATAATGACAGACGTACAGTCGCGTAGTCCAACTTTAAACGTCCCATTCTCCGCGTTGCTTTAAGCTACAGTGCGTTTTATGGTGTCAAATGATAGCCCCTGAAATCTAGTATTTTTTGATACCAAAAGTATAGTTGGGAAAAATCTAGGGGCTGAGAAAAGAATGGTTTTCTAAAAAGAAGTTAGACTACACGACTGTACGAGGGGATGGGGTTTTATTAGAGGATTTATGGTAGGTTTTTCGTAATGTGCCAACCTGGAAGCATCGTCCCGAGTTTGGATCTCCACAGTCACGAGTCTCCGTATGTGAATCGTCTCCATTATTGTTTCGTCTCACGTACGATTTAAAGCACATGCGCACATTTGGGCCACAATCGCCTGGAATTAGAATTAGTGCAAATTGGTTACATCGAGATTACTGTGCAATGGTAATTGTATCTAGAAATTCCTCAAAATCTACGAAATATCTATCACTTTATCACCTAGCCAAGTGTAAAAGACGATGACTTACAAGGGAGCTGTTACTTGGACTGTACTTAGCTGATTCCTCAAAAGTTAACTTCTGCTAAACTCTTTAAAACTTACGAACAGACATTCCAAAAGTGTTTCCTTGGACTCCTTGTGAGAAGCCGTTATTTCTATTGGATAAAGTCTGTTGTCCAACGTAGCATTGCACAGCCACCGCCACACCAATCACCGCCAATAGAAGAAAAATTTGAGTCGAAGTTCGAAGTTTGAAAGCTATAGTCGAATTCCTTCTTCTTCAATATTTTATTTGGCATTAACAAAAAAAACAAGATAATAATATTTCATACATTAGAAGGCACGAATTCAAAAAGAAGCGACAAGTTTTGTGAGACCCGAAAACAGAAAAAAGTTTGAACCAACACTTTTCATAATTTAAATATCATCTCCCGAAAAGAAAAACAACAAGGAAGCATTTGAAAAAAGAAAAATCATGAAACAAAGTTTATTATCAAAGCTGATCTAGATTGGTCGATGCATGGGTGAAAGATCTCCAACGAAACGTTCATAAACATCTTCATCCAATCCACAGGGACGAGTGAATTCTTGGCCGCGCTCGTGGATCCATTTGTTCGACACCTGACAAGATTGTTTTTTGTTTTTTCGTTTCACTACCGTAATACTGTATTTCTTTTACAGAAATTACAGTACCAGTAATGTCTATCTTTACAGTATTTTCCACTCATTTCCTATATCCAAAAGAGTACATGTGTACTATTGAACTCCTCATTAAATTGGACGTATTTCGAAAGAATTCCCCTTTTTCCTTATCTGTTATGTGGTTAAGATTTCGCCACAAAACTCTTCCAAAATAGAATCGAATCTTTATCGATAAATTTAGCTTGCTTACCCATTTCACTCCAAGCAACACAGGACAAGCAGCATGACGGGTACGCATATCTCCATCACCATTTCGTTTCAAATTATACCTAAAAACCTGTTGACAATAAATCCTTTTGTAATTTTTACCAGAAGAGTGCGTCGTGAACTGATGGGAAAAAGGCAATTCCAAGTTTGTTGAAAACTGTGGCTCCACCGAGATCCGGCTGAGACATCTGAAAATTGGCTTCAGTTGTCAGTCTGCTTTCAAACATTTCGTCTTTTTAGCTGAAGCTCTCTTTCTTAGCTTTTGATATCCTACGGTATTGAAAACTTACATAAAATAATACTGTAGCAATTCGATTGCCAGTTCCGAGAGTTTTGAAGGCATTTGTCTCCTCTTTCTGAAATCCCCTTTTTAGAATAAAGATAAGATTTCTCAAGAGTCCATTATCAAAAGTTATTTAAAAATTTACCCTCGCAAAATCGTAATGTGGATCATAGTGACCGCCAAGGCCATAATTAGCTATCTGAAAAGTTTTTCAATTAATTTTTGATAAGATTAAGACAGTTTTCTTCATTGAATTTTGAAATGACCTGTAAATCTTCAGAAGTTTCTTGATTCAGATTTGTCATATCACCAATTCGTCGATTCACTCTTGCAACCACTTCACTCTCCATCTCTTTTAGCCAAGCACTGAAAAACATCAAGATTACGATAGTTCTGACACGTTTTAGAAAGAGAATTTAGATTAGGTAAACTCTTTTCCTCCAGGAAAAGCTATCATAACCCTCAATATCTTTTTATTGACCTCTTTGAGATTCGATACGATGCATGTTCAAGCTCTCCTGTCACCGCATTTTGCACCGTTGCTCGTTTCAACTAAATCAATCTTGATCTCATCAAAATCCAGCAAATCTCTTACTTTTGGTCTTGCCAAATCTTGAATGACAGCGATCTCCCGATCACTGACAACTTGTTTAAACAAAACGGCAAGTGGATTGTGTCGAATGATTTCAACTTTGATTGGAGCAATCTTTAAGAAGGGACGATCATTCTAGAAAGAAGATAAAAATGAAAGAAATGATTGCTTTACTTTATAATAGCAATAAAGTTTTCGTTGTTCTTCAGGTGTCGGCTTTTTTTCCTCTCCGCGACACAGCGATTCATATGCGTCTCTTTCCGGGATTCCATCCCATTCAACTCTGAAAATTGACGATTAAAGTTTAGATATAACTAGTATTGAATTGCTAGTGATAAAATAGCTTTGATTCAGTTCAGCTATTTTCTTTTCTACTTGACATCAAATCCATCACAAATCTCTTTTCTCTACCTTCTTTAAAACTCAACTTTGCCAGTAACTATGAACTTCTTGCTATTTAAATCAAATCTACTGTTGTATATTTTCTTTAGCACCTCTTATTGACAACTGGTGGTAAATCTCCTTGTAATTCTTTTCCATCAAGACGATCCTCATACCATTTGATGTTTCCTGAAAGTTGTCTCATAAGTTTAGACAAGATTACGATAGCTGTCAAAAGTTGACATCTTTTAACAACAGATCATTTAAAAGTTCAACCTTATCGTGAAGTTTTCAGCTTTCCCCACCTCTAGCTCTTGGATGACCTGGCGCGATTCGGGCCAATTTCTTTGTCAATGTCAGCGCTCTTCTCACATTTCCCTGTTGATACAGTGAATAGGCGAGGTATTCCAAAATCTCCGACTCCTCAATTGTTTGTGGATTCTCGTTTTCCAACTGAAACAAATTCTTTCTCATTTGATATCCATGATTCAATTACCCTATTCAGCGCTTCTTGCATCCACATCAAACAGTGATAGTAATCTTTTGCATTGTAGGCAGCTCGGCCAACCTGGAAAACATATTTTAATTCATTAAATATTTAAATTAAAGATTTAATTTAAATATTTAAATTAAAACTTTTCTTTATAATTTAATGTTTTAAATCTTATATCTTAGACGAAAAAAAACCTCGAAAACATCATGTGCATTCAGTTTGTGTCCGACTTTTTCTCCTCGAATCATTCCATTCGCTAGATCGTGTGTGTCCAATTTGTAAACATCCTGAAAAAGAGAGTGATCTTGATCTTTTTACTTAGCATATTTTTTGTATATTGTATTTGATCGATTTTTGTGCTTACTTGAAGTCGAAGCAGAGCAATCGCGGCTCCCGACAGATCTTCCTCACCCGGGAATTTTACCTAGAAACTTTTCATCAGATTTCACAATAATAAGCGTTTTCCAAAACCGATTTTCAGCTAAGCTAGCAGCCAATCCTCTCCTAATTTTTCTATTGACCTGGCTACAAAAAGTATCTAAGCCAGCTGGCGTCATAATTGAATCTAACATGACTTCCCTTTTGGAAACACTTGAAAACAAAAGCTTGCCTGCACCAGAAAGGATTTTTTCTATCATATTTTCAAGCACAAAGTACACCCCTCCCCATCCCCTTTGCCCCTTTTCAATTCTCACCTCATTTTCCTCTCGTCTCACCGTAATATTTTTGATGAATCGATGTGCATGATTATTCCGCATCATCTCCTCCACCTGGGATCTCATCTTTCACTCAAAATCTAATATTCTTCACCTGTCTCCATTCAGATGTCAATCTTTTGATGAGAAGAAAAGCATTGATCGGATTCGTCACAAATTCCGTGCCCACTTCTTGTGCCTCTGCATTCCTTGTGTTGTACTCTTCAGCGAATCTGAAATCATTGCTATTTCAAGATCATTTTATCTTTAATCCATACTTTTTCAATTGTTCCAATCTTTCCTGTTCGGCCTCAATGTAATCGTTGATCACCGGTACGATGTTTTTCTCGGCACCTAAACTTTCAAAAGGATTCATTTTCTAAAATGTGTCACCTTTTGAAAACTACCGTAATCTTGGCTCTAGCTCTATCTAATCTATCAGTTTTTGGTAGATTTTTGTAAAGATTCGCGAAGTTTATCGAATTACAGAAAAAATTGCTAGATTCATAGATAGATTGGTTATAGACAAAATCCAAGATTACGATAGCTTTTGAAAGTTAATACTTGCTAATATGAAGCAGGTTTGATTAAAGTGACACTCACCCAACATGTGCTGTAAATCGGCAGTTGCCGTGAATAGATCAGCCCATGCTATTGCCAAAAGATAACTCAATAAATGGAGAGTTCGCATTGTTTTCGTGGGGTGAACCAAGAGAATTTGTACACAAAAATAAGTAACTGAAAGCTAATTTTATGCTTGAATGAATTTCAAATGGTTTACACGGTTCTCTAAACATCTGGAATAGAAAGAGTTACCAAATTAAACATAAAACAAATAAATTTTATACAAAATCTTAAAAATTCAGCTTCCCATTTTTAGCTGTTAAAAGAAAAGAGGTTAATTTTATTGAAAAGAGATCAATTGAGAAAGGGAAATGAAGGAAAGAAAGGAACGGAGAGTGGATGAGGAAGAAAGGAGAGAAATGGGGAAGAAAGGGGTGGCAAAAGTTCCACGCTGTCGCTCTGGTCTTGAGGAGGGGGAGGGGTGCTCCCCTCCCCTCCTCTCCCTCCTCTCCCCCTCCTCTAGACACAAGACCGGTCACCCCCTTTCCCTTAAGATCTCTTTTATCCCATTTTCCTTTCTTTACCCTATATTCCAGCTTGTGTTCGAGACCACCAGTTTTTGAATTCCATTACCCCCACAAAAAATGGTAATTTTGGTGGAACGGGTTTCCCTTTCTTCTCGTCTCTCACCAGAAATTCTACAAGAAGAAAATTATTAATCTTTCTGCAGAGACTAGCTTTTGTTTTTTTGAATATTTCTCAAGTCTACAGTGAGATTAAACTGATTGAAATTGAAATCAAAAATGTTAAAAGAGTTTGATCCAAAATTTGAGAATAAAATTAGTATAGAAAGCTTTGGTACTGTACGCTTATCCCTCCTCTTGAGTGAAGATTAAATTGTCAACGTCTGAAACTATTTTCTACGGAAGGTATCTAAATAGCATCTAAATTTTTAAGACTTCTTTTGTTCTAATTGTAAGATTTTTAGAAAATTTTGCTTATCGAAAACACAAAAGTTCAAGTTTGTGGAAAAACAAATTTTCTGAAAGACGAACTTCCAAAATATGTTAAGTACATCTAAACAAAACTCTGTTAAAGAACGAATTTGATAAAATATCTTGTTGATGTTGTTATTATGTCTGACAGTGTTCTCATGGTTTATATAGGAAAAGTTTAAAGACGATACATGCTTTTGGAGGAGAGAAAATGAGAGAGAAGCGGAACAAAAGGAAACAAGAAAACTTGTCCTTGTTTTGATTCAAATTAATGATGCAATCGAATGATGTAATGAAAAAGAGAATAATGGATTTAGAATGTTTATTATATTCAAGAGAATCCTTGAATTTGACCTCCGTTTTTGACCTCTGCAAAAAGAGATTGACATCTGTGGATGAGAGATGGGAGATCGATGGATTCTCTTTTCTTTTCTTTTTCTTTGAGTCACTTTGCACCGCAATAGTGTAAAAAGAAAAGAAAATGGTGGAAACAATTCAGAGAACGATCAAAGAATGAGAGCAAGTTGAATGAAATGTGAAAGCTACAAAAGTACTTGAGAGATCGTTGAGTCTTTCATTGGTAGATTTAATATCAGATCTATTCACTCACTGTCATGGCTCACTACCTTGTACTGATGTCAGACTCAAAACGTAGTATCAAGATCTGTTAAAGAAGCCTAGTTGTCAGATGCAACTCCATGAAGCACGAGGATGGTCAAGATTAGTCAAGAGGCCCATACCTCTTGACTAACCCCCCCCCCCCAACCCCCCCCTCTTCGTTTCCGAAAATATGTCAACTTTCATAGAATATCATAGTCTCGGCCGCAGTTTTTATTTAATCTATCTACTCTTTATACATTCTTTGATATCTATTGTGATCTCTCACTGCATCAAACCAAATTAAAAGCAAAAGTTGAACTTTTGTTCGATTTGTTTGTTCGATTCGATAAAAGCAGAAAGAGTTTTTCGAAACGTGAGATGTTTTAAAATAGGAAAAATACCAGTCAAAAGGGACACATGTAGTCAAAATTGTGCTGTTATAACCCAGCTTGTTATCTCATTTAACCTGTAAGAGAATCGCGAATAGAGAATCCATAAAAATATAATTTCACACCGCATACAATAACCAGAACAGAAGAAGAACACCGATATGATTTACATCAACATTTTCTATCAACAAAAGATTTACATCAACATTTACTCTTCATATTCGTTTATATTTCAATTTTTGTATATCAAAAACATTTCAACAAAAATATTTTCTATTTAACAATTCTACATTGGAATGACTTGTGAGTGTGTGCAATTCTCAAAGATGAATTCTTTCCATTGGATCAGACGGGACATTCTTATAGGGATCGGTTTGATCAGAGCCAAGAATTCGACTCTAAACAACATCGCATTTGCATATCTTAATCCATTATTATAGTAATACTATTTTACGACAAAATATTCATTTAATATAGTCGAAAATGTTCACTTGATGCAATAGTTGTATCTCTTGTTCTTTCGCGAGAACTTTCCTCTCCTCGATCTCCTCGAATCTCTCCAAGATCAGGGTCACCTTTAAGTTTAAAAAATTTAAAGATTTTCTTGATTTAGATTTTTTCTTATAACAAACATCAGTCAAAATACGTCCAATTGAGTTCTCGATGTGATCGATTCGACGGTTCAATCTGGAAATGATCTTCATTATCGTTTAATGGGGGAAAATGAATCTACAGCTTCACCTTCTCTTAGCTATTTACCATAAATACCGTAATAGTACCCCATCCCCCTCGTACAGTCGCGTAGTCGCAAAAGTTTTTTCGTATTTCATTTTTTTCAAAGCTCCCGTACTTTCAAAAAATGCGTCTTTGGTATCAAAAAATAGCTGAAATTCAGGGCTATTTTTTGATGCCTAAGCCCGCATTGTAGCATAAACCAGTGTCGAGAAAAACGCGTCCAAAGCTAGACTACGCAACACTCCACACCGTCATTATGGGGGTGGGGCACTATTACAGTATTTACGGTAGCTATTTAATAGTGTTGACTTGAGGGATCGCCTTTTAGTTTTGAAAAAGTAGTTATATAAAAAGTAAACAATACGCAGTGTAGCCATTATTCGATTTCTCTAAGCTTTCTTTGGATTGAAGCTTTCTTTTCTCTCTTTCCTCCTCCAATTCATTCTCGATTCGACTTTTCTGAATTGATTGTTATCTAAATGAGAAAACTTCTCCACTTCATCCGCATTTTTCACCGATCCCTCGTCAATGCTGAATTTGATGAACTTATCGTTGATCTCATCATCTGAGAAACCACGGCTGAAAAAGCTATAAATCTTATCCACAATAACTAAAAGCAACTATAGAATCTATTCAGAGAAATTGCAAGCTAAATCAGACAGGGAAAAGCCTGGCCTTGCCTAGCCCTAGCTCGGAAAAATGACATTAAAACAAGTTTGGAAATAACTACAATAGTTTTCTTTTCCTCATTTCACTGACCGAACAAGTTGAGCTCTCCATTTGGAATAATCGGACACATCGGGTGTCTCCCCTTTCTTCGAGAGTTTCAAAAAACGAAGAACACGATAGAATTTCTGATTCGCAATTAAATCAGTCAACATTTCCAACAAACCGCTTTGAAGAATTCAGCCATTTCGAAATCGTTTTTCTGTTTCTCGAGCTCTTGTTTAACTTCAACATAGGTATCATTGATGATAGCAAGGAACATGTTCTTGAAAAAGAAAAAAGATCATTCAATTCCCATTTAATAATTTGAATGTTTTACCAAAAGGACGAAGAAAACGAAGAAGACATAAGTGATGAAAAAGGTTGGTCCAAGGTAACGATTGGCTCTCTCGAGGGCGTGGAAATCTGAAGAGAGGGGAAACTGATGGCAATTTCGTGTACTTCAGCCGATAGTACAAAGTGAAAACGCATCTTTTCTGGCATATTTCATTATTTATTAACTAAATACTAAATTATGAAATGCTAGGACTGATATCGGGTCGGAAATGTCGGTTTAAGACCGTTACAAATTTGAATCCATATCTAATAGGTTGATAAAAGAATTGTGTGTGCCAGAAAGGAGATGTTATCATTTTTTTTAAACACAACGTAACTCTTATTATTTGATAAATGCTTTACGAACCGAAATCACCCAAAATCGTTCGCAAAAGTGCGAAAACGGCCGAGTAGAAAGTGGAATAGTCTTGGATCTGGAAATCAATGATCAATGATCAAAATTTTCTCAATTTCTCAATGATCAATGATCCAAAAGCTATCAATTTCAATCTTTTCTTTTTCAGAACCTAACCTGTGTCCCAAAACAAAGATATCCAAATTGGGCATAGGCAAAGAAAAAGATAAAAAACATAACAGCAAATCCACCGATATCTGAAAAATCAAGAGATCAAGGGGATTAAGGGTTTTCCTGTATACAAGATATCGATATTATTGTTCATTGGAAGACATCAATGATTGTTCAACTACTAGTAAAGTCTAAGTCAAGCCAGAGGCCAGTTCAGGCAGAAGACCCTGGCCTGACCCTGACGATATCCATATTCCCTTACCCTTTGCCGATCGAGAGAGAGTTGCTGATAGTTGGGACATTGTCTTGTTGAAGCTGATGTATTTGAAGATCTGGAAACAATTTGAATCTTTTCAAAATGTTTTTTCACTTTCATCCACGAGAAGAAGAGAAGGACGGCGAGGAAATTGCTGTAATTGTTGTTCGCGGTGACCACATCGTCCAAACTAGCCACCTCGAGATTGCCTCAAATTGGGATATTTAGGCAGTAACTAGCTTTATATAAATATAATCTGAATCTTATTTAATCACAGATTCAATATCACTTATAAATGGAAATCGATTTCCCCAACCATTCATCAGCTCGTTCACGCGCATCTCGGAGATCCGAATTCGATTCAGAAAGAGAATGATCGTCACAATTGAGAGCTGTAAGTGGATAAAAGGTTGTAGCATTTTTTACAGTATTCCTATTTTGCATAAATAATCTAACCGATATCACGATGATATCGATGATATTCCAGAAACTCTCAAAGTATCGCAAGCGCCACTTCATAATCTCCAATAGCTCCTAGAAGCAATTCACTTTTTTAAAGCCTTTCTTTCAGAAAACCTCAAAGACGAGAAAAAGGGTGAACGCTGTGAAGACTCCTTGACATGCCAGAACAAAATAATCAAAGGTTGACACGTAGCTGATCAAACGGAGAGTCTCGAAATTGGCTGTTGGGATGACACCACCAGTAGCGGGTAGCTCAAACAGCAATCTGTATAAGGAAATTTATCAGTATCTAGTGTTCATACTTTTCGAAAATTACCGTAATCTTGGCTCAGGCTTAGCCTTGATGGCCTTTATCTAAGCTTATCTTAACTTTGGCTTGGTCTTACGGTAGCTTTTTCTCTATTATACCTTTGTCCTGATTTTGTGGCTCAAAAAAGGATCCCGAACCAAAATAGAAAGATTACAGTTTAGAGCTAAAACAACGGTAGTTTTTCGACTGTTCGACACTCTTTAGAAAACACCTCTACAATGAAACACACCGGCACACGCAAAACAGATTGATATTTGCATTGTAAAGGGAGAAATCGACGAGAATCGCCCTCGTTCCCCTTTCGATCCAACGATTGTAGAGAAGGTGATTGATTCGAGTGTTTGCCTCCTGGAAATGATCTCAATTCTGATATTGATATCTCCATCAAACAGTCATGTTGTTAAGTGGTAGCAATGCCACAAATCCTCCTCCGCCGTATGTTCCCATCTGGCCGTAGATCGTCCCCGTGCTCAGATCTTTCGCCGATTGCCATGAGAAGCTGAATTGATTTAGATGTTCAGTTGACGCAAGTCGATTTTGTGATTAACTGAATGTCTGGTTCATTTTTCTTTTAAAACCTACCGTAACCCGTTTTTAAATCTAACCATCAGTAGCCTTGATGGCCTTTATCCAAGATAAGGAACCAAGAACCTTATCCAAGCTTATCTTGACTTTAGCTTGGTCTTACGGTAGCCTTTCTGGCAAACGAACATTACGGTAACTATTCTGAAGTGTATTTTTTAAAAAAAAACCCTTAACAACTTGATTTTTCTATTTTACATATTATAGACAAACGCTTGATAATCTTGCTGATCAAAGCCAGTCGCATTTGTGACCGCAATGTCTTCGTGATCTTCTTTCGATTCTCTAAATGTTTAACTTTAGGCTCGTTTTTGCTTGATTAAATACGTATATGGTGCAAAGCATTCCTTGATTTCTCTCACGAATGGATCCACAACTGTGCACGAGTTATTCGTCACCTTAACATCAATCAATCTTTCAGCAATTCTTTCTTTTCATCTCTACTTTCAACATCCGAATCCTCGGTCGTCCCAACAATTTATTCTCATAGTAAACCATTCCCATTTGTGTGCTATTCCCATCAACTCCTTCTACAAAAATAATAATTGTATTGATTTTCAATAAGATTTGGAAGAAATTTGCAATTAAATCTATCTTTAAAGTGCTTTAAAAGTTGTCTCTTAGAAAATGACTGTTTTTGCGGTTACATCTTAGCATTCAAGCCTGTTTCGGAGACTTTTATTTAGAGCTCAGAGACAAGTAGATACTGTGGTTATTTCAGTTTTTAGTTTTTTTAGCTTTTTTATACTCTAATAAAATAGTGATCGATACTAAATTTTTAAAAAATTGATTCGAAAGAACTTTTCAAAGAAAAGTAGTGAACTTAAAAAGCCCTGGAGTTATGGGGAAAAGCAAAACTACTTGCAAAACTACTTGCAAAACTATACTGTAGTATATTCAACTCTAGTAATCGTTACGTTTCCTCTACTTATTAGTTCATAGTTCTTTTTTATGTTTATCTTTCCAAAAAAAAAAACACCTTCTCCTCCACAAATGAACCCATAGGTGGAATTTCCATCAATCGTTTCACAATCATTTGTCGCATACAAACCGTTCACCAGTTGAGTGTTCATGTACTGAAAATTTTCGATTTTCAGACTATTTTCGGGTTTTTGGTCAAAAATCGACTCGCAAAATTGATGAGAAACAGATGTTCTTCGAGATTTTTAACCGTCAAAAATTGCCGCCTCAAACCAAACCAAAACGCAAAAATTGCCGCCTCAAACATCTGTTTTCCATGAGAGCATTTCTATTTGTTTACATCGATTTTGAGAGACAAAAAAAGCGATTTTAAACAACAAACAGCCCAAATATCATCCATTTTGGTCACATCTTCGAACGTTTGTCCGTCTTGATTCTGCGAATTCACGAACAATGATTGCATTGCAGAGGTGAAATAATAGGTCGATGATGAGGTCGAGGCGAAGGCAACTCAAAGAAAAACGAATTCAATTCAAAATAATCTTAAATACTGATACTGAGAGCCAATTTCTTTTTAAACTACAAACTACATTAGAGTATGTCAAAGTTAAAAGTATTCTGTCCAAAGTCAACTTACTTTAATTAATAACAATAAGGCAACAATTCACTTCCACCGTAATCTTTCCTTTACAGTATTCTTTCGTAACCTTTACAGTACTCACTTATGCAAAGGATGAGCAGAAAGAGGAGAAAAACGAACATTTCTCGGATTGTCATATGTACGCCTTTTCCTCGACGAGAATCGATCGCACCTAAACAACCTTTTTTTTAGATCAACTGGACCTCTACATCTTGGCAATATAATGAACAAATCTCCTCAAAATGTTACCCTGTACTCCATTGATGAATTTCCCCATGGACCCTTTCACTCCACTTGCTTGATTCGTGTTCTTTCCACCAGCAAACTTTTTCGAGTAGTCGCCCTCGAATTCCTGGAAGGATTCATAGGAGAATCGTTACTCTTCGAATACCTCAGATTCCATATGTCCTGCATGAGCTGCTTCAGTGACCGATGGAGGGCGCTCAAACCCAGCCAATGCTGCATCACCGTAAAGAGTGGGTCGACGATTACGGGCGCCCGTCGAGCTCATCTGGGTATTCATTCTTTGAGTTAAATAAGAATAGTACTAAAAAAAAAATACGAAATACAGGCTACCTAGGAATAGAAAGCTACAAATTAAGTTTGGATTTTGGACTACTGAGACCTTACCGCAAAGAGACCTTTTGAGTAGTTAAAATTCTGAATTTAAAAATTTAACCAAGCTTTCAAGGAAAGCAAAATTTTCCATTAAAGAATATTTCTCCATGGAAATTGTCTCGGTTCTAGGAGACGATCTCCACAATTTTATTTCTTCCACCACATTCACATCCATCCATTTCCCCCATTTCCATAGTGATCTCAAATTCTTCTCTAAACCCTTAAAATTCTCCCGCAAAACGTTTTCAACTCTCTGTAATTGGTGAATATTTGGTTTGTCTGTGTCGAGTGATTAGACTCAAAAAATGGAAAGGGAAATCGGGAATTGTAAACAGAGAATCGTTTCTTTTTCATTCTTTTTCATTCTTTTTTGTATTTCCTCTATTTGGATGAGTCGTTTAAACAATTCGACGACTTTTAAACGTTTCAAACAAAAGCAAGAGATCACTTTCACTATTTTTTATCTTGGTTGAAACGTTGAAGAGAATCGATAATGGAAAATGCGATAGGAACATTAATAGAATGCCAATTTTGTTGACACTGACACATCCACTGAAATTTTTCTAATAGTTTCAATAAAACTTCGCAAGCCAACCTGACAAAAAATAGACAAAATAGACAAAAAAGATGAGAGTATTTGAAGTAACTCCACAACAAAATTAAATACCAGCTTAAGTCAAAAACAGAAAGATTCAGTCAAGGGTAACGATTTCATCATCTTTGTCCGCATCGGCACCATTGCTCTGCAAACATTTTGTTCGAGCTCGATCTAAAAAAGAAAAGTCTTTAGAAAGAAGTATTTTCAACTTGCCATTTTCCCCCATGCCACCATTTTTTGGATGCACTGTGCTGAGATGATTTTCAAGTAGTTGATAGGAAGCGCATTTGAATGAGCAAACGTCACACGAATACATGATTTCGGCAGAACCTATGAAACTCTTTGGATGCGAATGTAGTGGGGAAAACTTACACAACTTCACTTGATGTTCAGCGACCAAGTGTTGAAGCATGTTGAACGCATATTGCTAAATAAGTGAATTTGCACGAAAACAGGATATAACATACCTTGCTGCAGTGTTTACATCGTCCACCATCTTCTCGGCGTTGTGCTTTGCTCAAGAGATCGGAGGTAACCAAACCATGAGACATTAGAAAATGTCGTTCAAGTTCTTCGTACGTCCAAAGTCGTAAGATAAAAGAAGATTACTGATAGCAGCAAATTCTTAACACCATTAGTTGTTTTGACAAAGAAATTTCAAAGTATTTCCAACGGTTGCCAGGGAAGTTGTTTTTGTTGTCCTTTCCCCTCTCCAAATACCATAGAAAAGCACAGTTGCTAAGTATAACATACAAGTAAACATATCCTTAATGCTAATGAGTAACACCAAGCATTTATGCAAGTTTGTGTGAATGTGGAAAAAGTGGGTGCGTATGGTTTTTCAAATATTTCAATACAAATACCTACCGTAAATACTGTAATTGTAATCCCACCCTCGAGGGGAAAAATAGTAACCCATGGGGTTCAATTACAGTATTTACAGTAGGTTGTTTTGCGTTGATGAACTCGTCGAAATCTTCGAAATCTTCGCCCTTTCCTCCATGAATCATCAACGATTTCTCACCGACCAATATTGATGATCATTGATCTAAGATAAAGAATATAAGTTGACTCATTCACTGTTTGGATTAGCTCTTTTTCACCCCACAAAAACCTTGAGAAGGGTCAATTGATAGAGAAAATGATTGCGTTTCTCTCAACATCACTCTCTATTTTCACAATAATTTTCCCCCGGATGTGAAAGATGGGGAAAATGAGAGAGAAGGGGGTGGGGGAAGGGGCTGGACTGGCTGGACTGACTGGGGGTCTCCTTTCCTATGTATTGGGGCTAAACAGAGCGGTCAATCAGTCCCCATTTCACTGCGAGACACCAATCAACATGTTATCTCCGAAATATTTCGGAGTATTTCTTTTCATTGCTTTAACTGAGGTAAGCTTTTATCATTTCAATAGGTTCAATATTTCGAATAAAACTTTGCAAGCCTTTGCAAACTTTGCAATGTAGTCTAAATCGAACTTTATTTGTTAGTGCTTTATAAACAGTTTGATCATAAAACCCGATATCCAATCGCTGTCATTCATTCGATTTTTCACAGGCAGCCGTGAATCGTCGTGACACGGCTGTTCTCTCGCAAGTCAACAATGTTTTCAAAGATAATTGTCGAGCCAAGGTTTGTTTATGAGATTGTTTAGCAAAAGATTCGTTTTATCGTTTATCGCAAAGATTTTAAAAGCTATATTCTTAAAAATTTTGATAAAAAGCTAGTCGAGATGAAATTTTGCTATAGTTAGTCCATAATCTTGATGCATCAGCTCGAATCTTTTCAGTCAGGCGGCGGTTGTTCGTGTGATATCAAATGGGGCGATTCTGTTGAGCAACGAGATTTCTACAGTGACACGGATTGCAAGAAATCTGTTGAACGTATGAGGAAAATGAGGAATGTAAAGGGGAATGAATTTAGAACAAACCGTTGACAACAAGAAAGCCCTCAACAAAGAGATTCAACAGAAATTCGGAGGATTCAAGGATAACTGTTTTCCAAAGGTCGGAAAATTCCTTTTTTTTCCTAAATGATTACAATTTTTGAACTCTTTTATTTCCTGCATAAAGCTTTTAAAAAGAAATATTATTCTATTTTCGATAAAATAATATTCTATTTCTGAGAAATCGAATCAGTTTCATTTTCAGCCATCTGGCGGATGCAAATGTGAGGTGAATTTGGGTCGAACCGGTGATGCACCACAAGTGATCGAATATCACAATGAAGCTGATTGCAAAAAGAGTATTGAGGGTTGGCTTTGGAATGATAGATTTTTAGTTTTTAGTTTTTAGTTTTTAGTTTTTTAAATTTTACATAAATAAATTTCAATTTCAGCGGAAACAGCCGAAAACAAGAAAGACGTCAACGAAGAAATCAAACAGAAATACGGAGACTTCAAGGAGAATTGCTTCCCAAAGGTTTTCAAAAGAATTTCATTGAAATATTTATTCTTACATTCATTTTAGCCATCGGGTGGATGTAAATGCAATGAGAAAGACGCGAGTGGAGCCGATGTGGTGGCATCGTATTCAACTGATGCACAATGCAAGGAGCTCGTCCCGGTTCGTTGAGATACTGTTTAATAAAAGAACTAAAGAGTAGAGATCATTTAAACCGGTAACCTATTGCTAGGCCTTTCAATTAACACTATTTTTTCAGCGAAACAAGGAAAAGCGTGAGGCTCGCGAGGATACCCGAACACAATCGCAATTCCAAGTCAATGTTCGTCAACAAAAAGTCGGTTTCTATAGCTTTTCGATAAGTTTATCAATAAGTTTTCAAGTTTATCCTTTATTTTATCATTCTAGGACTCCGATTCTCCATCGCAAAATGTTCGTGATCCAGTGAGAGAGCAAGCCCAAGCCAACTATCGAGCTGTTGTCAACGAGTTGAATGAAAAATTCAAGGGATTGCGTGAAGGATGTTATCCACGACCAAAAGGTAGAAGAAGGGGAACATTGTAATAAAAGATCTATGGATTTGATAATCTCTGGATCAAAGCTCTGTATTTGATATTTTCGTGGACCAGGGTTGGGACTAGGAAACTAATATATATAATACTTTATTCAGGATCTGAGATAAAGTGCGCTAGATTTAAGATGAAAACACATGAATTCATACACATAACACGAAGAGAGCCGATAAAAAGCAACACGATATAATACATTTAATATATGGGTAGCACAGATAACGTCAAGGATCCACTAGAGGATCCACGTCAAGGATCCACTAATCTTGCAAAAGTGTAAAAAATATAACAAGCAACTTTCTAGGTTGCTTGTGTGTTACTGGGAAAGATCGAAGCGGAAATGACATCACGAGACGTTTCATGAAAGACACTGAATGCAAATGCACAGCCGGATCACCTGGATGTCCTGTTTAAGGGTTTATCACAAATTTCATTTCAAACTTTCTGTCCCATATATTGAGTGCTTTTCTGCTGTACTTTGCCCATAATAAGATCTCTTATGCCTAGCCAAAAATACTCATTTCTTCATGCAAATATCAATAAAGCTTTATTATATATACAGCAAGAAAAATGCTTAACACTTTCCAAATTTAAAAATGATTTTTGTGGAGATATTGTTTAGATAGGAAATTGATCAACAAAAAATTTGAAAGAAAATTGAAAATTGAAAACTAAAAAATTCTAGAAGCAAACAGTGTGCGTTGAATGACGCATATGAAGTTCTTTTGCGATCATTTCAGCGGTGATTGGATGCATTCCACCACGACATTTCAGATAGGTCTCACGAGCACGACGAGCCGCAACTGGCCAGCCATTCAAAGCTCTGAAAAGTTGACTCTTTTTAAGAACGTAATTTCTTTGACTTTCTACGTATAGTTAAAGTCTATTGTCATAAGTAGAGTGTATTCTAAAAGGTATCTATTTGAGAAACTATCGTAATCAAACCGTTAGTTTACATCTAATCAACCTGGTAGTATTCGATGATGAAAAGGCTTAGTCAATTATATCAAAATCGGACCGAATGTAAACGAACGGTTTGACTTCGATAGTTTTCTCGAATAGTTGTCTTTTAAGAAACGCATTACTCGTAAGGAACACACTCTAGTTATAAGGCTAAATATCGTATTTCTTCTCTTATAGCTTAATTTGAATAACTAAAATTTGTATATGAGCTGAGTAACAAGTGGCGGACATTCGAGTTGCAAGTACCCTTTTATATTTTCATCCACCGATGTACAAAAATGGCTATGTATGACTATTGGCTATGTGGCTATGTATGGCTATGTACGTATGTCTATGTATGTATGGCTATGTATGTATAGCTATGTATGTATGGCTATGTATGTATGGTTGTTATAAGGCTAAATATCGTATTTCTTCTCTTATAGCTTAATTTGAATAACTAAAATTTGCATATGAGCTGAATAAAAAGTGGCGGACATTCGAGTTACAAGTACCCTTTTATATTTTCATCCACCATGGGCTCTATTTAGAGGAATGGAACTCAATGGTATGTTAAGAATACGGTATATTAACTCTATTCGATAATGAGTTTATTAGAAATACGGTATTTTTGCTTAATACATTGACTCTTAGCTATAAAGGCTTTTAGTTTAGTCTTATCATTTAATCTCAAAGTTTTAAAGTTTCAAACGCAACACGTGAGCGCAACACCCAAAGAACATTCCCTATCCTAATATTTATATTTATTTTTATCTATAAAGTACTTGCAAACATTTTCTCACCTATAAACCGGTCTACAATATTTGAGTCGTCCTTGTACTTCAACGAACCACAAAGCTTTCTCGATGATTTTTTCCCATTTTGCTTTGATGCAAACGCGAATCCAACTGAAATGATAACAATTGAATGCCATAAAATTTCTTGACATTTCAATTGCCTATTTGAATGTACTAATGCTTTTCGGACAGTCTTGTCTAAATAAACAATCATTCACAATGGAAAACGAATGAAAACATTCTTTGAAAATCGAATATTTTATAGATGATAAATAAAATAAAAAAGGGTTATATAAATCCGTGAAAAAAAATTCTTTTATATCAACTTTCTTCTCATTAACTTCTTTGCAATGAACGCTTTTTCTTTCATCGTTTTCTTTTCGATTTTATTTGTGGCTGGTGAGTTTAAGCAATCACACAGTACTTTACTTCAAAGGTGTTAAAAGTCAAAAGTGTCTCTAAAAGTCTGGTTTCAAGGTTACGGTAGTAAAGAGACAAAATTTAGTGTCCACAATGGGTGAAGTGGACGATGATGATCGAGAGAAAAGAGACACTCGAATCAACACCCCGTACTCGTCATCGACTTACTATCGCAATCAATATCCCCTCTCTTCTTCATCACTCTATGGTCGGAATTATCCCTACTCATCCACCTATTACAACAATCGCTATCCATACAATCAATATGGACGAGGGTTTGAAAAAATGATGAATTTTTCTAATGACATTTCAGTGGCTACCAGGGCTAAGGACCGTGGACAAATCGTGTAAACTAACTTCTCAAAAACTGAATATATTATCTGTAAATTGTTTTCCCAATGCGCAAATAAACCCACTTGAGCACGATCTCGCAATTTTGACTCTTGTTCAATTCATACAACGCATCGAGCGCCTCCAACTTGTAGTGTTCGAGTGGAGGATCGTGCTGAAATCAAAACGCTATAAATACAGTACAGAAAAATATTTGCATTCAATACAACACTCGTCTGTCTTTCGTCTTTAATTCTGAATAGAATCGATACTTTTTTTTTTCACTCTTCAACTGTCTACAAGATCTACAAGATTCAAATGCCCGTATCCAACCTGCCACAGTTGACTGAGGAATTCGATTTGCTGAAGTGGTTGCATCTCTTTGTATTGTTTAGCGGAGATCTCCTGGAAATTATCGGATAATTTTTTGCCTTATCTTTTCCTCACTTTTATCTTCTCCTCATCGGCCTCAATCCATTGATTGAAGAGCTGCTGACAGTCATGAACCATCGTCTCATCATAGCTAAAGATTTTCTTGTGAAAGATGGATCTGAGTTTAAAAAAATTGAGTATCTTTAGCTTGTAAACAATTGTCAGAGTTCCATTACAAACCTCGGCTTTTCGGGCGGCATTCCAACAGCGAAAAACCAGGCATCGAAATTCACCGTATCCAGGATGTCTTTCTTGTCCTAAATCTCACAAAATTCTCCTTCAAAACTCTTTTCTTACATGAAAATATTTGAATAGATGATCTTTCCATTGAAATGAATCGATTGCCTTGTGAGCAAAAGTACTCAAATAATCACGAAGATATGGCTCGAAAACTTCTAAAGAAGATTCATTTATTATTTTGTTGATTTCTTTTAACAAACCAGGTCCTCCAAGTTTTTGCTCAAGATAAACGAGTAGAGCTGAGCCTTTTTCATAAGGAACACACGAGAAAGCGACGTCTGGATCCACATTTTCGTGATCTTGAATCAATTTGGTGAATTGATGAGTGGGCGTGAATTGCTCGTACACCTAAATAATCAAACTTTTTCAAAGCCGTGTTATTTTAAGATAATAAATGATTAAAAATGCTTTACCGCTGGAATGAGATTATTCGTCCATCCGTTGAACGCCATAAATTGTCGATACTCTTCCGAAACTAAACGCCCGCAGATTTTCCTCTCGATGAACATCGTGAAACCCTCGTTTAACCTTGAATTAATGGAATGAATATATTCGGAAATCTTTCCCTCCTACCAAAAATGTTCCCAACTGCTGTTCGTGACGAGATTCCCACTCCACGAATGAGCGATCTCGTGAGCGATCACCGATACCAACGATCGATCACCAGCCTTAATATTGATTTCTTTAAAGTTTTCGATTTAATTCAAAGATTCAACGGTAATTCTAAAGAAATTTTAAAGCCGTAAACTTTCATTATCATCATCATACCGATTATCTTTACAAAAATCCTTACTATTAGAGTTGGCGTCAAGAATGTGAGACACGGATTCTCCATACCACCGAAAGGAAAAGTCGATGGAAGGCAAACCATATCGTATCGACCCCAGATATATTTCCCAGCAATCTCCTCAGCACAAGCCAAGATGTCTTCGGTCTAAACAAAAACAAGATTTGTAAAACCAGTTACCCAGATTACCTACCTATTGACCTTATTTAACTATTGAGTAACTATGACACTGAACTCACAACAGAAACACTTGTTCTCTAAAACCCTCACCTCGCTGAACTCCCAGTGAGCCGCTTCAACCATCGATGGCTCGGCCCAAACAGCGCATCGATCAGAAATGTCTCTCTTCTCAAGTACACCTATATCAATTTATATGAATGTTAGAGTTTTCCTCCATACCGACAACAATAGCCAAGAGATATGATGGAATTGCAACGGGTTGCTTGAAGAAGAAAGTCGTCTCTTCATCGTCACCCTTTGATCCTTCTCCAATAGCTGACATCAAACAGGTCAGACCGGTTGGCACGGTAACCTACAATAAAAACAAATTGTAAATGCAGTAAATATTCTATTCTAAGTAAAGTACTGTAGATTAGATATGGGAAAATTCCAACTCGAACCTAAAATTCCACCCTCGTTCTCTTGGCCGTTTTTTGACCGATTGCTCTGAAATTCTGTCTACTAGCAGAGACTCCAAATTTCTATTTGTAAAGAAAATTTCAGAAAAATCGGTCAAAAAATGGCTGAGAAAACGACGGCGGAATTAGGTTCGGCTTGGAATTTTCCCATCTCCAGGAATTTTCTCCATCTCACCTGTGCATCATACGTCGATTTCATCGACGGTGTGTCCATGCCTATTCATTTCTTTTTGTAAAATGTTAAAGCCCAAAAAAAATTTACATGGCATAATCGATCGTGCGTGAATCGCTTGACATTGTGAGAACAAATATGGAGCTTTCTTGTCCTGTGTTTGTTCCTTTTTCAGCCATTGAAGAGCGGTTGCATCGGGTGAGGTACTGTACTCGATGATGACCTCCCTAAACAAATTGACAAGTTCTCCGAAAACTCTTCCTTTACTTAGAACTTTGTAAAGTATCGCTTACTTTCACAAGAAAATTTTCTAAATTCCTTTTTCTCTAAACTTTGCCCTTATGTCAATTCTCCCCAACCCCCACCGCCGCTTCAATGAGAAAATCCGCGATTTCACAAGTTTCAACGAAACCTTTTTTCTCAGAGATTATGATTGGGTGAAATCGAAAGAGAAAGAACCCACGTGATAACTCAAAATACAAAAAGAGAATTTGTGATAAGAATTTTGAAAGGAAGACGAGAAAAAGAAGAGAAAAGAGAGTCGATTGAAGTGTCTGTCACCATTTTGTTGGCCATCTTTCAATTCACAGAGAAGTGAAAGATTAGGCAAGTGTCTTGCGTGTGACAGTTTTAAATCCCCTTCCAATTTCAGGGTTCAATCAGATCTAAGCCTGCAGTGCTGCAATCGTTCAAAGATCAAGGAAATTATCGGAACTAATTTTTACTCACAATTCTTGTCCCTCTTTCGTGCAATCGGTCGGCAAATAGATCTTCATCTTTGAGCCGAAGAAAGTGTACACATTTGGAGCGATGCGAAAATCCGCGTTTTTCCCGTTCACCGACACCGAGCGAATCGAGAGATCACGAACGTCCAACAACTGAATTTAACTTTGTTGGGCGAAAGTAGGGCAATCTTTGTACAGTTCTAGTTTCATAATATAGCCCATAAGATTTAATATTCTTTACCAAAAGTAGTTGGAGACAAATTTGGGTTTTGTAAAAGAGGATAGACTACGCGGCACGTGGGTTGTATTGAGATTTTATGGTAATAAATTTGAACTCACTAGAGTGGTATCACTTTAGAATAAAAATATGTCTAAAGTCCGTGCACTTATACAATGTCTTCGTCAAATTAAGAAAGGGAAACATTTCAGATTTTAAAAACCCACCAATTGTTGAGTGTTTTTGAGAACTTTGGCTGTGATTGTCACATTCCCGATGAGCATTCGAAGTGGGAAATGAACCTATGAATTGATGGATTGACTAGCTCATCACTAATCATTTTGAGTACCTGCCAGCGGAGTGCATAATGTGAGACCGAGATCTCATCGGCGTTGGCACAAGAGCACGGATCCTAGAAAGAATTTGATGTTTTGACAACCACTTTTATTTTTTTTCAATAATATCAAACCTTTCTAGAAAAGCGATGATGAGCACGACACATTCCCACGAAAATTTCCCGCAAAAAGTGGAGAAGGGCCTGAAATGTGAGTGGGGTAAAGGAGAAGGGGCGCAGCCAGTGTCAGTCTCGCTCCTTATCTCCATCACCTCTTCTTTTTTTTTCCGCACGGCTCGATTTGCCCTTTCATCCGCTTACTTGTCTCGTCAGTCGGCAAAAGGCGAAAATTTAAAGGTTTAAATTCCAAAAAGGATTCGGAAATGATTGAGGCTTTGACAGAAAATGGTTCTACATTGGAACAATCAAGACCCACACGTCAGTGTCTACGGGAAAAAAAGCTGTGTCGAGACAATAGATGACTCAATGAAGATTTCAGATTTGTTGAATTTTTTCTCTCCATCGGTATTTGAATACTTTTCCGTTTCCCATCAAACAGTAGTCGTTGCATGCTATAGCTACCAATGAGTTACTGCTAACCCCCACTAAAACGCTAATTGTAAGAGGTTTAATAAGTAGAAATCAACAGCTGAAAGGCTTTATTACCTTAAATTCGGGAATTTACTGAGCATGACACGTTCACATTATTCACATGACACAATAGCTACGACTATTCTATACACAATCTATGTACAAATTTTAAAAAAATCAATACTTAGAAAACGTTTTCTCAATTTTTAGATTAATAGTGTCTTTTATTCGGTATAAATACTGTAAACGAATAATTAGTCGCTTTGCGTCCTCCCAACTCGATGAAGCCAACTTTTGGGTCAAATCGGTGAAAATCGTATTTATCTAAATTAAAATTAAAACTAGTTCCAAGATATTTATCTATTAGGCTGTCCAGAAAGTCTTTTCATTCCTTTTCATACTTCCATTTAAAACCAACATGGCATCAATTGAACTACGGTTTGTTTCATTAGAAAGGCCAATTAGTTTTCTGCAAAATAACATTAAAACGGGTTTAAAATGTCTTCTGTCTGGATTTTTTTGGGAGCGTGAAGTCGGGTAGCAAAAAGGGCGACAGCTCAATGATGCGGTTTAGACACTTTATCCAAGGAAACCTATCTTGGTGTCAGTAGACAAAAGATAGGGCACAAAAAGCTAGGTATATAGTCAAATTTTCAAAGAAATTGATTCAACCAATTTCTTCGTAGAGGTATTTCTAGATTTTTACGAAAAACCCGTTTTCACTCTCGAATTTGCTTCAAAGTGAACCCAAATTGACCTAAAAAGATGGGAAATTGAACAATAAACACTTTTTATTTAGAGTAAACCATAGGTTAATTGGTAAATTTGTTATTTTCAACGGAAGTACGAAAAGAAGCGAAAAGACTTTCTGGACAGCCTAATATAAACTCAACAAAATGCAAACCTCTTTAGTAACTTTGCTTTTTTCTTCTTGTAACATACATTCTTCCTCCATTTCACTTATGCTTTCTTGCCAATCGAGAACCTCCATCAATTCTTCGGGATCCAAGTGCATCTTCTCGTCTTCTAGAATGACAATTTGTCGATTGAGAACAACGATAGTTACCAATTCTTACATCTTTATTTAGTTTCAACAAAGGAATAGCTTAAGTGTACTACCGCTTTCAAGGCTGTTTAAATACCCATAGCACGACCAACCGCCAATTTTGAGGCTTCCTTCCGTTTCGAGTAGATACTTTGCTCTTTCTAGCTTCTCGCCCAAAGTTTTCATTGCGATGTTCAACATTCGGGAATGCTCTTCAGACATTGATCGTTCCTTGAAAAAATATAATCATAAATATTTCAGTAAACGTACCACATCTGTTGCATGTGCAAATCTGTCCGGATGTAAATGCAGGTGCAGTTTGTGAAAGCTAAGACAAATAAAATTAATGTAGACTGCAAAAAAGTTCTATTACTTTTTCTTAAACGATTCCTCGTCTATTTCAAATTTCTTCGGCAAGTTGACGTAGGTGAAGAGATTTTTCGCTACAACTGGCTGTATTTTATTGCACGAATCACAGAAGAAAGCTGATTGCGTTTCCTAAATTATTATTCGTAAGGTGAAAAACAAAGCTTAAACCATCGAATTAGCAAAAATCTAACCTTTGAACAATTCCAGCATTTTTTAGAAGTGATGGAAGACTGATGCTGAATTTGAAGAAACCCAAAGTAATTTGCAAAGCGTCCCGACCGACATACTGAAGATAAAATACTGAGTTGTGAATTCATCTAAATATAGCATCTTACAATTTGCATCTTTTTAAAAATAAATAAAACAAAAAATAAAAAAATTTAAAAATAAAAGTATAGGGCTTTTCTCACATTAAATTCTTTTTTAAAACCTAAAAATTACGCAATTGTCTGTGTCATAACCAAAATATGTCAAGTTTTTTTACAAATGATAAATCGTCAATATCTTAAAACCAATTTATTTCGATAAAACCAATAAATTAAACAATGAGGATCAAATGACAACAATTAAACCAACCATTGACAATACTTCTTTTACTTTTTAGCATAGCTGACGCGCATCTGCAGACTGGGCGTAACTTTGAAGTTGTCTAGAGCAGCACGAGCGGCACCGGCCTCAGTCTAAATTTAAATAGAGTTAAGTGAACTATTGCACAATTCACCTCCGATTCAAACTCCACAAAAGCGATTCCTGTTCGATTTGGCACCATTCGAATGTCACGCAATCCAGGGAACCTAAAATCCGCCTGATCAGTTTCAAATGAGTTAAAGATACGGCTTAAAGAGAAGCTCAAGAACGTCCGTTGTAGTTTCATCGGGCAGATTTGTACAGAACAGAATCTAAACTAATATGAAAAAAAAGGAATGTTTCAAAAAAACTTTGTTTGGTGGAGCTGAAGTGTCATTCTCCGGCTTGCGTGTTGGAACCTAAAAGTTGTCTTTGTTCACACAATCGTACGTGGTAGTCATAACTTTTGTTTTGCCTGGAAAAATTTTAAAATCTTTTGCCAGAATATAATCAAAAGTGCGTTAAATTAACCTATAAAAGATAAAATATAAACAGGATTTTTTTGACCACCAAAACAACAACTAACCTTCTTTACTTTCTTCACTCGTTGTTGATACTTCTTGGCACGTTCAACAAATGTGCCTTTTACCTTTGCAATAACATCGCTATCGTCGCGAGAAAATTGAATTCTCTGAACTAAGCAATAGCTAAAAGCAATAAACAAAAATCTACCATTGGTTTATCATAAAACGGAAATCCTTGCATGGATCGTAAAGCGTTTGCGGCAGAAGAAACCTCCTAAAGTTTTCGTTTAGCAATTGGGTACTACTTCACACCTTGAAAATGATGTGAGCCTGTCCACGCATTCGAAGAGTTTTGAATGCCAAGATCGAGATGATTTCTCCAAATTGAGTGAAGATAGCGTGAAGAGCCTTTTTTAATTCTAAATTTTAATACATTAATTTGGATAGGTGACACTCGGAATGCTTTAGTAGCTTCAAGTTGGGAATTTGCTTATTTAAGCTAAAAAAACTTTTAAGCGTAACCAACCGCGCTAAAAAATGTTTGTTTGCTTTGTTTACTGCTCGGCCATAAAATTTAGTTACGTTATAAAGATTTCATACGATTTAAAAATAAAATTCACCTTCTTTCTTGACCTTCTCGTTGAGATTGTTGATATAGAGAGTATGATTGGGCTTGAGATCCATTCGTCCCTGTGGATCAGTTGGCTTCACATCCATTGTTGATACGCGAGATATAGTTTTACAGCTGAAAAAATAAAAAATTGAATAAGGCCTGTTTTTTCAAAAAAAAAAAAACAATAACAAAAGTCGGTTAAATACAGAAAAAATGGTGCATCGAGTAAAGGTTTCCGAAAAGGGCGACCTAGCAATGGGAACATTCAAATCTATGTGTTTTGTACAGCCGTGGACTCGTTGTGGCAAGGTAGAGATAAATCTACAACGCCAATAGCAAAAGTTTAATAATTGGCGAAAGTAACGTTAGTGGCACGGAATTTATAGAAATGAATAACTCTCATGGAAAAAAATCAGTCAGTCGACTGAATATCTTTAACTTGTGTAATTTTGATCTTTATTTTTTGCGTTTTTACGTTTGTCTGTCTTTGCTTTACGATTTGGTCGAGCATTTGTTAGTTTCGATTCAAGGTGAGCTATTTTGTATCTTGGAAAAATCTTTATTCTCCAAAAATTTAAACACGCTTAGTGTCTCCGTATCGATTCTCCACTTTAAATTTGACTATTTTCCCGTTCACGTGGTCGTTGTGATCTTGTAGAGCGATTCGAACCACTTCGAGGTAACGGACCCGCACTTTTTGATCTACAACTACTTGTCTTAAACACTTAAAACAATAAAAAACCGTTTTTGTTCACTATTCGTCTTTTTATTCGTGACTATGCTTCCCACACGACGACGTTCAGAAGTAGTTTCGGCACCATTGCCGGCTTGATATCTAAATGGTTTAGATTTCTTTCATGGTGTGTATTAGTCACTTACCTTTGACTCTGAGTACCGTACACTCGTAAAGTATTGTATGGGCTTCCTACGAGTAAATGTGAAGGACTCCGGCCATGCAAAGAGAGAGTCGAACAACCGGGAATACTGTAACAATTTTTGAGTTCTGAATTCCAGAAGCTATTCAGTACACTGGTGGATAGAGTTTCAATTCATCATGTGGTTTAACAACGTTCGAGTGAGCATATTTATTGGCTAAAACCGGATAGGCGGGCGGTGGAAGTGGTTGATAGGGATCTTTCTCGAAATAGGGCTCGGGATCCTATGAATTCCTGACTATGGTTTAGGGAGATGATTAAAACCCGATAAATGGTAGTGATTGTCGTCAATTTTGATGGCTCTTCATGTTGTTTGGTATGATGCAAATAGGTTTTGAAAAACTAAATAGTTATTTGGCAATCTTTCATGAGTTTCAACTTACATCACTGTTTGTCAGACTGAGGCAACAGGCAAGTGAGCATAGAATAGCGCCAAGAATAAGAAAAACAGGACCCACAATCTGTAGCACTTTGAGCTAGACTTTTGAATGTACTTGCCTGTATTGGTGGTGGGGTTTTTCGTTTATCAGCGTCCCAGGTCCAAAATGGAGAAGTGTAGACCCAGAAATAACCAAGAAATACCTGCAGTGGTTTATGAAATTGTTTCACAAGCGAACTTTACCATAAAAGCTCCACCGAACAATAAAAAAACACCAAATGCGCCAACACAAACCGTGGAATGAGAACCTCGAAATCGACTAAATTTCACGTTTATTTACTGTACTTTTTTACTTACGTTGTCCGATAGGGGAAAAATCCAAAAGTGGCTGGATATAAAATATCCCATCCTTTTGGATAATAGTAGAAATATGGATCCCTTTGTGCCATTGGTCCATAGTGTAGAACTCGTTGATTGCCGGTCCACTCGGTTGGATCTAATAAACCTTAAATCCCTCAAAATCGAGTGTTTTTCAAGGTTTTACCCGCTCCCGCTTGCACCATTTCGTCTTTTTTGTGGACATTTGTGTGTTGCAATTTGTCTGGAAGCTGTTGTTATAATGCTTCTTTTTCTGTGACCTACTATGGGGTCTTCGTTTCCTCTTTTGGGTGCTTTGCGTGTGTTCCCTCGAAAATAACAAATGTGTCCGTACGCGTTCAGGCGGTCCACCCCCACCACCGCCTCTGCGCTTACCGCCCATCTGAAATTTTTAATACTGGTTTTGGTTTTAACGCTTATAAGCTCAGAATCAGCACTTAAAGCAAAAGTAAAAAATCCTCAAATTTGCATATATGCCTTGAAATTACCTTTATGCTATTCAGCTGAGTTACCTGAGTATTTTATTTATTACTTAAAGTATTTTATATACTTTCAGAATACCGCCCCCCCCGCCCCAGTGTCCCCCTCAAAGTGTCCCCTTTGTCCCCCTAAAGTGTCCCCCCCTAGTATCCCCCTATTTTTTTCATATCAAATCACAACTTTTTGCTCTCCAAATGTGCTTTAACTTTTTAAATTTTTCATTGATCATTGAGTTTAAAAAGTTAAAGCACATTTGGAGAGCAAAAAGTTGTGATTTGATATGAAAAAAAATAGGGGGATACTAGGGGGGGGGACACTTTAGGGGGACAAAAAGGAGACACTTTGAGGGGGACACTTAGGGGGGCAAAAGGGGGACACGGGGGGGGGACACACTCGAAATGTATACCCACTAGTGTTATTCAATGGATAATTAAATTACGCACCGAATGGTACGAAAATCATAAAAATTGATCCAGTAGATAGCGAGAAAATAGCAAAATACCGTAGATTGCCAATGGCAAGGGGGACACTTTTAGAGGGACACTGGGGGGATGGTACTTTGGAAGTATAGTATTTTACAGCATTTTTCTGCTTTTTTTGCTGCCATCTTTACATAAAAATTTCCCCAAGGTTGCTTACCATTTTTACGAGGCTTTGTCAAAGTTAGATCAGTTGCTGAATGTTTCAAAATAGCATCTAGCGTAGTACAACAACGGCGGTTAGACCTTTTATCCAATTTCCAAGTCTTTTCAAAAGAATGCATGCTTTTGTTCTTTGCAATATCACACAGCAGACAACCCCAGATGCTTTGCTTTCGGGTGAAGAACAGCTGCTTTTTTGTCTTTCCTCCTTCACCCAAGTGTACTTTGTATTCCGATGTAGGATGGAAATGGATATTGTGCGTCAATCATTGCTTGCGTTTGCGCTTTTTTGTTTCTCTAGTTCTTACGGGCCACACTTGCAGCGTTTTTGATATTTACTATCCTTTTCCTTGATTAGAGTGGTTTGATTTATTTATATCGTATTTGTTTAATTTTAATAAAATTTCTCACATTCTTACTTAGGGGTTTTTGGGTAAACGCGACCAATGGGTTCGTTGACTAGATCAGCTGCGTCGGTCAAAACGGTTGGTTTATTATATTTATTTATGGTTTTATTATATTAGTTATTTGATACGTTTTCTTTTTACAGGTGGTTGGCCGATCGTCAAAAGCAATTGCACCGCTCTCTATCACATCGAGCCTTGGTTCCCCGGTATACTTTTTTATTTGATTGACTAGTATTTGATCCATTGTTGACGAGTAGATTTGATTATTAGGTCAAAGTTGATGCAGATAGAAAATGAATGTTGGTAAAATGCTCAGTCTAGCTGTGATTTCAATTGATTAACGATCATAAATAATTTATACTTTTTAGGATGCGGCAATTGACCACAAGACCATAGACTCGCTTCAATTGGCGACCGAGAAGGCCTCTCGCACTGGACTTTTTGTTAGCGGTCTCGCCGTTAAGGGAGTCAATGGTTGGTGGTTGACGAACATCATAAAGCTTTTGAACATTTGATATAATATGTTTGCTTTTAGTTACCTCACGTCGTCATGCTTCGACTTATGATGTTCCATATCCAAATTTTGATGAGTGTCGTCGTAAGTCAACTCTTGACGCGAAAGTAGCTTCCAGGGATACGGAACCCGAGAGAGTGGCTTTCACTCGTGCTGTTAAAGGCGGTAAGTGTCTACATAGATTTTAAAACCTGTTCGACATGAAATTAGCTATTGATAAATATTATAATCATTTCCTGAACTTATCCTCTGTTTAGTTGCATTTGGATCATTTGGTCTATGGGGTGCAAAAGAAGGAGTTCAGCTACTTCTTTATTCTAAAGTAAGTTTTTAAAGTATCCATTTGTTTAATTGTTCTTTCATTGCAAATGATTTTCTTTTAGAGTATGTCAATGGCGACTCGTGCTTTGGCTGCGATCGAAATTAGCATGAATGACATTCCCGAAGGTTATTTTCTTTTTCAGTACGTTAACTAAATGTTTTGATTTTAGGGACAACAAAAACCTACGAATGGCGCACGCGTCCAGTTTTTGTTCGGCACAGAACCAAGGCTGAAATTGATCGTGAGAAGGTTAGAATTTGCTTTTTTTAAACAACTTGATAGTTCTGCATTTGATATTTAAACGTCGAACAAGATATTCAGCAAGATATTTAATAATAATCAGCTCCAATGTCTGCGCTTTTAGGCTGTTGTTGTTTCTGAATTGAGGGGATCCTGAGCACGACGATGTGCGAGTGAAACGTGATGAATGGTCGGTGGTTATTGGTGTCTGCACACATCTTGGATGCGCTCCTATTGGTTGGTTTAAATCAAAAGAACGGGATATTTTAGTCGATTATAGCATAGCATAGAATGCACGAGTTGAAAATACTATAGAAAATATTTAGCTGGCGCTGGTGAATACTCTGGCTACTACTGCCCCTGCCACGGCAGTCACTACGATGCATCTGGACGCATTAGGTATATTTTACAAAAATTCTTTTAAATCATTTACTTTAGAAAGGGACCCGCTCCTCGTAACCTTGATGTGCCACCATACGTTTTCAAAGGAGATACGATTGTTGTCGGAGAAGAGGAAAAATAAGCAACCAAATTTTACGCTTTGAAGAATTTAGGCTGGTTTTTGCCTTTTTTAGTTTTGATTTGTACTTTAGCGCCGGTTTATTGTCTATAAAAGTAGATTTCTGTCTATAATGTTTTGGACGGAAAATAGTAAATAAACGTTTATTCACTTTAATTGCTTGTAGATTAAGCTTTGACTAACGTGATACGTTTGGTGGGGACGGCGGTTTTTGTCGTGGATGGTGCTTTGAAGAAATTCGGAGTTTCCGTTTGTGGGGTTGATTTATTTTTCTTGGTCATGAAAAAAATCGTTAACAACCTAATAGTGGTAATGATAAGGATTCATCTTATAGTAAACAATACCCGATCCAACAACTAAAACACAAAGGAATTGCCATGTTTGCAGTGAACGAAATAATCGGTTGAACGGTTAATTTTGCCGGTCTGAATTCTGGCATAGATCGCTTTGTAATGGTTCACTTACCCATATTGATGAAAGAAAGATATGAACAGATAAAACAATCCGGATCCATGTGTGGCAACCATCTAAATTGGTTCTACTTTGGCAGTTCTCATGTAAGACACCTGTTTTGTCAGTTGTAGATCGGATCGAGTGAAGTTTCCTCCGTGTTGGGATTTGAAAGCTTGTCCCTTAAAGATCATGAGCATTTCGAGTATAATTTCTGTAACAAATACCAAGCGTATTCTAAGGATTCTCAGCGTAAATACATCGAGCCCAATCGATATGCAAAGTAGAGAAAAAACGAAGAAATTTAATGTCGGTATCTATAGATTTTGAATGGGAATTTGATGCTTTTAGATACCATTGTTGTGAAAAAGTCCCCATAATTCAAAACAGCGTAATCTAAAGGATTGAAGAAACGACAATTGCCCGCTGAAAACTTATTAGATATTAAGGCCTCAAAATCTTTTCCATACGGATAAATGTGCCAATTGTCATCAGTGTCACAGGCAAAATGGGTACAATGATCATCTGGAATTTGGTTTTAGTTATAGAAATGATTTTTTTTTCATTCCTATTTTGATCACCTGTATATACCGTAGTTGCAGGGTCTTTTTTGTAGTAAATGCCCATGAAAGCGACAGCGTAAAAGCGATTCGTTGATAAAACGATCTGAAATTTGAATTTGTTTTTCTTTTGTGAGCATTTATAAAGGAACCTCATAAAGGAATGCCGAATAGTGAAGACATCCTTGAAATGCGGCCAAAATCTGACAGATTAACCACCAGGGATCGAGTAGACAAAAACGGCTAAACGGAGAATCTTCGGAATCAATTAGCATATTTTGAAGTACTGCATCGGCCACTGTAGATCCCATTTCATGAGAAGCTCAAAAGTGAATGCACACCCTTTCTAGTATTTAGAACTAGAATGCACACTCATTTATGAAACTTTTCCAGACAGGAACTTATTACTGTAAGGAAAATAAATATTTCAGTGTGCCAGACAGTTTGTTTTCAGTTTCGAGCCCAGAGAACAGTTTACAACTTAAGAACTTAAGTAAGAAGAGCTAAGACCAGAACCAACTAGAGAACCAACTTAAGTATACAAGTGCTAGAGAACCAACTTAAGTATACAAGTGCCGAAATAGAGAACGAGTGTGCAATTCAACGCCCTGCACAAGTGATCTCCAAATAAAAACATCTGAAAATTTGTCTTTTTGGCATTTTTTTGGCAAAAATTTAGCATTTTTCAACCTTGACAGCTTTTGCAATCCGATCATTTCCCCATACGAGCCCGCATGCATAAATGTTTAAAATGGTCGAGAAAATGGCGATCTGAAAGAATTCTGTGAAAGACTGAAAGACTGTGAAAGACGATATTTGTTCTACAACGTGCCAAAACTACCATAACCGGTTATGGTCGTTTTGGCACGTTGTAGAACAAATCGTTTACCCCAAAATAGATGATGGCCACCAAAATGTCGGTTTGCGATGGGGTGAACTCGAGCACCAGCTCCTCGATCGTCAAATAGTCCGTGGAATTGGTGGAATTGGTGGAATTCGATGATTGACCACTTTCAGCCATGATGGAATGGATTCGGTTCAAGATATTTTATACAAATGTAGATTTTTTGCTGTTTTTTTGATCACCTTTTCTAATAATTCATAGATGAACCGCGAGAATTTCTGACTAATTTCCTGAGGGAAATTTCCTGTCCAAAAACGATCGGAAATCGTCTCGAAATACCGAATTTCCTCCCCTTTTTTTTGTTGTACATACAGAGCCTTTTCTGATCAATTTTCGTTTATCGTCAATCATTCAATTACATGAATTTTAAGATAAAATGATGATGACTAGTTCGAATGGTTTTCGAAAGCTACCGTAATCTTGCTTATACTAAAACTATTGAATGCTTTACTATACAGGGTGACCAAGAATTACCGCAACAACATCGTATTATGTTATGAGCCCCATTTCACTTTTTGCTCACTGTTTTTATGGTTTTTGTGTATTTTTCTTATATTATTTTCATGTACAAAACCACATAAAAATATGGAAAGTTTGAAGAAGGCGCTGATCAAAGCATGGGATACCCTCGATGATGCCTATTTGCTCGCCACAGTCAACGCGTTTCCCAAACGTTTGCAGGCCTGTCTGAATGCCGATGGAGATCTCAAAGCGCCTGAATGTCCCCAGAAGCCTCGTTTCTCGAACCATTCAACGTTATGAAACTCTGGGCACAGTTTCTGATCGCCCTGGAAGATGTGCAAGCGATTCCCGGACTTCCCGGACTTCATCTCGTTTTCTGAGTGGCCAACCAGCTCACGCGATCTTAACCCATTGGATTACTCAATCTGGAGTGTTCTTGAAGCCAGGGCATGTGCAAATCCACATAAAATATCGAAAGTTTGAAGAAGGCGCTGATCAAAGCATGGGATACCCTCGATGATGCCTATTTGCTCGCCACGGTCAACGCGTTTCCCAAACGTTTGCAGGCCTGTCTGAATACCGATGGAGGCAAATTTGAATTTAATTGTTAGTTTGTTACTGTTATATTTTGAATAAAGATATTTAAGTTAACTTTTCGAGATGGGTTTCATATTTGGTTATAAGCCAGGCCCTTTTGTGTGTTGCGGTAATTCTTGGTCACCCTGTAATTTGTGATCAGTCTATCTAGTTTTATATATTTCCTGAATGATTCAGGAAAGATAGATTAAATTACGGTCTTACGGTAGCTTTTGAAAGTTTACAGATTTTAGAAAAGATTTTAGTTTAGAAAAACACTATTGATAGTGTTTGATTGAGAAAATTGATATTGATATTATTGATAACACTGTATTGTGTTATCTCTATTGATAACACTGTATTGTGTTATTTCTATTGATAACACCAGTATCCTTTTTTTCTGAACAAATCAAAAAAAGCTGTCTCTTTCTCGAAATGAAATCTGAGAATCACAAAAAGGAAAAATGAGATGTTTTGAAAAGGACAAAAATGCTTTAGGTCTTTTTGTGTAACAAATTATCGTACTGTACTTTTCAAAATTGAAGGCAATATTCTAAAAGAACTCAAAAGAATACTCAAATTAAGCTTTCGTTTGAATGAGATGCGTTTTCTCCCATTTCATCTTTCCCCTTTCTTTATCCTCCTCTTCGTATCGGTTAGAAATCGCTCGCATCGATATCGCCAAATAGCTAAAGGATTTGAAATGTTTTAAACTCTATTCATATTAGAAATGGTTTTAGACTAGATAGTTTACTTTAAAACTTTTTTTTAGTTTGTTGGTTTTACCTTGTGGGCAAATCGCCCAAATTGACGGCCATTTGATGGAGAACGAAAAGTCCGTCGGAGCCGAGACGACTGAAAATTTGAATGCTTTTGGAAAAAATCTAGTAGTTTAACATCTGAATTTTGAGAAATTTGAGCATTTTATGGATCCTGGTCCGAATTATAATCCGAATTACTATGTATAGAAATCGATCGTTAATTCGGATCTCTAAAGAAATATTGAAGTAACTGAAATTCGTCAAATGCTGCTTTACATTTTGCAATTTTTGATGCACAAGATGTACAAGATGTACAAGATGTACAAGATGTACAAGATGCACAAGATGTACAAGATGCACAAGATGTACAAGATGCACAAGATGTACAAGATGCACAAGATGTACAAGATGCACAAGATGTACAAGATGCACAAGATGTACAAGATGCACAAGATGTACAAGATGCACAATGCACAAGATGCACAATGCACAAGAAAAGCTTTTCCGTGCCTCTTTTACATCTCATGAACCTATTAAACTTATTTTCGATGTTTTCATTTGTCCAATTTGTTCACATCCTTCTTTGAATCGTTCTTTGCTTTATATGCTCACTTGTAAAAATCGACAATTGAATCTCTCGACTTCAACTGTGGATCGGTTTCCAAATAACTGTTGATTGTAGATTGAGCCTGAAATTATCTTTTTAGTTTTATTTAGAAATGATTTTTTCAATTCTCTACCCTGTATGGCGCTGCACAAATATAAATCCAATAAAAAGCATTAATCGTCGAAACCACAGAAACGAAAAGTATCCAAAACCATAAAAAGAGAAAGATTTTCTCGTAGTAGATATTCATCGACAGAACACACAACACTGTGTCCAACTGAAATTCGTTTCAAAAGTCGAAAAGGAGAATGTTTCATCACCTGTACAGAAGCGGGTCGTCTTCGGTTGAAATCACAATGGGTAATCCGGGGGAAATGACCGGTGCTCTGAATGAAATCTATGGCTACGGCGGTTTTCGAAAATGAACACATTTTAGCAAACACTCTCAAGACATGCTTTTTGATTTGTTCTGAAAAAAGGATACTGGTGTTATCATGTCTGTCTCTACCTGCCAATCATTCCCCGATACAATGTCCATCAAAACGCTCGGACCCCAGAAAGTGTTCTCCGTCGAAATGACCATATTGATCAAGTAGAACTGAAAACATTGCATAAATTTAACAAATCATTCGGTTCTTCTCGGAAATTCGGGTCTTTTCATTGCGAAATCTTTTAACCCTTTACCGAGGGGGTTTGCTAGATGGCAAGCGATTGTGCGCGCGTACAAAGAACACCTCTTCAGTCACTTTTCACAGTTTTCTTTTGTTCTGTAAATGATGCCCAAATGTGATTTAATGTTAAAAATTTATGCCCCGGGGTTTTCACGGTCGTAGAACCCATTAGCGGAGTTTATTTTAACCCTTTTTCCCAAGAAAAGTCCCAAGAGAATCGAATTGGCTCTGGTTTTTGCATATGATAGCTTTTCACAATGAAAAGACCCAGATTTCCGAGAAGAAGCTAATGATAGTTCTGTCAATGTTTGAATAGCTTTAATTTTGACAATTTCTCTCTACCTGTATCCAGGCATTGGCTGCTTGAAGTGCGGCTCCAATCGCATAGTATAGCGGGATTAAATGTGATCCTTTCTTGCGCGCAAGTCTCAATGCATCCCACACGTAAACGGCTGGACGACCCTCGAAATGGCTTAGGCGATCTGAAATCTCGCTACAATATTCTGATTCGTAATATAAGTATATAGGTGTCCGAAAAAAAAAGTGCTCACCGGTTTGAGTCTGGAAAAATTTTCTCGTTGATTTTTCAAAGCGCATCGTGGTGTCAGAATTGGTTTTGCTTCGGGCGTCACACAACAAGATCAAGTTCATTTTTTGATGATTTTGTGAATAGGGGTTCATGCATCGGCCGGGGAGCTCAAAATCCACGTATACATGAAAAACACACTTTTCAATTCCTCTATTTCACCACAAATCTTTCAAATTTTTCTTTCTATAAATTTGTTTTGATATGAGGATCTTGCAAATAAGAGACCCCAAAAAGTCGGTCCTGCGAAAGCAGCAACAAGAGGGTTTTCAGCAACAAGCAGCAACAAGACAAAAGCAGCAACAAGAGGGTTTTCTCGTTTAAAAATTAACCATATTTTTAAGATTTTTAAAGCAGCCAATCCAACAAATGCAAACTGAAATTGTTTTTAGAAAATTAAAAGAACAAAACAAATTTATAGAAACAAAAAGTTGAAAGATTTGTGGTGAAATAGAGGAATTGAAAATTGTGCTTTTCATGTATACTTGGATTTTGAGTGCCCCGGCCGATGCATGAACCCCTATTCACAAAATCGTCAAAAAAAAATCAACTTGATCTTGTTGTGTGACGCCCGAGGCAAAACCAATTCTGACACCACCATGCGCTTTGAAAAATCAACGAGAAAATTTTTCCAGACTCAAACCGGTGAGCAACTTTTTTTTTTTCGGACACCTGTATAGGTTAGGTACCTCTAAAAGATCCATCAGCCGCTTTTACAACCGTCCAAAAATCATCCACATATCTGATTGAGCCAGCGAGATCGTATCCTGAATTTCTTCATGAGAAACGCTATAGATTGGGTTAATGGCAAGATTACGGTAGCTTTCAAAAGTTGATAGCTTTTAGAAAATGCATTTTTTGAAGGGAAACTTTAAAGATAACCCACCCGAACGAGCGCATAGCGATTTCCAAATGAATCGCGGCATGTAAAAGAGAAAAGCTTGACCCGCCAAAATATAGGGAACCTGGAAAATCAAGTGTGTTTTAAGGAAAATGGTAACAAACCCTTTCTAGTGCCAGAAAGGGTGTTTTTACTTTTCTGAGAGCTCAAAGTACACTCGAGTGCCAATCCTATTGCGTAACTCACCCATTGGTAATATGTGATCGGTTGTTTTCTCCTCTCGTTCTCGTCATGACTCAATTCTTGATCCAACGGCACAAAATAGGTTCCATGCACGAAACAATATTGATTCACGAAAGCTATCCACTAAAGGCGAATTTTTGAGATTCGTAATTTTACATATTTCAAACATCTTTCGTGAATTGATGCGGTAACCAACAAGTGATCGCATCACCAAAAAATTGACCCGATAACAATAAAACGGCGGCTAGTGAAAGAATCGCAACGGTGAGACGAGTATTTAGACGATCAGCCTAAAATATGGATGCAGTCAGGGATGGACAAACTGACTCCAGGCCAGATGAAAGTTAAAGCTAAAGCTAAGATTTAAAGTTAAAGCTTGACTTTCTAGCTGATTCCAGGAAATTTGTGAACCAAGTATGCACTAAAGCCAGTGTTCTTTCTGGCTTTTCGCCATATCTGGCCTGGAAAAATTATCTCTAGATCCTGGCTACTGTAAAATCGTGAATCAGTCCAAATTCAAACTTACAAGATCTCCTTTCGGCTGTTTAAATATCTTTGCGATGAACTCATTCAGCGTGTTGATCGCCCCGATTTGGGTGCTCATCGTTGAGCGTCCTGGAATTTTAAATTCGAGATATGATTTACAACAATTGCTCACTCAATCAATGAAAAGGCAAACAAATAGATTGAAGAAAGGTTGTCCGAGACTCACTGATTGTGCAACAAGAGTATCTCCTTCAGTCCCTTTTTTTTGTTCAAATTCAATTCTCATTTTCTCTGTATGTGTGTGAAAAGCTTGTTCACGAACAGAACAGAATGATGGCAACTCTGCGCAAATACAGTAAAGAAAAAAGAAAATGAGAAGAGAAAACGAAGTGATTTCGACAAGAAAAAAACTCACCAAACAGATACACCCATACACAGAAAAAAGGAGGAAATTTATGGAAAAAAAAAGTCTGATTCTAAGGTCTCATTGGTGAAAAATCCGTTTCACACCCTCATCTCATTCAGGATGTCCATTAGAGGGTTCTTCTGGTTGATGGTAAAATGGGGTTTAGAATTAAATGCACCCCGACATTCGAAAGTTGTAAAAATTAAAAACTTTTGTAATACAATCATCGAAAAAGGCGATTTTTAGCATATATTGGAAAATATTGATTACTATCTCTTCAACTTTTGAAAACCTATCGTAGCCTTATCTCTAGCTTTATCCAATTGATCTACTCCTACGAGAGATCACGAAGTAGATCGCAAAAAGTAGATAAATCGAATAAAAACAGAAGCAATATTATGGTAGTTTTGAAAGTTTAAAGGAATTAGTCGAAGTGAATAAACTAGTCTTACTCATAGGATTTCTAAGCTTCCAAATCGAGTACCGTATACTTTCGAAAGTTGAGATTTGATAAAAACGCTTAAGTCAAAGTTATTTTTTATCTTGAAAAATACATTTCGATAAGAAGACTTCTTGTGGATCTACCAGTTCAAGTTAAGTTCAAATCACAGAACTACCGTACTCTTCAGCAACCGTAGAAAAATTAGAGTTGGATAGCCAGCTTAAGAAAGGTTTAATTATAGTTGGATAATCAGTTTAAGAAAGATTAACCTTAAGCTCACTATTTAAAGTTCCATGTACAAAATAAAAAAAACCGAAAAGCATGAATGACCCAAATCAAAAGAAGACCCTTGACTCAATGAGCATTGAGAAAAGCAAAGAAAAGAGAATGGGAGAAGAATCAATGTTTCGAGAGTATGTCTTCTTCTTGTCCATCTCCTCCACCTTTTGCTTCTTCTTGTCGTTTTCTTGTTGACAAACCATTCTCTTGAGAAGCAATGAGATCTTCTTCCCCCCCAATTCGAGGGTCTCCTCTACGTAAACTTCCACCCATTCATTCATAACAGAAATACCGTATTTTACTGGGTATAGCCAAGTATCAGAAAGTCTACTGTAAAGAAACAACTCTCTCAAATAATGCTTTTTTATAAAAAGTACCATTTTTATGAAAGGTACGGTAGACGTGTCTTCGTTTTATCCAATCTATCTACCTTTGATCGACTTCTTTAATAAGATAGATAAAAATTATATTAGATAAAAACTAGAACCAAGATTACGATAGCTTTCGAGAACGCAACTAGAGAAACACACTATATTTTGAGCTCCGATGTGATGAAGAGAATGTGAAAAACAGCAAATGAGGCTTGTAAAGCTCTTGTAAGAAACGGTAGACGAAATGATATTGATAATTGGACATGAATGTAATGATGGGAAGACAAACATGAGAATGGGAGGAGGTGAATCGATGATAATCACAAGGGTCAATACATGTCTCCTCCCATCTCTTCACTTGCTGCTTTCTTGTATCACCTCCGCACTTTAATTCCATCAAACATATGCATAGGAATAGCTTAACCCTGTTTCCAACCAGAGAAACTTCAAATTTGGCTCTAGTTTTGCCGTTAGATACATTAGCTACGACAATCGATTTGTCTAATTTTTCGCAAACCAATTTTGTACGAATAAAAAAAACATAACGCGATATTAATCTTCATTCAAGCAATATATAGATCAATCTATTTTTCAAAAGTCGTCATCTTTCATTTCGGCGAGGCAAACATAATCGGCATCATCGTCGTCGTCTTTCGGAACCTGTAAGGAAACAATGAAGTCAAACATGTGCCAGGTTCACTGCTACGGAATATAAACCGAATATATCTACCTTATTTTGTTGCCTCAACGATTTCTTTTTCTCGCCAACATCATTGGCAAAAAGATTGTCGCTGCCCAAACCATGCATGGTCTAAAAAAAATAAGAACTTTTAACTGTAAAGTGACCAAAACTCACATCATATTGCGGATCCTTGGCCTCGGCTTTCTTCACCTAAAATCACCCAAATTTAGCCACTAATCTCAAAACAAACTTTTTTTTGGCACTTCGAATCTTTTCTTGACGGAAGCTTTCTTGTTCTCGTTGGTCAGTTGCGTGACTTTGTCTTTGTTCGTTCTCAGGACTTGCGATGAAGTGCCGTCAGAGGTGCCCTAAATAAGAAAACCATTAAAGATTGATTTTCTGGATGACAGGCTTACAAAAACAAATAATATCAATGCGAATCAACCGCCAACCCTCTTTTTTAATCTCCTCAACCTTTGAAAGCTTTCGTTCGTCACTCTTCAGCTCACCAACATTGTGCGTTGAGTGCGTCGAACACGGAACCTAAAAATGCAAAAAATGATAAGCTTTCCGCAAAAACTCACCGCTGGATTGTTCTTCTTTTGATACACATCAATTGCCTAAACTTGCACAAATAGAAAGAAAACAGAAAGATACCTACCGAAAAAGTGGTTGACGGAATAAAAATGACTTTAAATGATTGAAAAGCTTTTTATCGAATTCATGATAGGTTATGTTTATATTCAAATACGAGTTCTAATGTTAATTTAACCAAAATTTCATTTAGGCATGTATAATAGTAGTATAATACTACCATGTTTATACTACCACTGACAAAAATTAAGTTAACTGTTTACCCACTCACCTCGGATTTATTTCCCACTGCCGTCCGCACATCTGCAAGTGGTTGAGTAAGGAGTGCGGTACGTGGATCCGCTGCTGAGTTTCAATGTGCCGTGCAGACATTCTAAGGCAAAATTTAAGCAAATTTATACAAGAACAACTACCTTATCCAAAAGCGCTGCGACTAAATTTTTCAACAAAACCCCTTTGGAGTCGCGTCACACATTTCTTTCCAGTTGTTCAACCCAGTTTTCCAGCCTTTGACCGATTGAGTGGCGACGGTTGTGTGGAGATTCTCGTCTGAGGTGCATCGCGTAGTTGTGCAATCGATTTGATTAGGTGGTGGCTATGCAAAAAAGTTATTTATCAACAAAAAGATTTACTTACCTGTTGAGTCTCATAGAAATTGCAGCGATTATAAACAATAGTCTAAAAATATTCGAGATCAATCCAGGAGAAAATTTGTTAAAATATACCGATTTCGCACTGTGCGGTAATTGAAGCAACCCTTCAGAGCCTTGTGCTAAAATCAGAGTATATGCAACGTATAGATCAATCATTACCTTCCACACTGAGTGCTCGCCCATTGACACCACTCCTTACGTCTCACGTATGATCGAAAAGAGCAATTGCAAAAGAAGCATATGGTATATAATTTTAAAAAATCAACTGCCCACGACTACCAATTCCCCGTGAATATTTCCCGGGTAGATTTCAGTGGACACGTGTCCCACGATTCGTTAAAATTTGTTGTTGACGCTAAATTAATAATGAAAATCTACTAGGGTGAAAACTTACCCAAACATTCTCCAGACAAGATGACATGAATGACACAAAAGTTCGTTTCGGGTTCCGGCTATTGAAGAGATTGACCAATTTGGCTGATTTAACTTGTACACGTAATCGCTAAATACGACCAATCTCCGAATAGGTAAGGAAAAAATGAGAAGCAGTTTATAATTCTTTTGCATATTAAAAGTCTTGTTAAGAATCATTTATTTACCATAAATTTACAAGGCTGATAATCCACAACCGCAAATTGTCAAAATGCAAACACACTAAAATTGGTAAATCACAGATAAATGACTATTCAGTATCGACAGTGAGGTTTGTGTAGATTAATGTGTCCTGCATGTCACTTGGGAGAACGGGTACACCACGAATAGCTTTGCGCAAGCTCTTGGCCATATCCACCATAAATTTGGGCTTGATCGTCTCGACAATGCTTTTCACAAAAGGGATTCCCCCACTGACTTTCAAATCGCCGTGGAAGTACAACTCGAAGCCGATTTTTCCTAAAGTAGAAACATGACAATGGGTTATGCACAATTCAACTAATGTTTACTCAGCTAAAAAACGATTCATACAGTAATTAATTAGTTACCTTCTCCACAATCTTGAATCACAAATCCTCCCAGATGTTGAAAAGTGCGTACGTGACCCTTGAGTTCGGGCATGTCGGCCATTTTAACTGAGCGAGCAGCAAGGATGATAGTTGATCCGTTATTTCGAGCGTCGACGGAGACCACATCTACCGAGTCACGAGCGCTCAATGGAGTCTTCTTTTTAGTCACGTGATGAACGATCTTCATGGCAGGAGAAATCTCACCGAGCACCTTTGCTCGCTAAAAGAAAAATGAAGCTAGGAAAAACCTATTTTTCTTACTGCAAGAAGATCATCCCATTGCGGTCTGTAAGGCATCCATGGCAAAACCAGAGCAAGTGCGTGGTTGAGAGTAGTGCCCTAGAATGACAACGTATACACTTGATAAGCAAGCATCAACTTTACTCCAATTAATTAGGGTTTTACACGGTCAGGAGGCTTGTATTACTGTTTGAGAAACTTTTTAGAGCAGCATTGAAACGGCAAGATCAACAATAAGTCAAACTTTGAACGGCCACTTTGAATACCATAACTGACGCATAGTCTTTACTAGAATAAGTAACTAAAGATGACTGACAATAATATGAAAACCACAACTAGCGAAAATCTGCCATTCCCTAGTAGACCACGTTTTAATATCCATAAAGGTCTAAAACTCTTACTTCTAGAGAGATGGAAGCTTTGGCGATATCCTCGGGACAGTCGGGGTTGTCACTTTTCATTGTGTAGACCTTGATGTCGCCTTCAGAAAACTTGCTGGATTGGAAGTTCTCCGGATGATTGTGGTACTTCCATAGATCGGCGATCGCCCGCTTTCCAACAGCCTCGAAGTTTGCGCGTTCCTCTGTCATCACGCAAGCCATCACTGCGACCAGAACTAAAAACACGAAAAAAATAAAACTTGGTGTATACTAATAATGAAAACAACATGAAAACAACATGAAAAAGAATTTCAAAGGGCGGTGTCTCTAAAACGACGTAAACTTTTTGAACTCTCAAAAATTGAGAAAAAAATACAATGATTTTATTACAGAACCAGGAGGCAGTATTGCCATTGAGTTAAAAATAGTCAATCGATCGGTGAAAACAGCCAAAATCAAAGCGCTTTTGCTTTCGGAACAAGATATTCAGTCAATAATTTCTCTTGTTTTTTTTCCAAAGATCTGCAAGTTGATTAGTGATGATGTAAGTTGTTGTTTGGAGTTGATTCCCTCACCGATAACCTTTCTGTGGAATGGGGTTCTCTATTTTCTTTTCATCACTATTATCATCCTTTTTTGAGATCATTTCTATTCATATGAAAAGGTTTTTCCGTAACTCTGAAAGGCAAAAGAAAACTTTTGTAAAGGAAACGAATTCTCGCTTAATCCCCTTCACCCATTGTCTTCATCCAATTTTCATTTTATTTCGAAAGAAACCCGATTCTTTTTGGATCGAAAATATCCAAAAGAATTGACGTCATTTGTATATTTTGTGTCGATTTTTCAAGGAAATAGCGTATTTTGGGAAACCCTTTTGGAAAACCTATAGTTTTTTTTTGAAAATCTTGTCACCAATTCAATATTTAACAACTCTTTATTCTTCGTTTGAATGAGGAGAATTTATTGTGAACTTGATGTAACACTTTATATAGAAAAAAGAATTTGTTTTACACAAATAAGCAAAAACATTCGATCTTCTATATCTAACAAAATCTGTTGCTGTTGTAGTTGCTTTGTGAGAACCCATATCGATGTGCTGCAATTGAGTTTGAGAGAGGAGAAAAATAAGGGGAATAGTTGAGAGAGATCAACTGAAACGATTTGGATTTGAATGCTGAATACAGTACTGTTCCTCTCAAGCAATACGTTCCTAAAAGACACCTTTTTTTGGAAAGCTACAGTAATCAACCAGTTCTACAGTATGTCTGCTTTGTTATCTTAAATTTTTCCTTTACGAGTAGCAGTTAGATTACTTTATATGCGTTAGGCAAGTGCTCTTTCTCATAAGATCAGTCCAAGTTTTCTTTTCATAAATCAGCGCTCTCACCATCAATTTCATTTCCGTCCAAAGCGGATGAATGAGGCTTTCCGTTTAGCGATGAATGACGATGGATATCCCTCGTCGAATTCGCTCATCGATTCGAGATTCTAGAATAAAATACTATTTACTTTTGTCGTTTCTTGGGCTCTTGAAAAGCAACAATCTTTTGCAAAATGCTTTACTTGAGGAGCCGATCGCTTTCCGAATCGAATAAATGACGCCTTTCGCTTCTCTGGCTGAAAAGATAAACATAGAAAAATTCTTTTGCTTGTAGGTTTAAGATTTGACAATTGCTGGGTATGGAACTGTCAAACAGAGCTAGAACAAGTCAAGGGATTACTGTAAACGGTAGTTTTGTTGAGATTACGAAAATTTTCGATGATTGACAAATCATATATTGACATTTTAGAAATTACATATTCTATTTGCAAATCGATTTTCTTCCCCAACCTGTCCATGCTGATTGTTTTCCGTGATCTCATCAATCGGTCTCAACAAATAATTACACAATTCCCTCGTCTCGGCCGTCTTCTCGCACAACTCGCCCAAAGTCTAAATTTTGCAAAAAAATGAATGAATTTCTGAATTTTCCAGATCAATTCTCCCTCAAAATTTCCTGGTTCATTCCTTTCCCCAATTTCTAAATTTTTGCAAAGAAACAAAACTTCTGTCAATTCGACAAAAGTTTTGTTTAAAAGAGATTAATCTCAAATTTCTTTTTCTTTTCTTTTCAAAAGAGAGATTAGTGCAAAGTTTTGTTTGGTATTACCCTCAGACATTACTCGTCAATCCATAAAAATGACGACCGTTTTCTATTTTTGCCATCAAGATTGACATTTTAAAAGACGAAAGCTTTCCGCCTAACTCTTCCAATTTGGAAAAAATATTGGAGAAAATATTGGGAGAGATTTGGGGCGATTTTTGAGTGAATAAATAATGACCTCTTCATCGATAATAAATCGAGGAAATTTTTCCCCCAAAAAGATTTCGCCTTTTTCCCTTTTCTCAATATTTTCTTTCTAATTCTCATTCTCATTTCGATGTCAATGATTCCTTTTCTTTTCAAGAGAAACGTCCTCTCAACATCGACATATCCGTTTCTCAATGGCTTTTTTCCTCTACAGCTTTAGAAAGACGGATGTTTTGAAAGGTTAAACGAGAGCCAATGATGGTACGAAGGCACGTAGAATTGAAAATTTAGTAGCGCAGTAATGGAGACTAATTCTGACTAGCTAAACCTAATTTCTGGCTACAATAAGATAAATTACAGCTAGATTCATTGCTTCAAAAATGAAGCTATATGAAAACTTATGCTATTTTAGAACTCGAGGCTTATCGTTTTCAAAAACCTCACCCTATCTTACTTGCAGACTTTTTCAAATATCCACTCGGGTAGGCAGTTTAAACCGTGGCTCATCTACCGTAACCCATAACGCAATTAATGGATATTACAGTAAACCGAATAGTCGCTAAAGAGCAACTATTATAATATAGAGATAGGATCCAAAGGTATCTATGTAGGATTAGAGCAAAGCTGAACTTTTCCAGGTCAATTGCAATAACTATTGCAGCTATAGCTTCCACATGATTTCATCCACCAAAGAGATGATTGATGATTCTATTTCTTCTCTGTTTAGTCAATCGTGTTCCCGTTGCTCAATCTCGGAAATGAGAATTGCTAGTGAGGGTAAAAATTTGTTGGTGAACTAATCAGAGTGAATGGATGTGCACTTCTTCTCCCATTCTTTCCCCTTTCTTCCCAATTTCATTCCCTTTGCTCATCATCAATGATTTTTGGAGTTGAACAACTAAAGCTCCTTGCTCTTCTTTTGCCAAGCCAAAAATAATATATTCAATTTGTTGGGAGAATTTAGACGGAGATGTTGCGAGTGGGGGACAATGGGATGTCTACGACAGAAGAGTCAAAATATGTTTTGGCTTCGTAACTTATGATTGAACATATTGAACAAGCTTTTGGTTGAGATATTTGAATATGATGAACTTATTAACTTACTAGTAAGTAGATTTTGGATTAAAGGCTGTGTTCTGATGATTGAAATGCTTACCTGTTGACTCCGCGCGATGGTGAAGAGTACGCTGAAAAGGAAAAGAAAAACCCCACTCCAGTTCATCCTGAAATTGGGGAATTGAGTGCTTGAACGAATATCGAATATTACCAACACTACAAACAATTAGTATAAACGCTAAAATTCGTTAGAGTGTCGAAATAAGCTTTAGTAGCGTATTTGGGGTAAAGCGAAGACTATTGTAGCCTGTTCTAGACTTTGAGTAAAGTGTTTATATGCAAATTTTTAGCGTTTATACTATTAATGTATTAATGAGAGTCACCAGTACTCAGGTACAAATGGAAATAGACTTAATCGGGCATAAAAATGCGGAGATAATTCAAATGCCTTTGATCAAGGAGATCAAGGAGATCAAAACTACGAGACAAGAAATGGGAAAACTTAAAATTCTCAAGCAATTAGAAACTCGTGTAAAAGTTTGAGGTCTTCAGACAAAATCCGGATTTGAGAATTTTGAGGGAAGGATTTAAGGGAGAAGAGAAGGCGAGGTTCAAGGGGGAAGGGGCGGGGTTCCAAGGGATCTCTTCCAACAATTCGATCAGAAAAAAAGAAGAAGAAATTGTGAAAAGATTTGAAAAGAAAAGGATACGGTGCATAAAAGAATGGGTTAAAGAAAAGAAAAGATTATCCAAGTTGTTGATTCTTCTCAAAAAGAGACTCTTCCACTTTCAATTTATTGTCGATGATTTCATTTTCTGGTATAACACTTTTTCTACTTTGTTCTTCGTAGAGCTTCAAGAGATACTAGAGAAAAGGATTACATCCGGGTACTTCAAAAATCACTTCCAAAATCTATATCTGAAAAGGTTGTCGTATCCAATAGAGTTAAAAATTCAAGAACGACACCTCAGTACCTTTTCTGATTAGTTTTAAGATGCTTGCAACATCTGAAAAACTGAGTGATTCTATTTGAAGGCCCAAAAAATCCCAGCGCTATGTCATTTTATTTAGAAATCTCAAATTTGAATGAGTGTCTCGAAAAGACAACCAGAATGTTGCTTGGATGCATCGAATATTTTAAAAAAGACACGAAATTCATCAACATCAACATTCTGAACCATTCCAAGGACAAAAATGATTGAAGGAAAAGACGGAAATGATCTAAAGATTCCCATGAGGATGTCAATGAAAGGAATGAGGATATTTGAGGGAAGAGAAAGGATCAATGAATGATTTAAGAGCTACAACACCCCATTCCATTTTTGGGCTGAAGGGCCAACATTCGCCATTCCTTCCCCTCAACCCATCAACCTCTCTCTTCAAGGTTTCCTTCTCCTTTCCTCTTTTTTTCGAATGTCAATCCTCCTTCAATGAGTGACATCTTTTTGTTTGAGGCTTGTTGTGTTTCGAGAGAAGAATTCCCTCCTTTTTTTGGACACATCTTTAGATACGTCAAGCATTCACGAATATGGACCTAGCTTAGTTTTTGAGTTTCCCACGAAAAAGCATAGACTTGAGTAGTTGAAAAGGGATTGATGGTTTTCTTGGAAGACTAGGTACTACATATAATGCAAATTTCTATAGGTGACTCAAAAGGTGATTGAATGAGTTACGAAAAGAATAATCAATTGGTGTCAAATTAAGCTGGTATATTAAATACAAATTAAGCTCCGCTACTACACTAGTCTGCCTCAACTCAAAGTCAATTGATTCAAAGGTATAGGCAAAAATAAGCAAGTAGTCGTCATCGAGGCTGATGTTTTTGTGGTATTATGAAACAAAAGGGTTTAAAGGCTAAAAAATTGAAAGAGTTTGAAACAGAGTTGTTCCAAAGGCAAGTTTATTGGATCGGTTTATTGGGTCAAATTTATTGGTTGATTTTGTAGACTTTGTGTTTCCTATTTTGTAAACTGAATAGCTTGGTCATGTCGTATTTTGGGTTACTGTATTCTGTGGGTATAAAAGTAGAATTTTTAAACGAAAATTTCATTCTGTTCATTAACGTAAGCAGTTTTAGTAAACTGTTTCTGCTAGCAAAGCCAAATTCCTTTTCTGAAAAGTCTACAAAATGAGATTTTGTGGATTCGAACGGAGAAAAGTTGAATGAAATGAAAGTTTTTGGAGTGAGAACACACAAATCAAGTCCTGATCTTGCATGACTTTATAGCTTATTGCAGACCAAGCCCGTAATGTCTCTGAGCCTGCCGGAAGCCAGACCTTGACCTGGCTTGGCCCTAGGCCCTGTTGGAAAACATTCTTAGTTGGCACATAGTCTGAAACTTATTAGATTCTAAACTAAAATACTGTTAGACCATATTTGGATTAACTATAATCTTAGGTTGGGTTCGAACTTTTATGCTTTGATCAACTTTTTGAATTTTGCAAAATTCTCTTGGGATTTGCCAACTAGGGTGAGCCTTTCTCTGGACATGTGCCAACTCTAGTCCTTAAAATCTCTAAAAACAAACCATGTAACAAGTTTGGGTGAAGTGTGTTTTCTGTTAAGGAAGAGTGTTGATGATTGAATGTCTCTCCTCCGATTCCTTTCTATTCCATTCGAATCCAATCCCTTGGGGTAATTCCCCCCACTTCCTCTTTCTTTTCCTTTTTTCTTTCAATTCATCAACTTTCCCTTGAAACTTTGTGTACTTGTTACCCCTTCTAACTTTTTGCAAAACAAAATATAACTGATTACTCCAATTCTTTTACCCCTTTTCAACAAATTCTGGTGATGTCGGAAGTTTGCATTCATAATATTCATGATATTGCGAGTAGAAGTTCAATAATATTGCGTAATGAAGGGGTTTTTTTGAACTCTTTCAAACTTTCGTGATGAACGGGTTTGAAAATTTAAACAAAATTTGAAATTTTTAAGAAAGATTAAGACTGAAACTTTTAAGGCATGCGTACCGCTACGCGAGAGGTGAAATTCATGGACCGTAGCGTGACGAACTAAAGCGAAAGCATTTGCCAAGAATGTCTTCATTAATCAAGAACGAAAGTCAGAGGTTCGAAGGCGATTAGATACCGCCGTAGTTCTGACCGTAAACGATACCATCTAGCGATCCGGTGGTGGTTTTACCGCCTTGCCGGGGAGCTTCCCGGAAACGAAAGACTTCCGGTTCCGGGGGTAGTATGGTTGCAAAGCTGAAACTTAAAGGAATTGACGGAATCGCACCACCAGGGAGTGGAGCCTGCGGCTTGATTTGACTCAACACGGGAAAACTCACCCGGCCCGGACACTGTAAGGATTGAGAGACTGAGAGCTCTTTCTTGATTCGGTGGTTGGTGGTGCATGGCCGTTCTTAGTTGGTGGAGCGATTTGTCTGGTTTATTCCGATATTCTGATAGCTTCCCGGAAACGAAAGACTTCCGGTTCCGGGAGTAGTATGGTTGCAAAGCTGAAACTTTCTTAAAAAGTTTCAGCCAGGCTCAAACCAGGATCAAAAAAGCCGAATTGTTAATTTTAAGAATTCAAGATTTCTTCTTTGTGCGTAAAAGTGCAAACACATCCTCTTTAGCACACTCAAAAGGTTTTGTCGGATGAGAAAGTGAGAGTTGAGTGTACCAGAAAAGATGTGTTTCTATCTAAGTTTGAAGTAAAACTAAAGCACGTGCTATTTGATTTCAAGTATGAACAGCTATCTCAAATCTTGTTGCCAAATCTTTTGACGTTTCGAATCCTTTTTTAAACCTATCAACAAAGAATCTCTTGCAAAGCCGTGATCAAATTTGGAAAAGGTGTCAACTTTTCGAAAAAAGCCGAGAAAATGATAAAAAAAGGGGATTTTCGAGGAACTTGTGACATTTATACAACAACAAAGAAAAGATTTGAGGTGAGTGTGGGAAGAGGAGAGAAAGATCGGCCATTCAATGATTCGATCATCCATTTCATGGCTCTTTGCCCCTCAGAGATCCGCTCGAATTCAATTTTATCCTTTGAAATGCTTTTGATTTCCCTCCGAATTGACCCCTCTTGATTTGGGTTACCCTTTTGAATAAACTTTTCAGGAGTTTACTTTTCAGGATGTAAGCTTTAGAATCATCTCAATTAGTCAAAGTGATTTGGCTTGAGAATTTTGGGACTAAAACTTTGACGTTAGATAAACGTTAGATAAACGTATGAAGATGTTTGACAAAAAAAAGATTTATTCATTCGAAGAAACAAATGTCACATTTGATCACTGGTCGATCTCCACTTTCTTATCCATTGAGTCGGGCCATTCGGATCAACATGAAACATAGCCTGAAATGAAAAAAGATTAATCAATTTAAAATTGATCTTTTCCAAGTCAGGTCCAGCTTGCTTGGACTGGCTTACTCTAGAGCTTTTGTAAGATTCCTGATCCAAGTATGCTTTTAGAATTTTGTAAAGTATAGAAACTATTCACATTGAAATATTAGCATAACAGTCAGATGAAATACTAGCATAACAGTCAGTATCTTATTTTATGTGGAAGAACCTAACATTGATACATAGAAAAACTCATTTTAAACCTTGATCAATCGATTTCTCAAGAGATTCGCTTCATGAGCCGATCTTGCTGACGCTCCCGAAACAATATCTGATGGACCTGGAAATACTCTTTGAAATGAGTTTGTTTTATGAACTATTTTCGAAAAACAATCCTTTCATAACACTTTCACGTGTTCTTGAGATAAAGATGAGTTTTGGTGAAGAAAAACTGTATCATTTCGAAAGGGGGATGATGGGATGGGTCAGTAGGTAAAGAGATGTTGGGGGAAAGGAATCGACTCAAGTGGACCATACTGTTGTTGAAAAAAGTGGAGAAAAATTTGAGGAAAGGGGAAGAAATGGGGGAAAAGACTGTCTGATAGAGTGACAATGATTGAGAAAGAGGGGAAAATCAGAGGGGAAAGGGCCCTTCAAATCCCCTTCATCTCAAAGGCTTCCCGATCAATCGTCTTCTACTTACCACCGACTATTTCTACTTTCTCGTTAAAAAGCTTTATTTCACATTTATATTATAGACTTAAATCCTTGATTTTTTTTCTACGTAGATTCTACAAAATATTTCAAAGATTCCATTTTGATTCCACAGTATCCTTGAATTGGAGTTCACTCAAAGAATGCGCTTTCTGTCTCCATCGTGTCTCCAAAAAGCTACAGTAATCTGTTATCTTTTAAAAGCTACCGTAAACTTGCCTCTACATCTAATCAATCTACTTTTTGTGTCTTTGAGTTATGGACTTTACTTTATATCTTTTGATACTCTTTGTGAAACAAAAACCAAACGTAGAATAGATTGGATAAAGTTAGAAACAAGACTTCAGAAGTTGACATGTTTTAGAAAACGTCTTCTTCAACTAAACACTCTACAATAAGATACTATTGCAATCATCAAATGATCATAAATCATTCACTTCTTCACCTTTTTCCAATCTTTCCCAAACATTACCTTCAATTGTCCAAGCCCTGAGTGTGGCAATAAAAACGAGAAATGCGAAAAGAAATCTCAATCTCCACATTTGTCTTTGCGTGTTGAACTACCTGAAAGTGAAGTTTGGATAAAAGTGGGCTTTCCTGGTAGAACGAAAGTTGAGCAATGAGGTTAAAGAATAGCAATCGATATGCATTGGATAACGGGATCTCTTCAAATACTTAAATCTCTATGTTCAGCAATTCAAGAGTCTCGATATTAAATGAATTCAAATCATTTTCTTGATCTCTTCCTTATTTCAAAACGTTTGATTTCCTAGACAGATTCAAAGCTTCCCGGAACCGAAACAATGGGCACTCCACACGATAAAGCGAAAACAGTGGCTCAATTGATGAAAGAATCGGAATTGGTTTGTCAGAAAAAGTATTTCCTGTGTTTCCTCATCTTCTAAAACTATTCATTCATGCAATTCCTTTTTGTTAATTCCTTCAATTTCTTTAGATTATCTCACAGCTCACCGAACAGGAAATTCTCGAATTCAAAGATGCTTTTCTTTTATTTGATAAGGTGGACGATTCAATGAATTTTTAATGAGTTATAATTTGTGACAGGTTATAAGGAAGGATTATTAGATTCTGGATACAACTTATAAAGCAAATAGATTGGTTTAATAGTTAGTTGTTCGTATTTGCGAGTCATAAACAATTGTTTGATTACGGTGGATTTATAAAATACTTTTTTAGAAAAAAACATTAGCCACATTCTACTTATGTCTAGTAAGATTTGCAAGAAAATCCCTCCATAATAGGATGAGAAAACTTTCACTGACTATGAGTAACTGAAATCCAATTTAGGATGGTGATGGGACGATTTCTATCGAAGAATTGGGACCAGCAATGCGAGCACTTGGACAAAATCCCACAGAACAGGTCACTTAGAAAAAAAACTCTTCCGCTTTCGTTTACTAAACCAAAAGAAATTGAAAATAGATTAGAACAGAGATCAGATTTGAATGTAAAATATTTTAAGAACCCTAGTCAAGAAATGGTTGTTCAAAGGGAATTTAGGGTAAGATCCATATGTCGTAGCCGCTTACGAAATTCAGCCACTAACGAATGATTCGTTAACGGCTAGCCGCTAACGAATGAAATTTTTCGCTAGCCGTTTACGAATGATTCGTTAGTGGCTAGCTGTTAACGAATGATTCGTGAGCGGCTAGCCGTTAACGAATCATTCGTTAGCGGCTGAATTTCGTAAGCGGCTACGACACATATATTTCACTAGTCAAGTAGTGATTTGAGTTTTAACTCAAAGCTTTAAACCAAGTTAAGCCAAGGATGGTTAAGTGTGTCATTTTAGATCAAATCAAGGGTTAAGCCTTTAAATTTCTCACTTTCAGCAAATGGCTGAGATTATCTACGATGTGGACATTGATGGGAATGGACAGGTGGAATTCCCCGAATTCTGTGTGATGATGAAAAAGATTATGAAGGTTTGAGAATAGAAAAAAAAACAAGTTCACGAATATCGATATCGTGACGAAATGAGGGTTTTTTTCTGAAACAAAAGACACTCCTAATTTGCACGTTTGGATGGGAAGGGGAATGAGGGGAATGAGAGGAATGAATATCTCATCAACGACAAAAATGAAGCGGGAAAAGATGGGGAAAATGACTGCTCTCTTCTGAGGTCTTCTGACTGCAAAAAAAAGGAGACCTTTAGAACAAATAAGCCACAAAATTGGGTCATATTTCAAGGAATTTTTGGAGACAATTTGCTTACAAGAGAATGTCTACTGACCACTGATATAGATACAGGAAAGCTACAGAAATCTCGAGTCTTCTTTAACCAGATCATATCCATTGATCATTGTGTTTTCTAAAATGTGTCTTAAAGACTACCGTAATCTCTCCGTAACTTAAAAACTTAAGTCTACAGTAATTTTATCTCCAATTTTGTCTAATCATCTACTTTTGGGTTGATTTTGAGGAGGTTTATAGAGAAATAGAGAAATAGAAAAAGATAAATCAGCTAGATACGATAAGATTTGAGTGTGTTCCTCTCAAGAAATCGTGTGAAATAGGAAACGGGTTACGGTAGAAATCAACTGAATAACTTGAATAACTGAATATTTTCTACAATTTGCAAGATATTCAGTTGATTTCAACTGTACCCGTTTCCCATTTCACACTATTTCTTGAGAGGAACACACTCTAGATAAGATTACAGTAGTTTCGAAAGTTGATACGCTTTAGAAACGATATAAATTGAATGGAACTAATCGATAGCTTTCCTACTAAAAACTTCAGGAAACAGACTCGGAAATGATTCGAGAAGCTTTCCGGGTTTTCGATAAAGATGGAAATGGAGTGATCACATCAAGTGAATTCAAATATTTCATGGTAATCCTTTCTTATGTTTCCTTTCAATCATTAAATCAATTTTCACGTAAAAAGAACCTAATAAATTCAAGAAAAAAAAACTTGTCGCCTAATCAAATTCGATCGCGGAATTACACTTGCAAATTGCAATTCGGGGATCCACTTTTCTCAGTGGATAGTGGGAGTAGATGATGTCAACAAAATAGTATGTGAAATGCAAAGTAAAGAGGGGATGTGAGCTGGATTCGATGGAATAAGACTGATCTATTCGATAAGAAACTAATCAAGCTTTAACCCTGACAGTATTTAGACAATATGTAGGCTAATTTTCTCTCAATTTGACTGCGGTTTAAGTGGCATAATGGTTTGAAAGGATGTAGAAATTGTATTAAAAATACATCGATTGGCGCTATTCATTTTATTGAGTTAACCAAGAGAGCTCGGATTTAATTGGTCTAAACTATCTGCCTTTCTTTGAGAGAAGATTTGCTCAAATTCTTTTTCAAAAGCTTTATGCTTATATTCTTTATCAGATTCATATGGGTATGATGTTCAGCGAAGAGGAAGTGGATGACATTCTGAAAGATGTTGATGCTAATGGTTTGTCGATTAAAGTCATACGAAAAACTGGAGAAATTTTAGGAAACGGTGAGATCGACTACGAGGAATTCGTGCAAATGATGGGAGAATTTTGAAAGCATTTTTTTTATTTTTCTGTGTGTCTGTTTGTGATCTCATCACAGATTTTAAAGGACGTGTATACTTTTGAGAAATAAATCGATTACAGTTTTTATTTGTCAATTTTGAGATTTTCTCCTTAAACATGCGTTGGTTGACCATAGGTTCTGGAAATTGAAATTGGGATTTATGCATTGATTGACTATGAATCTAAACTCAATATATTCATTGTCAGTTAAAAGCTTTCAATTATAAACTATTCTCTAAGAAGTGCCGTATTTTGTAATCTATCGTAATCTTTGCTAATCTATCTATAGCTTGTTCTATGTTCTTCCAAAAAGCAGCTAGCCTAGACAAAACAAAAGCAAAGATTATTCGAAAGTCGGCAAGCTTTAGAAAACTTAGATCCAAAAACCTATTGAATGATACAAACCGATCCTCTCGATCTTCCTCTTTTGTCGGAGTATAATCAATAATTCGATACTCGGGCCGTCTGACGTAAGTGTCCCGTTGCGGACATGCACAATATGCAGCATCAACACCCGGGAGTCCTTGTCCTCCATCGTCTCCATCATCTCCATCAATTCCTCTCTCGCCGTCTTTTCCAGGCAAACCAGCCGCTCCCGGCATTCCATCAGCACCTGATAATCTCATTGATATAAAGCACTTGATAAAAAACCTTCTTCCGCTTTCCCAATGGGTCCTGGGGGTCCAGGCGGTCCTTGTTCACCACAACGTCCAGGAATTCCCCTTGGTCCTTGTCTATACCGTACTCCTTGCTGTCCATAACTTCCTGCATGACCGGGCATTCCCACACCCCCTGGTTGTCCTTCATCTCCTGCTGGTCCTTGTGGTCCCACTCGACCCGACAAACCCACACTACCCTTTGGTCCTTGTTGACCTGAAGAAGGTTTTATTAGGCAGCAATTTTCTTTTACCTTTAGGTCCGGGCATTCCAGTTAGCCCAATTGGACCCGAAGGACCGGGTGGTCCGGCTGGGCACTCAATACATCCACCGGGCGCATCATAGGCCAAAGACATTCCCGGTGTTCCGGATGGTCCTCTATGTCCTGGTTCTCCATGTGCTCCGTGGATTCCATCGATGCCGGGTGGACCGGGAGGTCCAGGAGGGCATTGAGTCGGATGAAGGCATTCTTTAAAAAAACAGTTCTCTTTTCATTTTTTCAAACCCACGACATTGCGAGGGAACATCTTTACGAAAGCGATGAACAATTGAACGGAAGGGAGCAGCTCGAGGGTTTCTCGATTTTCCGATAGCCTCCATTTTAATCAAAATCGTCCAAGCATCGTCCGACGATTCCTAGAGATTGATAAAAGTTACTCAAGAAGTCTACTTACTTTAATTTCTTCCATGAGATCAAGATTCTCCTCGTAGAAATCTTTCATATCGGTCATGATGCTGTTGGCAAAACCCTGAAGGTGGAAAAACTTCTTTAGATAGGATATTCAGCCAATGATAACGACAAAAATATTTAGCTAACTATATTTCAAAAGTACTGTCAACTTACTAGGCATATGCACACAATAATAGTTGACACGGAGATTGATGTGACCGTGGCCACCGTTGCCCCGTCCACCATTTCTAAAACTTTACTGGTAATTTCTAAAAAAAGCTTTCTAGTCAAGGAGAAGAGTTTGATCGAAGGCACAATGACAATGAAAGAGAAAGACGAATGTGTGGCAAAATGTCAATCTCAGAGAAAATACCGGTCGTTTGAGGCTGAGGAAAACGCAAAGTGAATGCGATGGAGGAGAAAAGAAAATGGGAAATGGGAAACGAGGGAAAAGCCTCTGATGGAACGATCTGTAAAAGGGAAAAAGCAAAAAAAAAGAGAGAATTTCTTCATTAAAAATTAGCCGTTCCACTGTTGTGAGATGAGGATGAGAAAGAATGGTATGAGATGGGTGATATGAGGGTCGGTGTTTTCTGCTTTAAAAAGGCAAACTTGGCAATCAATACAAAACCTTTGTGGAGGGTCATTGAGCGGATGATCTGATCAGAAAGGGAATTTACTTTGCTAAACATTTGTACAGTATTAGAGTTGCTTAAATTAGGGCTAAACACGTCATTGTGGTAACTCTGCTTCTGAATAAAGTTTTGATTTTCATTTCTCTAGAGAAAATACTTTGGCTTACAGGCTATAAGACAGTTAGGCGGCGTGTTTCTCTAAAATAATGAGTTTCTAAAACGTGTCAAATTTCTACAGAGTTGGGGAAAATTACCCGGACAAGAAACTTGTTTGAATGTTATTCGTTAACCGTTCCATAAAACTTCTATAATTCTTTTTCTATAAACTCTTAATTATCTTAAAAAAAAAGTAGTCACACTTTTCTAGTCTTAATGTTTTTTTCTCGAGTTTTTCAGAAACCTTTTTAGCACTGAAAAAGGGGAAAATAAAGCACCGCGCCAAGATCAATTGTACCCGATGCTTTGTGGTTCGAAAGAAAAGCCAGCCAACGGATTTTTCTTTCCAGTAATTTTCTAATAAGTTAAGGAATGGATAAATGAGAAAATTATAAGGTTAAGTTGGTTGGCTACAAAGTTACAACGAAGAACTCTTGTTCGGGTAATTTTACCCATCTTTAGAGATACCGTAACTTTGCCTTTACGTTTATCGAATTATTTGTATTCTTCGTGAGTTCACGCAAATCAGACCCAAAAGCAGATAAAAAGCCAAGACAAGATTACTGTAGCTTTTGAAAGGTTCCATAGTACACAGTGGTCAAGAGAAACAGACTTTTTAACTGTTCAAGAATACCTCGTTTCTTGCGACAACTAATCTGTAGAAGTCAACTTCTACAGATTAGTTATTTTCAGATTCAATTCTTGTACCAATTCAGTATTCTTTTAACCATTTCGAATCGCATAAGCTGTGTCAGCCCTGACTCAAAACCATCGATACCTATAGAGGGATTCAGTTCCCCTCCGCCCTCTTCCCTTCTTTCTCCATTCACCTTCATCATCCCCCTCCTCGCACATTTTCTCTCACTATCCAAAAAGAGATCCGATTTCATTGTGGCTTCAAAGAGTTTTTCTCCTTTTTTTTCTTTTTGTCCTTTCAATTCCGCTGGCCATTCCACACAAAAACACCACATCTTACCCAGTGAAGTAAACCGCATTAGTCCCTTCTGTCTTAACGAATTTGTTCAGCTCACAAGAGCTAGATCTTCACTAGTTTTACGTCATTTTTGAACTCTTAACACCTTAGGTATCTTGAGTTTAGTATGCTTTTTTTGAAAGTTTCAAAGCTCAGTCGATTTTTCACAAGTTTATTTGAAACGTAAAATCGGTATGGCTCAACACAGATCGCAATAATGACATGTTCCGGCGCTAGAAGTTTACTTTTTTTTGCACTGAAAGCCGACTCATTCGGTTATCGATTTCACGAACTATTATATTTCAATGGCTATAGGAATAGAAATTCCCGAAATATGTCAAAATTGGCAATAATAATTGGATTATAATAGGCTTGCTCATAAAAATGATCATCACCATAGAGTTATAGAAAAAAAGATGGGGGTTAGGTGTGGTGGTGTGGCAAAATGACAAGGGCGCCCGTTTGAAACTGGTCTTTGGAAAGGGAGGGGTGCTTCTTTATGCACCCATCCCCCTTTCTTTTCTCCCTTTTCTCCCGCATAACCCTCCAAAAAGCAATTTTCCTCTTTTTGTCATGATAATTTGAGATTCATTGATTATCGGTGTGTAATACAAAAAATAGACAGTTTTTTTCTGACACTTTGATCACAAATAGATGTTCCTCTTGATTAAGGCCTTTTCTAAAATATGGTAGCATTTAAAAGTTACCGTAATCTTCTAAATAGGAAGATTTCTAAACCGTGTCAGTTCTCGAAAGCTATCGTAATCTACTTTTAGTTTCTACTCAATCTATCGTAATCCAATCTACTTTTGTCTGATTCCCATCATGAATATTCAAAAAAGGTGCCGAAAGATCAAAATTCTATGGATTGGGTAAAAAGTTACAAGGTTACGAGAATTTTTGGAAGTTGACACGTTGTAGAAACAGCCTAGAGCCCAATACCCGATCGTTTAATGGATCTCTCCATACTTTTTCATATTGTTAATAACAATATGAAAAAGTATGGATTTGTTATCAATCTGTTTCTTTTATGAACTGCAATATCATCGGTTGTCTATTGCTTTCCTTTCTTTTTCCATTCTTTTCTCATTGAAATTGAATTGAAAGGGGTCACCTGTCTCTCTCATACTCTTTTTAACAAATCTCTTCCCCAATCCATTGACCACCCTTTTTCTCTTTCTCCATTCTTTTCAACTATCGTTGTAAGGTTTTGATCCCAATCATTTAGTTCGAAGCATCAATTCACATTTGGTCGCATTTAATCAATGTTTCTTTTTTGTGATCTCGGGTTTTAAAAGAAAGAACTGATTACTTTGCACATTTTTTGCATTTTCAACTTTTGACTGAATATCTTGAAAGTTTTAAGAAGACCATAAATCTTTAAAAATTCAAGCATAAAGTGAGCCTCGATCAAGTCATTCCAAATAACACATCTTTACCTCTCTTTGTCCACCATACCCATTGCAAGTGTGGGTGGGTGTTCTCCCCCTCGTGTTTGCTTGATTGTGCCCGAATTTGGAGTCTTGGACACCCTCCCTTTCTTTTGCAATCTCTCTGTGATCGTCAATAACGGCCACCTCTTTCCTTTCCCTTTCCTTTTCTTGCATTCTTCGGTCGGGGCGCTATGTGTGTCTCTGCAGTGCACACTCACGCTAAGACGACCACGCAGTCTTGAAACATCTCTGCCTGTGCGCCCACCCATTGATTGCCTATCCCTCACCCTTCTATTCAATACTGCCTTTTTGATTGCTTTAATGATCAGATCTTTGTTTTAAGACTTTGAAAGTACTGAATTTTGTACTGTGAAAGTATTTGTCGCTTGCATTTATTTTGTCAAAAATTTACCAATTTCAAAATATTTGATCAAAATTGGAAATCTTTGTAAAAGCGAAATCAGCACCAACCACTTTTTTTTATCCAGCGCAAATCTGTCATGAAAACTCTTTCCTGCTTTGTCATTAGTACGCAGATGAACAAATTGCCCCCATTTCTTGTTCTCCTTTCAATTCCAAAACGTTGACTCTCAACAGCGTATGTTTAGATTAATCGGAAGGCCCGATGTCTGTATTGAAAGACATTTTGGAAAAAGTAAGTTTCAAGGCGATTGGAAAATTTTCAAATTTTATTTAGGGCTATGTCGACCCAGAGATATTGGAGGCGCTCGATGAAGAACAAAAGCAAATGCTGTTCATTCAGGTTGACTATTTTTGTTTTATCCTTATAAACTTGTTTTAGATGCGGCAAGAACAAATGAGGAAATATCAATTATATGAGGAGCAATTGGAGCGAGACGGCTTGCCCCTGCGGAAGCAAAAAAAGAAAGGAGTGCGGTTGGTACCTATTTGCCTTAGTTAAAATACCGGGCATTTTTTAGATGGCGATCCGGCGTGGACGGCGATGTTTGGGTGTGGGTAATGGGTGACCATCCCGAGGATAAGAGCATCGAAGAAATTCTTGAAGAAGTAGAAAACAATGATAATTTCATGACAGTACGTAATTTAGGAGGCAAGACGAGAGGCTAGGACGCGTGCGCTCCAAGAACTTGAGCATCAAGTCGACGAAAGTATGGAAGAAGCGTTGAAGGCACAACTTGGAAATTTGCGCGTTGGACTGACGGTTGGTTTTCTTTTAGAAGTGGATAAAATTTTTGGATAGGGCTCGGTCTACGACGATAGTGATCTGAGTTGGGAAGATCAGCTGGTCAACAAACCGCCTCTTTTATTGCAACCCCAGGGCACACCTTTGGTGAGTTTTCGACTACCTAGCAATGGATTTTCTTTTTTCTGTAGAGTGCTTTGATTCGAAATTGGGAAAAGGTCGGGATTGGATTACAGAAATCACCCGTAAACGGAAAACCGACGACTTCAATGAATAACAATGGATATCGAGAAGAGGCTCACACCAACGAGGGAGCAGCAACACCACAGAAGGCAATTGTCACGACGTTCAGCATACCAACACCTCAAGTGGCCGTGATTGGTGCCAAAGGTACTTTGATTTCTTCATTACTACAGCTTTCCATTTTGATTAGGTGCTTCTGTACGAAATGCTCGAGGTCCACCGCCTCCTGTACCTGTCAGGCCAGCACAATTCCCATCAGTCACAAAATCTCCGCAGACACAAAATGTTCAGGTACGTTTTAGGTTTGCGCCAAGTCTAAAGATAAATTTTAGCCCCTACAAACACTAGATCTACAAAATGTAAAAAACGAGAAACAAAATGGAACGAATGGCAGTAGGTTTTTTGATCCGCGTAATTGTAGCTCAATGTTGAATTAGCAAACTTTGTATTTTAGGTGTGCGGCTTAGAGCTCAGAAAGCGTTAACTCCAGAAGAAGCCAGCGATGAAGTTAATAAAAGAGAATCCGAAATTTTCCAAGTAAGGATTTTTATAACTTCTTTTATCATGGTATGCATTTTAGACAATACGAGAAAAACATGAACAGCTACGGAAAGAAGCTGAAGCAGAGGCCGAGCGTGAACGACTGGCATGGGAAGAACAAGGTAAATTTTTAGCTATTAAGCTATAAAAAGCTCTTAGGCTTCAAATTTAACAATAGTTTTGTTTTAGAAAGAAAATCACGAGAAGCCGAAGCTGCAATTAGATCGATTGCGCAAAAAGCCCGAGAGCAACACAGACAACTTCTGCGAACATCGACCTCCATTCTACCTGCTTTGGCTGACACGAAAGCCACCAGTCTACGAGAAGCAATGTATTTTGTTATTTAATGATGCATTTTATCGATGTAAATTTTAGCAAAAACTTACCTCGTCCGCCGCGACCAAAAAACAAAGAAGAAATAGTCACTTGGTTTAAAAAGAATGAACTTCCTCGTGGCACCGGACTTGATCCAAAAACGGGATTGCCGGCGCCTTGGTTTCATGGTAATTTTTTTCTTTTTTGAGATCGAATTAAGTTTTAGTCAAAATTTAATTTAATATTACTTTTAGGAATCATTTCAAGAGATGCTTCAGAGCAATTACTTGTGGGGAAACCAACCGGCTCATTTCTTGTTCGAGTTTCCGAGCGCATTTGGGGGTAAGTAATTTATTACACTACTAAACCATTCTGTTCGTTTTAGATACACTGTGTCGTATGTTGTTGGAAATGGTTCGTGTAAACACTTTCTGATCGAACGCATCGAACAAGGCTATCAGTTTTTGGGAACAAATCAAATCGTTCACGACTCCCTCTTTGATTTGATTGTCTATCACGAGGTAATTATTTCTTTCCTTCAAATTTATATCGAAATTTAGTCGGCTCCAATAACTGCAAAAGGAGGAGAGATCTTGAAATGGTTCGTTGGACAAATTGGGCGTCCTGCTGACTACATCGATTTATTTCCCGAGCCCATCAACAACAATCACTCGGCCATCGGTGGAAGTAGGCTCTTAGCCGGAAGATTTTGAGCAAGTTCCATTTTTGTGTTTCCCTTTTGATTATTCATTTTATATTTTTCTTTTGTAGTTATCGAAAGCTAAATTTCCTAAACTAGTCGTGTCTTTGGTGTATACGGGTTATTTCACTATTCAGTTTCAAATCACTTACACGTTATCATTTGCTCCATCATGTTTAATTTGTCCAAAGTTTGTGAAAGCATATTAATTTATAAACAATCTCATCATCTTTTTCTCTAGCCTAATTTCATTCCTTGCCAGTGAACAGCTTTAAGTTTTGGATGAACCCTATTTTTTTAGATTAATTAGATTGTGCCGTCGTTATCATCTTTTGTGAATAGTTTATCAAAGAATATGTGAATTATTTGTATTCTTAAGCTTGTGCGAATATTTTCCCTCCCAATGAAAATGACTTTGCAAATAGCGTATGCTCTGATAAATTTTAAAACTGTTTGTCTTTTATTTGCAAGGAGTTGGCTCTATAATTACATTTATCACAAATACATATTCAAGTTGTGCACGGTTTTTGAGCATTTTTGGCTTACGTGAAAATATTAGCATATAGAGAAAAGTACGTATCGACAAGGTACAAAATGGTTTTTAGGTACCACCAGCCGGTATATGATATGAAGTTGGAGAACTATGGGTGGAGAGTTGTTTGCGAATTTAAATGCAACGCTTATTCGATGCTTGCAAGCTTTGCAAAAAGGTGATGATGCGCGCCCAGCGCTTCTCACAGCATCACAACTATTAAATGGTATCTTTACAAATTCTTTATTTTCATTGGTTTCTTTTAGAATGTTTATCCGATACAAAATATGAGTTAACGGAGCGACAGGCTTGTCTTCAAGCAACTACGTCAGCTCTCCGGGTAAAAGAAAAACATTTTTAACCTTTAAAAAATTATTTGTAGGTTATCTTTGAACAAGCCGTGGCAACAAACAATGTGGTTAAGACTCATGATAGATATGCCCAAATCATTATTTCACTTTTTGGTACAAATCAATCACAGGTTCAGTAAAGTCAGTCTCAAATACGTATTTCTTTTTAGGAGTTTCTTGATGTTTTACAATGGAAACATCTTCGACCATTAATTTCTTCGATGCTTTACATTTTGGATCAAAAAGAATTGAATCGAGATTTGTTATTGGAAGCACTGGAAATGTTGTTAACACACGCCGAAACAGCATTAACGGAAGGTTGTCTGAGAATTTTATTAATTAAAGTTAGGCTAATAAATGGACAGAATATTTAACTTTGAGAGAATATAAAAAAAATTTGAACTTTAGATCTATACAATGTCGCGTTTTTGCCGGGAATTGGAAAGCTCACCTCTACATTGCTCACACATTTAACGATTGATTCATTGCGCTCAAATAAGAGGTATTTTAGTTTTGTTTTCGTCCTTCTCTCAAAGAAGGATTTAGGGTCAAGACGGTTCGGATTTTATCTCAAATGCTTTCAAAGGCACCCGTCCACATTCTCACATCGGTTCTCCCAGGAACTTTATCTAAATTATCCGAAGTATTGTGCGATCCCAACAGTGTGCAGGCCATTTTGACAGTTTGTCTTATGGTGAGTGATAATATTGTTATTAACGTTCAACCAATCACAAGTCCAGATATTCAAAGATTGCATATTGAGCGCATTTTTGGCTCCTACAACCACCGACAAGAATTTTACGTCTGAGGGTCAAATTGATAGTGAAATCAACAAGGCAAAATCTCTTCTGATCGAAAGAAATGAAGACTGGAGAGCTAAATCAACTTCGAGAATCAATAGCATGGTTGGTTTGCCTAATTAATGTGGTTGAATAAGGTTCTAGGACGACCAATGTAGCGTTTTTATATTATATTTTAGATTCGGAGATTCTCAGCTAACCTTGTTATTCACGATTCGACCGTTGTTCGTCTGCAGTTGTTGGATTTTCTTCGAGAATTGAGTGCTCACGCGGAAATGTTTGGAGAAGAGTTTCAAAGAATTGTTATTGATACTTCTATACTTTTGGCAAATGATGAAGATGATGGGTATGTTTATCGTAATTCGTAAAGTTTGCCAATTTTTACTTTTTAGTGTTAAAGAAATGGCCAACCAGGTTTTGTTGAAAATTAAAGAGGAGAATCAAGACTTCTATTCACTTCGCATTCATACCCTTTTTTCAGAAGTGAGCCTTATTCGTTACATGATGACATTATAATTTTCAGGTCAAAAATGATCTGTTAAAGTTACCCGAGAAAACAATCTGCTCAAGGCCATTGCTTTCACAGGTATTTTATTGCTTGCTTTGCTTTAATAAACGTTATCAGGTTTTGTCCTTAGTGAAGCTATTCCCTGATTTCCGAATTCTGTATTTGGATGGGACAATGGCTGAATTCATCACGGCGGTTGCTCGAGTGGTGCGTGTGGATATTGAGCGATTGAATATAACTTCTAGTAACCCAACTTCATTAACAGGTTGAGTTTTTAGCAAATTTAATGAACTAAATTTATTTTAGATTTTATCTTGGCAATACCATTGAAAAATGAAATCACAATGCTTTGGGTTCAATCCGTTTGTCACGCGCTCTTGAAGAATAACCCTTACGAAGTCTACTACTTGCCCATTTCATTGCTTAACAGTTTTCAGGTGTTCTCGATGTTTGCCGACCTTTTAAAAGAAAGCGATAGGGACAATCTGACGTCTTTTGGTTTGATCCTCAGTCTTATGGCCATCGAAACGCAGGTAAAGTTGGCAAATTTATTAAATTTCTTATTGGGGTTGCTATCAGTAAACTACCGTTAGAGGGACCATTTTTAGAAAATTGAAACTACCGATGCTGTGGGATTACGGCAATGTGTCGAAGTTTGCCAAACGTACATCGATGGAATAAATATTGATGTAAAAGAAATGGATCATAAAATCTCAGGTTCGTTTTAACATGCAAACTTTAAAAATATACTTTTTAGATACTACCATTACGAACACGTCATCGGTTGCTCTTTTAACTTCGATGAATTGCGCTGTTAGCACACTAATTGGTTGTATCAGTGATGTGAATATCCAAAACTTGGTATGTACTTAAAAAATTTTTGTTTATTTTGAAAATTTTAGTACCTCGTTGATGTATTTTGTATGCTTTTACTTGGATCAACCATTCCAAACTTTGTGATCTCTACCTCGTCTGATCTCGCACTTCAATACATAGCTCAGGTCAGATCGACAAGTTTAAAAGGCAAACAACAATAAATTTAGGTGCAAAGCGTCAGTTTGTCAACGTTATTGGAAAAACGGGATGTTTTGATTATACACAAGTAATTTATGTTTTTGAAATTACATATTTGAAGTTTAGAATGTGGCACTGGAAGTCGAAAATTATGTCAGCCCCAAAGTTGCTCACGGCGTTCATACTACGTACCGACAGTACATCGGTCTTCAATTCAACAAAGAAAATTTTGCGCCAAATGCTTACGGTTCTAGATGAACAAAACGAGGTATGCAAAAACCAAATTCAGTTAAGTCTTCACGCATTTTAGATTGCGTCCGTTACAACAACTCTATGTGCGATGTCCGTTTTTGTGGAGTCCATCCTAAAGTGGTTTCCGAAAATCGACACTGAAAAGCTCGACTCCCAACCAAATGATTACAAGTTGGAGAAAACAGGGTTCAAATATTTAAATGGTTTAGGAATCTTGAAAATGAAGACGGGAATCTTGAGCATCTTTCATTAAACGATCCAGTTGCTCCTGAAAAGGAACAAGCACCGGAACCGATTTTAATGACGGAAGAAATTTTGCGCAGGTTTCTTTTGGCTAAAATAGTTTAGAGTGCATTTTAATTATTTACGCCTTAAAAGTTGATAAATTTAGAACTCAACACTTCCTTTTTTCGCCACATGTTCCCGTCAAAGTAGAGTGTTTGCGTTTGCTTTCTGCCTCCCTTCGCGTTGTACGCTTATATGAAGATGTTCTTCTTCCAATGGTTTGCATTATTTTTAAACATTTGACGTTAATTTTAGATTCATCAAAATTGGTCCCCTTTGAAAAGTCGACTAAATGATGTCAGTCTTGTTGTTCGATCAGAAGCCGTGAAGGTGAGTGCTGTTAACGATGTTTTCATAACATTTTTACTTTTAGGTTCTTACTTGCTATTGTCAGATAGCTGGATCTTTTGTTTATCGTCGGGTGAGCAACGATGCGTGGCCACAACTTACAAGGTTTTTAATTTTAGGATCAATCAAAATCCTGAATTTAGATGGGCGCAAAATGAATTGGGAAAATCGCAATACACTCAATCTGAAAAGTATCGCCTTCTTTTCGCCATAGTTTCCAAGTAAGAAAGTCCTTGTTTTGGCGATTTCACCCTTTTAATATTAGTTCCGCCTTAATTTGGTCGTCAATTGGGTACAAAGCTGACGATGCCGACACCGTTTTGCCTTTTCTGGAAAAAGTATCTACTTGCTTTCAGGTTGTTTCTAGATTGTCCTAGCTGAAAAGATACAAGAATGTGCAAACTCAATTAAAAAAAACATTCATTTAGTGTCCAAATGAATTACGGCTGGAAGCAATAAACGCCATCAACGTACTAAAGTGCCTCATCAGCAATGATGAGTAAAATGTATGCATTTCATTTTGCAAGTTTTAAAATTGACCATGTATATTTATGAAAGATAATAAATTCTTTACCCATAATTGGGAATCTAATTGATTTCATATACATTTTATTTGTATCACCAAACTCTATATTAAAAAGTAAAACCTTTTATTGAGCATTTGTGAACACGTAAATCGGAATCAAAGCGCATCAAAAATTTAAAAATTCTAAGTTAGCCACACAAGTTAAGGTAGTATGAACTTCCGTTTCTTGACTCTCTTAGACTCTTTGTAAACACGGAAATTGAAATTTCTCTGTGCGTTCAAAAACTTCTCTCGTATAGGTCTCTTTGCCTCCATTCGTCAAACTCACATGGACAAAATCGTGGAGGCATTACCCTACTACTTCTCGGGGAAAGTTGTCAGCGGCTTTGGTAGAGGAAGCACGGAACTTGGTTGTCCGACAGGTTTTATTAGATAAAATTTTCTTTTAACAACCAATTTAGCAAATGTTGACGAATCAGTGGTTGATGCTCTACCATCGGCCATCCAAGAAGGTGTTTACTATGGATACGCGAGAATTGCTGGTGGACAGGTCAGTTACCTTCTGTGAGCGATTGTTGCAATCTCAATTTTAAGGTTGAAAATATGGTAATGAGTATCGGCCGTAATCCGCAATATGAAGGCAAAAGATTGACAATGGTGATCATTCTATATTGAACTTTTAATTGTGCCCCCTTCTCAGGAGGTTCACTTGCTTTGTACTTTCCCAGAACCATTTTACGGAAAATCAATTGATGGACTTGTACTCGGTTTCATCCGCGAGATGCACAAATTTGACTCAAAAGGTACGTTTCCGATACATTGCTTACAAAGTTTGAAGTTTCAGAAGCCCTGGTTGCTGCAATACAAAATGATATTGCCATTGCAAAGGAAAAATTGGAAACAGAGATGAAACAAGAAACAATTCAGCGATATTTCAAATGTTAATTGTTTACATTGTCAGAGCATAATATTTTACGAGCTTTTTTTGTTAAACAGCATGATATTTTTTTTAATAATCTGTGATACATTTTGTGTTGATTTTTTATTATTTTATTAAACATGAGTATCGATTTTCAGGAAACACTATATTAAACAATAATGGAAGAACGAAAAAAAATTCAATAAACCGCCTGAATCAAGTGTAATGAATAACATGTGTTGTGTCGATTTTGTATCGGCGATTTTGCTCGGCCTCAAACTTTTCTTGGCCGGTAAACCTAAAATTAGAAATAGTGAATAAACTTAAAAATTTGTATTTGAAAATTTCAATTTCTAGCTCTACTTTCAACACAAACTAAAACATCAGTGCCAAGACTCTTACCTAGACGGTGCCGGCCGGTCCACGAAAGGGTCCATGATCATCAGCAGTTCCAGTCGTGCCGCCCAAAAAAAAGTGTGGGACTCAACTCCTCCATGTCCATAACCACGAGGACCAAAAAGAGCGCCATAGCAGCGGTTGCAATATGGTCGTCCTTCATGCTAAAATTAAAATAATTGTTATGACTGGCAAATTGCATACCGCAAAAAAAGTGTTACTCATTCCAAATGTTGGCAGAACTAATACTTTCACTACCAGCTTTCAAACTTAACAACAGAACGTAAGCATCAAAATAATAGCAACAATAAAAATGAACACCTACCTCAGAGTGTGATCCAGCGGAGAGAGTCTTCTTGCAGTTATCGTTTTCACAACGAAGACATGGTCGATGCCAATCTTGACCGAGAGACGTCACGCGTTCGGCTTAAATTTACAAATTAGTCACTAAATCCCACAAAAGTAAACATTACTAAAAGGTCGATTCGTCAAAAATTTTCAAAAACTTACCAAAATAAACCGGCTTCGAGCAGCGCGGGCAATTGGGCATTTCGATGAGCTGAAATTAATTGTATGACTCAATAACACACCGTTAAACGAAAACAAAATGGAAAACTGCGAAAAATAAGGGCATGAAACCCAGATTCGACACGATCGGGACGAAAACAGCCAAGCTTTTGTTTATTTTTCGTATCATTTGAAAAAAGGAAACGATGTGAAAAGTTTTAAATCCATAAATTTCACTTGGCTTGCGAAAAAACTTGGGAAATTTATCATTGAATGTGATCGAGCCATTTTCTCTAGTATTTCCGTGAAAAAAGGGGACTTTGATGGCGCAAAGCCGTATTTAAAAGAGCGACTCTCTTTTTTGAAAATACAATGAAAGTCGATTGAATGTGTGCGCCTCGAATAGAGGGAAATTTCAATTGAAAAGTTATGCAAATCGGACAAAAATCGACGCGAGACTTGTGGAGATAGAAGGGTTTACTGAAAAAATGCTGATCCGATGAGCCGATCACCGAGTTTACAGCTTTAAGTTTTGTGCGCGTTTGGAAGGAGAAACCTTTTGAAAACCGGTTTTTCATTGACAATACCTTTTTTGAAAGGAAGTTGATCGAAAATGACACTGAGAAAAGTTTTTGAATCGGGATTTGAGAATAAATGAGAGAATAAATGAAAATCATACGGAATGCAGATTACGGTACCATGATAGTGCGAAATAGCATACAGAAATCACAAAACTTAAACACTAACAAGAAAAAAAAAATTTGCGAAGATGCGAATGGGTTAAAAGTAAACATTATCTCTCTCTGTTAGTTGAATAGATTAGGCTTTCCCCTTTCGAAATTTCTCACCTAACTTCGAAAAGTTAAATACTCAAAATTTAATATCTGAGAGGGAGAGTAGGTTAAATTTGTCGCCGTTTTGTGCGGCGAAAAATTTAAAGCCAAAACCGAAACTTTAAACCAAAAGGTCAAGTTTAACTGGTAATATTCTTGTTTCTAAAATTAGTTTATGCAAAATGAGAACAGAAAGGGGAAATCTGTTTTGAAATGAAATGGAGAGTGGGAGTGGATAAACCCTCCATAGCAGCAGCCACAAGGATCTATTGGTGTCTTGTGAGATGGACACCATCCCGATCTCGACTCCTTCTCTGCTTCTTCTTTTATTGGATTGACTGTCAGCTGTCATCTGCGGCACACCCATTCCCACACACAATTGGTGCCACTCAAATCTTTGACAATACGCACACACATTGTTGATAGACTCACTTATCGATAGTGTTTAGCGCAAAATGAGAAAATAACAGCAAAAGAAAGGTTCAAAAACAGGAAAGTCAGAAAATTTAATGGTTTCGTTTTGGTACTAGTTCGATTAAGAAGCAAAAGCTTGGCCAGAAGATTAAGATATCCCAAATCTACGAATCAGTACTGGATCTAGACTTATTTTGATCTATCAACGGGAAAGTTCATTATCTAACTTACATTCAAAGATCAATCTTGAGTATGAGAGCAGTTGAAACACTATTCTTTTAGCTAACCTTGGAGAAAAAACGAATAGAATCCTTCAGAATGCGAAAAACAACGTTGTTTATTTGGGCAATTGGAGGGGAGCAATATTTTTTTGAAAAAGAGGAGCGGAGGATGGCCTTTGTTGGGGTTTGAGGGGGAGAGACAGAGATGGGGAGAGGGGGGATGGACTGGCAATCGGCCAGCCCGCGCACTTACAAATACACAAAAAAGTAAGGGTGATGAGTGGGGGTGATCGGGTATTTGTAAATCATTAATAGACTCACTGTGGCCTTATGGATTAGTCTCAATTTGCACCCAATTTCGATCAAATTTTGACCTCTTTGTCATCAAAGTTGTGTTCATTTCAACTACTACGTTTTGTAAAACAGGACAACTTTCGTAAAACTACCGTAACCTTGCCTAGCGGAAACTACGGTAGTTTTTGAGAAAATGATTTTCTAAAGCGTGTTAATTCCTCGATAACTATCGTAATCTGCTTCTAAAGGCAAGGTCGGTCGGTAGCTAAATGGTTCTTCTAAAAGACGGTAGCTTTCGAAAGTTGACACGTTTTAGAAAGCACAGAAGTCAAGAGAAATAAGCTACATGAATTACGGTATTCTAAACGGCTTGGAGTCACGATCCAAAACTGAACTGGGTTCAACTGAAATTCTACACCAATCAAATTCCAAGATGGTATTGCAAACGAGATGCAAGACAAATACAAGAAGTAAGTTCAGGTCACTACTAAAGAAAAACTCTTATTGTGCAATAGTCTAAATATTGAAATTTCTCAAGTGAAAGAGTCTCAAATAGTCTCAAAGAGTTCTATTGAGGGAGAATCCACCAAAGATGGCCTTGAGTTTGGGGATTAAGAGTCCCCTCTGAATGATCACATCAACTCTTCCCCCGTCTCTCTCAAACAAACTCAAATCCCTGAAAACTCTTAACTTTTGTGGAAAAAAGAGACACAAGTTGTGGAACGATTTGTCAACTAAATATCTAAATATTTGCAAATAAATTTTAGAAACAAGACGAAGATGAAGATGGCACAGTACAGTATCATATCTGACAGATTTTATCTGATAAACTCTTCCTCTGCCTGTGTCGCAAAATAGAATTTAAAGGACATTTAAAGGATGTGCTAAAGCTCGTGCACAGTTATTTATCTAGTATAATACAATATATTTAAATATTTTGCATAGCTATTTTCTTTTGAACTAATGATAGCTTTGCTCTGCTTTTACACTTTGCATTTTACCCCGCTTCAAATACGTACAAATAGTACAAATAGCTTTGTTTATAAAGACTTGATGGAGTTGATGATTCAGCCTATTTACTAATTATCAAGTTATAAGTTACCTATCTTGAAGGATTTATTTCTTTGCCTATTATAAAACACGTCTCAATGCTACCTTTCATTCAGTAGTTTTTCAACTTCTTGATCTTGAATCTTGAAGCGTGAAAGAAGATAATCCGGTAACTTTGTAAGAGCTTCTACACGCGCTGCTTTCTACCACATCACTCTCCACTCATAATCAGCATTCACACGTTCCCAACTCAACTGATTTTTGAAGTTTCCCCTAGTGAAAGTGGGTAACACTTGTAAGCAACCCCCCTTCACGTGTTTCCCTTTTCTACATCTCTATCACTTCCCACTTTTCCCCTTTTTTCATTCCCTATTTACTCGTCCTCATTCCCTCCCTCATTTCTATTCTCTTTTCTCTTTCTTTTCTCGTGGAAACTAATTTCAAATTCCCAGGCGGTGTGGAAGCATTTCACCGGCAAACAAACTTACTGATCTTTTCAATATTTTCTTTTTTCCTTTTTTTTCTTGGATTATCTTCAACAAAAGCTTCCAATTACTACAAAGAAGATCATTGTTCTCAAAGATTTGCGCAATCTCTTTTATATGGATTCGTAATCATATTTCTTTTCAAAGTCTTACAAAACATTTCCTTCCTTGTCAAAATTCATAGTTACTGGTATTTCACTTGACTTGGTGCTGGTCTTCCAATTTTTAACCTCGTTCTAACCCTCGTAAATTCATCCAGCAAGGTATTGGGTTGATGGAAAAGTTCTTTCCGATTTTTTGGGCTATAAAGCTATAAAGCTATAAACCTATAGAGCTATAAAACGTCAAAATTGGACAAATTTAAGGTACTTTCCCAAAAAATCGGAAAGGACTTTTCCATCAACCCAATATTTGAACTGTTGTATATAAGGCATTTAATGCACAGAATTCAAGTTTAATGCAAATTTTTACAAAATTCTAATTTGTGATATACCTTGTGAGTTATAACGGATTTTACTGTACTCTTTACTTTGCCAAAATATTTAAAAACTCAACTTGTACTTGTAATTCGCAATTTCACAACTTGTAGTTCAGCATTTTATTATTCTTTCTTGTTTTCCAGCCTCGAGTGTTTCTTCCTTACAAAGCATTCGTCAATAATCACCTTGTTTCCTTTTTTTCGTTGTCTATTTCAAAAACCAAGAAGTCCCCTCCCCAACCTCCAATTTTGTCGACAAATAATGAGACCAAAAAGGGGAAAGTGGAGAAAAAGCGTTTCTCTTATTCTTCAGTCTTAAAAAATTTAGGGAACAAGTGATTTTTGGAGAGTGGGGAAAAGGGAAAAGAAAGAGTTGAGAAGCTGAGAAATTGGGGGTGAAAAGAGGTGGGGGGTGAATGACGGGGTGACTTTGGGTGGGCTGTGCTCTGGCTCTGTCCCCGGCTCCCGTCCCTGTCCCCACTCCTTTCCAAAGAGAGATCCCAGGTGTTTCCTAGCTCTTTCCACGGGGTTCATTTCCTTCTTCTCTTTCCATCCATCTCTTCTTTTCCCTTTTCTCATTTTCTCCACATTTTCCCTAATCTTTTCCCAGTTTTCGACAAAAAAACGATTGCCATGTGACCAAAACGTGAAATGGCACCGTTTGTTGCTCTCGCTCGCCCTGTATCGACTTTTTGACTATCTCTTTCTTTTCTAATCTCTTTTTAATAAATACATCACTGATCAAAGTTATTTTATCGACCCATTTCAGAGCTAAATGTTGCGATGATGTCGACAATAAACACAATGTTCGATGGACAACACTTCAAGGTGGAAAAGGAGGAATTCTCTGATGAACCCGGTATGTTTACATGGCTTTCAATATTAATTTAAATTTTTAGGCACATCGGGAACTGTGCCATGTCTGGTTTGTGGTCGTGGTACAAATACAGGACATCACTACGGAGTGCAGAGCTGTCTTGGATGTAAAACATTCTTTCGGAGGGTTTGTTTTTGAAAATTTTCCTAATATTATTTAGTTCAGATTGTTCTGAAACGAAATCAACCAAAATGTAAATATGACGGGAGTTGCAAATTGGAGAAAGGTTGGGGGGAAACTGTTTGACTTATGATTGAACCGATTTCAGGAGTCAATCAAAAACGAATCTGCCGAAGTTGCCGTTTACAAAGATGTTTTGATATTGGGATGACGGAAAAAGGTGAAGAAAATAGAAACAATGGAATATCATTTTTTCTAGCTTTACATCCATGCAGAGACGCGATCGGGAAACGGCGACGATCACCGAGATCTCGGAGTGGAAGTGCAAGTCCGACAGAGATTTCACCACTCGCATCACCCGGTAGCTCGTCTGGGCCATCGACAACAAATGCGTATTCACCCGATGCGGGACAGGTTAGAGAAAAATCAAAGTTTACCGGTTACTTTCTGATTTCGATTTATCCCACTAGTTTACACAAAGCACAAAGCTGATCACTGATCACAAAGCACATTTTGGAAAAGCCAATTATTAATATCAAAGCCAATTATTAATCAAATGCAAGTTCGGCAAGGGAGAAGGAATTGATTGGGTAGAAAAGAAAGCAAGACTATCATAAAACCGATTTTTTTTCCTTCCAGACGCAACGAGCTCAAGCCGCCTTGGGTTTCCTTCAATCCGTCCGTGATGGAGACATTGTAATGAGAGCTCGTCTATCACTTGCACATGGACACACACCAGCTGATAATCCCGAAGATTTCTATGCGATTCCGCCGGTGAGTTTGATTAGATTTCTTTCTCAACTCCTTGAAAAACCTGTGCGGTTCTAATCACGATTTTTTTTGGTGTCAAGTTTTTAAGGATTTTGTTATTTATTTGGCGGAAAGTGCTCTGATAACTTTGTACTAGTCTTCAAGAGGAGATTCAAGGCTATCAAATGACTATAATAGTTTATTAATAGTATTATTATTAGTGTAATAGAATGAGTATTTTTGAATGTTCACCAAGTTATCAGTAAAACAGTAACGACTACACGACTGTACGCGACAAAATACCGTCGTCGCTAATGTGTCTCAAAAGCTGTTGTGAGCTTTTGAATCCATTAGTCTTTTTCTTTAAACCAATGTTCTCAAAATTAAGTTGGAAGTGTTGTTATCTCGTCTCTCGTTGAATGCCTCAATCGGTGATGCGTTAAAAGTGGATTTGATATTGATTCGTGAATGGGTCAGTCTGCTCGTCCCACTCTCGACACTCAATCCCGAATCAAAGGTGGGACAAAATGAAAGCTGTTTTGATCGTTTTGATCGTTTCCCGCCCATGTATAGCAATCCAAATTTGCATTTTACTGTACTTGTTCCTAGATTGGATAAAACTAGAGGCAAGAAAGTCATTTTAAAGAAAGTTGGCAAACCCATTTTATAGAAAGCCATGTCTTCAAAAATAACCTTTTCAGAAAGGTTTGATCTCTCAATTTTGTCTGAAGCACACAATTCTCGAGCACGGTCTTCTCACTCAACGGATTCCTTTCTTGGAGAATGTTTGGTACTAAATTAAAAAAAAAATTTACCTCCATTATATACATATACATAATATATAAAAATAGTTCACGTTTTTTTTCTTTTTATTGTAATATTTTTGTTTCTAGTATCTAAAATAATAAAGTAATAGTTTTGGATTCGTCTAAAAAATAAAGGGGGTAGGCTAGTTTCCGCAATTTTTTTTACGCAACTGGGTCATTTGCGCAACTCGGCATAACTTTCTTCTAAGTGGGCTAATCTTTATGATTTTGGTCTCATTTTGTTGCACTTATTGAGATTTACAAAATGAGACCAAAATCATAAAGATTAGCCCACTTAGAAGAAAGTTATGCCGAGTTGCGCAAACGACCCAGTTGCGCAAATGACCCTGTTGCGCAAAAAAAAGTTGCGGAAACTAGCCTACCCCAAATAAAGAAATGAATAAGAATGAATTTTCTTTGTTTAAAGCAAATGCCTTCTTTAAAGTTGAATATTCAACTATTCAATTGAAGATTTTATTTAGGTTCTACGGTGATCTCTCGTGCTACCTCACAAAGTAATTATCTATATATAAAAACCCTTTCAAAGCTATTTTTAGTTTTGATTCGATACCTGAACCGATCCGAGTGCTCATCACCCCGCCAATCCAAGCGCATCACAGGTATTTCGGGTTTAGAACAACTTAACAACTAGTTCTTAACAACTACAAATTTCAACATATTATTTCATTGCAAAACAATAACTGAATAGTTTTTTTTTTCAAGAATTATTGAATAAATGAACTTCCCTTTTCAGTCTTCTTCAACCGTTATTCCGCTGGCTGAGAGAAGAGATCGTGACGTCACTTGATCGCCTTAAACCATCAACAACTGAAGTGGCTGCGATCAAGTTGATCAGTTTATTGTGTAATTGAGAATATCAAGGAAAAGTTCTAATTCATTGTTCAGCCCGAGAAGGGACTTTTCTCGAAATGGAGGAACGCATTTTGGTCGAAAAATTGAGAGATGAGGTGAGCTTTTTCACAAATATCTAACTTTTAACTAAAAATCAAGTCAAATAATCTAATGTTAATCGATAAATTTCAGGTTTTACTGGGTCTCCATCATCACTACATTTCGCAAAATAATCCAAATGTGGCGCAACGAATCGGCGAGCTGTTGATGTTTTGTGGGACTTTATCAGTAAGTACAAAAAAAGCTGTTAGGCTTTTTTAAAGCTGTTAGGCTTTTATACAATTCTTGCGTACAAAAATAAGAGTTGAATACATTTATTTGTATTGTTCAAATTTTACAACTTCTTGATATACTTTAAACTTCTTGATATAAAAATGTAAACGAATCCGCACGGGATATGCCATTTCTGAAACCAAACGACCTCTAAAAAAATATTGAGTGTTCTAGAAATGGTGTGTTTATCGTTTTTAGCTTAAAGTATTTCCAAAAAAACAAATCTATTTTGCATGTTAAAGTCAATAAAAATATATACCGTATTCTCTCTAATAATAGTGCACTCTTTAATAGTACTCTTTAATACTATTAGAGAGTGCACTCTTTAATAGTAGTGCACTCTCTAATAGTATTGCGGTCCAGGAGGGGGTTAAAAAGTAGTAGAAAAGTGAAAATAGTAGTGCGCACTACTATTAGAGAGAATACGGTAAACATTCAATGAAAACCCGTTTTCCAGTTGGCATCTCATCGTGGACGAGAGCAACTGCGAATGTTGCAATTTTTCGATCGTGGCGGTTTTGATCCAGAAAGTTACGATCAATTATTTCCTACTACGTAAAACTTTTGAAAGTTTTCACATAACAAACACTTAGATTCAAGTTTTGTGAACCAAATTTTGTTGATCTTCGTTCTTGCACAAGTTTTTTTTCGTTTTTAGACTTTCTCATCAAAAATTTTAGTGCAAAAGAAACTATTCAACCAATTACCGTATCCATTTTTCTATTTTACACTAACTTTTCCCAATGATAAAGTCAATTTGTATCATACGCATGTTTATTACCGTATTTCTTCGAATAGGAGACCGGGTAAAGAGTATCATCGCGTACTCCTGCGTAGCAGCCCTTTTTAAAATTTATTTTCTGCATAAAAGCTTTCAATGAAGTGCTATAGGGCTGGAAAATGACTCAAAAATGCCACATGAGTTAACAGATTTTTGAGCCACTTTCCAGCTCTATAGCACTTGATTGAAAGCTTTTATGCAGAAAAGAAATTTTAAAAAGGGCTGCTACGTAGGAGTACGCGATGATACTCTTTACCCGGTCTTCTATTCGAAGAAATACGGTATTATCAAATCTTTTTATTCAGTCAAAAAGTGATTCTTTCTGTTTCTTTCTATTCAACTATTCAACCAATACCGTATCCATTTTTCTATTTTACACTAACTTTCCCCAATGATAAAGTCAATTTGTATCATACGCATGTTTATTATTATCAAATCTTTTTATTCAGTCAAAAGGTGATTCTTTCTGTTTCTTTCTTTTTTTTCTTTCTTCCGGTGTATAGAGTTTTGTTCGTACGTGTAAAAAAAGTCAAAAAAAGATTCGGTGAATAAAATTTTATCCTTTTCTTTGAGTTAAACAGAAAATGGGTATGCTTGAAAATGGACAGAGATTCGCTCGTCGGCCTCGTTTTTCACCTCAGTCACTTGTACACTAAAGTACATTGTACTTGTACACTTGTAATGGATATTTTTATCTTTTTCTATTGTTTTTTAATAACTTTTTCTGTAGTAATCATTCTAACTATAGAAGAAAACAGAATTGCTTACTTTTGCGGTGTTAAGTGAGCAATCTTTCTCTTCGGTGAACGAATCCGAATCGGCACCGCGACGACGTTGTCTATTATCTTTCCCTGGTAATTAATATCTTTAAAAAAACTCATAGTCAGTCATTCTATAAAGATAAATCGGTTTTAGCTATGAATCTGTTAAATCAACAAATCTGTTAAAGTGATGAGTACTTAAATAATGATTAAATCAATCATTATTTAAGTACTCATCACTTTTTAGAAAGCCTGTATTTAAAACAAATTTAGTATTCAAAGAGAACAAACATTTGAGTCAATGAGATGCGTTTGGACACCTGTCTGAAGGCCATAGTTCTTTGCTTTTGGGACCTAAACATATTATTCTTCTTAGTCTATAAAATCTTGAGTAGTTTGCATTGAGCTTGAGTAGTTTCTTCTTGAAAACTTGAGTAGTTTCTTCTTGAAACCTTGAGCTTTCAAAAGTCACGTCAATTTTTGGACAGCTTACAGCTAGCTAAGGGACTCTGCAATAAAATAAAAACAATAAAAAGTTCAATTTCTGATCGAATTCTCTTATTCAATTGATTAATGTAAATCTTAAATCTACAAATTTTCAATTTCCAATGAATTTCCAATGAACCTCGAAATGTTTCCTGGGCATTTGTGTGGTGGATGAGACGATCACCACCTCATTTCCCCCATTTTGACCCGTTCGTTTCCTCTTCTTCAGCAAAACGAATCCTATTTGATTTCTCATTTCCCAAATCTCATTCATTGAATCTTTTCTCTACTTGTTGTCATCATTTCTGTTGTCGTTTTCTCTTGATCTTGATCTTGATCTTCTCCATTCTGATCATCTCCATTTTCGGGCTATATAAACCTTTCAATAAGTTTATTAAACACAAAAATGAAAATAAAAAAATGTGAAAGAAATAAATGAATTAAGGCAATTTCTGGAGAGTGGATTCTTTTCGGTGAATTCGATTATTCAACGCGGCCATCATTCGTGATCGCAAACGGAGATTTGGTGGTGGATTCAATCGACGTCTCCTTTTCTTTCCCAATTCCTCAGCTGTTGATCGTTTTAGACGATCATTCTGAATACATCAATCCAACTTTTTATCTAACATCTAACCCTTTATCATAATAGTGAATCTCTCAAATCAATTTTCTAAAACTAAACTTTTGAAAAGCTATCTCTAATCAGATCAAAGCTTTTTGCTTTTCATTTCTTTCTTTCGGTATATCTCATATTAGGGTGGTGCAAAAGAAACTGCCGATGGGTATCAGCTGTCATTTACCGTATTTCTTCGAATAGAAGACCGGGTAAAGAGTATGATCGCGTACTCCTGCGTAGCAGCCCTTTTTAAAATTTCTTTTTTACATAAAAGCTTTCAATCAAGTACTATAGAGCTGGAAAATGGCTCAAAAATCTGTTAGCTCATGTGGTATTTTTGAGTCATTTTCCAGCCCTATAGCACTTCATTGAAAGCTTTTATGCAGAAAAGAAATTTTAAAAAGGGCTGCTACGCAGGAGTACACGATCATACTCTTTACCCGGTCTTCTATTCGAAGAAATACGGTATCAGAAACGAGCGATGCTAACGGCATTAGTTTTTTATGTTTTTTTCACATATTTATTTGCTATTTATTTCGACATTTGAATTTCTTGGTTGTTGTTTATTTTATTTAAAAATGCTTATATTTTTTATTTAGATCATGGTCAAGCAAAAGTTTGTGCTACGAGCAGTATTACTGTTTAACTTCAAGATTGGAAAGTCTGCTGCCGAATCGCATCGTTCTCTCTGTGCTGCTTTCGGAGATGGCAGTTTGTCTCTCAGGCAGTGTCAGACTTGGTTTCAACGATTCCGAGAGGGAGACGAGACTTTGGAAGATTACGAGTACGGTTCGAGGCCAGAAGTCGTGAACGAAGCCAAGCTGAGGGACGTTATTCAGGCCGATCCATGCCGATTTGCTCGAGATCTTGCGAAAATATTCCATTGTGATCATGCCACCATAGAACGCCATCTTTTTTTGAATTTACCGTCAAATCGGCAGCTTCTTTTGCACCACCCTAATAGAATCAGATCAAAATAGATTAGATAAAACTAGGGATTACAGTAGCTTTCAAAAGTTGGCATTTTTTAGTAAAGACATCACTGTGTTGTGAACTTGTTGTGAAGGATCAACTTGTTGTGAAGGAGAAAAGGATGAACAAAATCTTTGAAGTAGATCTCAAAGCCAAGGCTTGTGCAGAAAAGAAAAAAAAACAAAAAAACCCATAAAAATTGATGTCAACTCACCGTTGGAATGATTTCTCGATTCGAGTTGGAATCCTGTTTTCTTACAGAATGAATTGCATCATCGAGAATGGCTCTTCCACAAACAATTGAAAGCATCAACAGAAATGATAGCATAAATAGAAAAGAATTCATTTTCTAAAATATTTCTTTTAAAAAGTTCAAAGTCAAAAGGAACACACTTTACTTTTGAAAACAGTATTATTAAATGAGAAAACAAGGTTATAAAATGAAGAAGCCAGAGATGAGCATGATGTGGCTGAAATGAGTGGCGGGGAGAGGAGAGTAAATGAATGGAGGACCTGTTTCCGCTTCTTTCCTTTTATTTTCCAATAATATCCATCCCGAAAATCTCATCCTTTTGAAAGAAGTTCGATCTCTCTTTTCCGATCCATCTTTCCATTTCCTGTTTCTTATTGAATCTCACAAAAAAAAAACACGATGCCAATCGGGAAATCCGGATTCTTTTCTGGATTCATTTAAAAACATTAATCTTTTTGTTTTCTGTATTTAGTACACTCTTGTAATCAGTTTTGATTGCTGACAGTGTAAAAAAAGTCAAATAAATCTCAAATCTTTATTGCAAATCTTCTATAAACTTGAGTCGAGTTCCCAGGAATGCCTAAAATAGTTTTCTTATCGAATTCGATAAATTCAAAACCTTGGTCTAATTGGCACAGTGTAACCATGAATATCTGTATGTAAAGGAAGTGGAGGACGAGGGGGGAATGGTGATGAAGAAGGGATATTCAGGAAACGCTCATCGAGACAATCGAGTCGACGCTTTGCTGAAACTGGGCATGGTTATCGGCTAAAGTTAGCATAGAATAAAAATGGATTACAGTAGAAACGTTTTCTAAAAGGTGAATCATTTGTGAAGCTACCAAGTCTTCATTCTGCTAATTGTGAGTAAAAGATCTAGAGATTACGTTCGCTTCACAATTCCCTATCTTTTCGAAAGCGTATTGCTTGCGAAGAAAATATTTAGCACTCTTTCTCAGCCGTTTCTTGGCCAATTTTTCTGAAACTTTGTTTAGAAATAGAAATTGGGATTTTCTGCTTGTAGCAATTGACCAAGAGATGGCTGAGAAAATGGAGATGGAATCAGGTTCGGATTGGAATTTTCCCAATTAATACCAGGTCTCGGCGGTGGTTGAATTTGCGGGGTTTTCGGGAAAACAAGCGGTGAGATACTCCGTGTCGAATCCGTGTCTCCAATCAAAAGACCACTTTGCGAGGAACGATTACACGAGGTTGAGCTTCCATAAAGAGATTCTTCTGAAATTATATACAAAACAAGCTTAAAAGCTTAAAAGCTAAAAAATCGCCGAAAATCGCCGTTTTCCGTAGCCGATAAAGGGGATTTATCGCGGCGAAAATAGCAATAGTTGAGCTTAAAAGCATTTAAACTTTAAACTTATTTATTTAATAAATATTATACATAAAAATGATTCCATATTTAATGATTTATCGTATAATTTATATTCGCTTTATTTGCTTTTATTTTATTTGCTTTTATTTTATTCGCTTTTATTTTATTCGCTTCTTCAAAAGTTCATTCCTTTCTCACTCTAATTATTGTGATTTTCAATATTTTCAATTTTTGAAGTCATTATTTTCAATTCATTCATTCAAAGACTAGATTTTTCATTAAGACAATATTACCTGTTCTTTGTAAAATGTGTCGAGACACAAATCTCCCAATGATGAGTGTTTGAATGATGAATAATAGGAAAAGAAGAAGTGAAACGGAGATGAAAATCGGGCGAAACACGCAAATCACTTGATGAGATCCCGATAGAAACACTGGGAAATACTGATTTTTGAGAAATCACTTGGTAAATTACATGGTTGATTATTAGGTGAATGTGCTTGTTGGGGATTTCCATCTTCATCATACAATGGTGGATCGATCACAGTCAAGATCCCTGTTATTGTGTTCGTGGTTTTTCGTTTCTCTTCTTCGACCATCATCATTTCCGTGAATTTGGGCACTCTCTGAAAATAGAGCAGCTTTGAAAATCTACAGTGATTTCCTCAGGAAAACTCTTACATAAATACATACCGTAAATACTGTAATAGTACCACACCCCCTCGTACAGTCGCGTAGTCGCAAAAGTTTTTTTAGTATTTCATTTTTTTCAAAGCGCCCGTACTTTCAAAAAATGTGTCTTTGGTATCAAAAAATAGCCCTGAATTTCAGCTATTTTTTGATACCTAAACGCGCATTGTAGCATAAACTAGTGTCGAGAAAAAGTCGTTCAAAGCTAGACTACGCAACACTCCGCACCGTCATTATGGGGCTGGGGTACTATTGCAGTATATAATATGTTAGAACTAAATAACAAAATCTTGATAAGGAAAGTAAATTTATGGTCGCGCTCCCGGACTTATAGTTAACATTTTTCTAAAATACTAAAATATCTTTCAAATTTTCTATTAAAATTGGAGAATTTGGAGTCAATGTGAAGAACATTTTTGCTTTTTTTGATGCTTTTTCCACTTTAAGCTTTTTATTTCCGAATCGAAACCATCACATTGTTCATCATTCAACACGGGTTTGTGATTCCAGAGACAGACCAGCTCAAGATCGGGATTAAAAGCCGTAGCTTTTAGATGAAAATTGATATACTAAAGTACATTTGAAAGCTCTAGAGTTGCATCTAAATTTAGCTGTCCTGATTCAAAAGTGGTGAATCGTTTGATGGAGGGGATTGTCGAGCAACTACCTGATGGATTCAGTGCAAAGATGAAGGTAAATACGGGGGAAAGAGTTTTGGCAACTTATTAGGCTAAACAAATTTACACTTACATCCTCATTTTTTGTGTATTGTGAATTGTGTTGAAAATTGACTTTTTAAAAAGAGTAAGGTTATAATTTTACACAAATATACTGTTTTCGCTTTTCCCGCCTAATCGGCTCTAATCAGGATAAGATAGAATTTAATAATTAATAAGAATTTAAAGGTTGTAGAAAAAATTGAAAACCCCACCCCCTTTCCCATTAACAATTCAACTTTGAGCTCAAATTTCTTGGTGTTGGGCTGTTCAATTTAACTAGCTTTTGTATCAATCGACAGAGAAAGACCTGGCGCGTTCAATGATATCAAGTATATTTAAATTGAACACCCCAACACCAAGATATTTAAGCTCAAAGTTAGATTCCTAATGAGAAGGGGGCGTATCAAATGTTCACTAACCAAAAGTTAACAAAGTTCAACAAGTTATCGAGTACTGATAACTGATACGATTTTTCAGCAACAACACGGCAACGAGCTGAACGCAATCATCTCAACCCTCTTTACCGTAGTCGTCGTTTTCATCGTCGTGTCATCCAATCGAAAATTCGGTTTCAACCTCCTCATCATCGTCGACAATTCACCCATCGTTTGTCTTTTCTTTCTTTTCCCGTAGCTTTTTATTTCCGAATCGAAACCATCACATTCAACCTGGAAATGGCAAACAATTTTATTTTTCCCAGATTTCCGAATTACCGGTGGACATTCATCAACACAAACATCAATCGTGCATCTTAAACGAACCCTTCTTGATCCATCAAAACGAAATACCTGTAAAATTTAGTAATATAAATGTAAGTGTAAATTAGTAAGTAAAATTTGTTAGGCTAATGAGTTAGCTAATGAGTTAATTTGTTAGGCTAATGAGTTACCAGAACACTTTCCTCTCTTTCCCCCGTATTTACCTTCATCTTTGCACTAAATCCATCAGGTAGTTGCTCGACAATCCCCTCCATCAAACGATTCACCACTTTTGAATCAGGACAGCTAAATTTAGATGCAATTCTAGAGCTTTAAAATATATTTTAGTATATCAATTTTCATCTAAATGCTACGGCTTTTAATCTCGATCTTGAGCTGGTCTGTCTCTGGAATCACAAACCCGTGTTGAATGATGGACAATGGTTGTGGTGATGGTGGAAGGCCGCCCATCCTCTCTGCCACACAATCACTCACAAAATACCCGACTCCTTGACGACGATCAGTGATTTCCTGTAGATCTTTTTTAATGATATTCCTCTCAAAATCTGTTCACCCATTTCAATTCTACAAGTTCCCCCAATTGCACAGCGGAAACAGTTTGTCCGTCTTTCAGGATCAACATTCGGATTTTCTCGGATGGAGTGCTTCGTGTTGATGTGTATAGAGTTGAATCTCTATAGAAATTGATTGAAAAAGATTTTTTGAGCAGACAAACTCTCCGCTGACATCAATGAGATCATCAGGAAGATCCGAACTCGAGGAAGCGGCTGTGGTTGCTGCTCTGAATTGTGACTGATGAGAAAATCTTGGTTTAAGAGGCAAGTGATTCAATTGAGGTATCAGGAGTTTGCGGGATGGAATTTAAGTCAAGATTAAAATAGCTTTCAAAGTTGACACTTTTTGAGAAAACACACTTTAGTTCTACGATAGTGATAAGAACGTACGCGTCGGATGAATGCCAATCGACATTGGAGTAATCACAGGTGACATTGAATGTTTTGTCGGCGGCTGTCATCAAAGATGGAACTTCCATTTGATTCTTTTGAACAACGACCACAAATGACCAAATGTCTGGCTCCTAAGAATGGGGATTAAAATGTTGGATTGATTGATAATTGATTGATAATAGATTGGATGGATAAATACCAATTCAAATCCAGGACATTTCGGATTTTCATCATCTCGATTCGGATAGGGAATTGATAAAACAGCATAGTCGTTTTCTCGGAATTCAAAACGGCAAGTTGAGAAGTGATCCTGGAATTTTCTGAAGTAAATGTAAAGATCTTTATAGATCAAAAATCAGATTTCCAATCAGAAGAAATACTTTAGTACAAAGTTTTGTCAAACCTTTATGAAAATAGCGCCAGATGTGGGTCGATTGAATGTAAGCGAGACGCTGATCTCCGAGAGACGACACTCGGTTCGAAGCTCTGCAAATTGTTCTCAAAGTTCGATCAATTTACAGATTATCCAATAATTTATCATCTGGCTTCAACTTTTACGTCTATAGTCTATTATCGGATTCAAAAGCTAGAGTTGTTACTTGTTTTCACAGCATTCGGATCATCTGCCGCTACAAATTCTCGACTTGGCTCAAGATCGTCAAGTACATTCATCGTATTTGTGAACTCCTCAGATGAAATCGTTGACGTATAGATGTTTTTATTGATTTTCTATATACTATTATTTAAATAATTCAAATAATCCTTACATGATCGTCATAATGAATCGTTTCCTCATTCGTTTCCTCACTCGTTTCAATAAGTTTAGGGAAAGTTGATGCCTCAAATAGTCGTGTCCGATGTCGACTTAGATTAAGTGAAAGAATTGGGAATGATGTGGGTATTTGATCTTTCCCATCATCATCCAAATCTGGGAGTGGAGTCGGTGTGACTGGTGGATCTTCGTCATTCCGCACATCTGTCGCTATTCCTAGAACTTTTGTGCTAAGATTGAAAGATGGCTTTTTACCGTGATATCCCCGTTTCGATTTCCCTTTTGGATTGGGGACATTATCGCAAACTTTATCAAAATAATCGACATTCTCCACAGTGTCATATTGATCGGGTTGAGTGAGACGAGAGTCGGGACTCGACCAGCACTCTTCCTAGAAAGATTCATTAAGAATTATGGTTAAATGAGAAACCTTATCGTAATCGTAAGAAATCGATGCACATTTGTCGCCTTGCTTCAAACAATGTTCAAGACATCGTCGAACCGATGGTGATCTTTCAACGAATGATGATCCGTTCAAGCGTTTATTCGCCACTTGTTCGAAAGCCGCTTCTCCGCATAGCAAATCGGCTGAAAAATTCCCAATTTTATTCCAAATCAGACGAAAAACCCGGCTAACATCCAGTTTATCTTGCTCAGGACTATTGTCGCCGTGGTGCAGTCAGGAGCGCAGTTGTCTACAGCTCACACGAGCCGGGTTCGATTCCCAGGTTCATCACCCAGCCTTGGTTTTTTAGTTTTTTTGTAAAATGTAAAAAACTGCAATATATTCCAAGGTTTTCTAAAGAAATTTTAACTTTATTAGTCAAAACAAGGCCGAGAAAACTACCAGCTGACCTGGCATGGTTTGCCCTAGGGTTCTCTGGTCAGGGAAACATCTCTGGTCAGGACTAGCTTCGGACTTGACCTGATTTAGCCTTGAAAACATCCATAACAACACTTTCCAATCACTCACATTGTAAACAATTTTTCTCATAATATTCTCCACCATTGATCGGACTCAAATCCCCTTGTTTCACTCTTCGATTGAAGCCACTTTCCGCCGACAAATGACACTCTTTTTGCGTGGATGAATAGACGAAACCCCGACACGGGAATTTCTCGCCAGCGACTTGGTTTTGCTGAAAAAAATAGAATTCCTCAAAAACTTGAAATCCAATTACGTTGCAGATTTGTCGACATTCCTCTTGACTCTCCGCCTCGACGATCACATCTTTTTGAGGAGAGATTTGAAATTCCTCGGATCGAATCCAATGCACAGTTGATCCGTCTTGGCATTCAGCTAAAATTACTCATTTCCTTTAAAGTTATTGTCCAAACCATTGTGACAATTGTTCTCAAAATAATCGACAATTGCATCGTGTGGAGCGGAGACGAAAAGATCTGGATGATCTCCGCGAGTCTCTCGATTCATAATGCATTCACCCGTCTCGTAGTAGTACATCACTGCAAATTTCTATAGAATTTGTGAAATTACCCTCAAGCTTCTACTTAATACTTATTCTTTTAAGTTCTGAAAGATGGATTTCCATTTGACTCACCCGATCGACAAGGCACATTGAGAAGACTATCGGATGTGAGACAAATCGAGAGACATTCTGAGAGACCGCCCGTTTGTTGAACCTATATGCAATTTGTTTTTAAGATAAAAGAATTTCAGTTCATTTATTCGAAATTCTTTTATCATACGAGCTCTAGATGTAACAAGAAATGAGTTGAATCTAGATTTTACAGAATATTTTTGTGGTGACGATCTCGTGATCGAGATAGCCACATATGGAAATGGCCAGCTAGACATCTATGTGGACGAACGCCTATTATGCGAGATTTAATATGCGTCGCTATCCGTTCAACTCCATTGTGTACAAGACGAGACGAACGCCTGAGTTCCGTATAAAAGCAATGTGAACGAGCTGCCGTATGTACCGTGGAGTGTCTCTACTCTCCCCAATCAAACCACTGAATCAACTATTATTTCTGTAATAAAGATTATATCTGAAACAACAATAATCACTACAATTTTCTTTTCCAATCTTTTCCAATCACCTCCATTGCATGACCGAATAGAACTTGTTGCGGATAGCGCTCGAAAGCATATGGAGTTGAACAAAGAGCTTCTTCTAAATATAAGAAAGATAAAGATAAAGATAGTTTAAATGTTATGTCCTCTAAGAAATTTAGTTGAAAGTTAAAACAAACTCTGAACACAAATGTGTTGAAAGAATGATGTCGAGGTGCCATGGGTTGCTCGAGCAAGAATTGAGGCGCCTGTGGAATTGGCATTGAGAAGGAATCATGTTTTACCCTCACCAAATGGTTGCCCGTTTACTTCATGAAGTGAACATTTCTGTTTCATTGGATCATAGATGAATGAAGCGCATGGAGAACTCTAGGGAAATTCATTGCTTTTATTCATTTCTGATTCAAAAAAACCTTTGCTTTTTTAATACAAGCCTCAGCGCATTGATTGAGGGTCGAGTTGTCGATTGTTTCAATGGGAAATTCGACTAATTGCATACCTTCTGAGCGAAGGAAAGTGGTCGTGTTCTTGCCGAAACATAGATCTTAAAGGGAAAGCGGATTAGAGAAAAGTGCTTGGGTTGGTAATATGTGCGCTAGTATCAATTACCATTAGAGCCTTAATCTTAAGAAATTCAGTGATAGTGAAACCCAAATACCTAACATGAGACAGATTGGCATACGGTAGAGCAATTTGTTTAGTTTAGCAATTTACGGGTTTAAAGAGCTGAGTCAAATTCATTTGAAAGCCAAAACTGACCACTTTCCTCGGCAACAATCTCGTAAAATAAAATCAAAGTGAGGAAATTGATAAAAGGAAACATGATTAAAATATTTAGGAGTTCAGAATCATTTCAGATTATTTCGAATCAAGAATTCTCCTTTTAAAATAAAGAATAGAGTACGGTAGAGCTAGTTATTGAAGAATATGTAGTTGAAAAGGAGATTCAAATGGGGTAAAACCTGAAAAAAGAATAAGAGGAAGAAAAGGTTTCATGAGATGAAGAAACCGATCGAATTGAAAAAAAAGGAAAAAGAGACAATTGAGAAGAGGATTCTGGTAACAAGAGAATGGTTTTAGATGGATTGGATGAAGAGAAAAGAGATAATTATCCCCCGAATAGACCACTCCTCACTCACCGGTCATTCTTCTTTCCTTCACAAAGGGATCTAGAAGAGATCTCCGCATTTTCAGTCAATCGAGACTTTCCCCGAATACCTCTCGACTTGTCAAGCTTTGAAATGGTGAACTTTGAGGAAACTCCTGCTAGGGAAAGATTAACATAGAGCAATTTGTTTAGCTTAGCAATTTACGGGTTTAAACAGCTGAGTCAAATTCATTTGAAAGCCAAAAGCTATTAACAGCTATTAACAAAGCCATTAACAGCTATTAACAAAGCAAGCAAACAAAAGCTATTAACAATAAGTTAAGCTAAAGAAACCAGTGACCGGAATAACCTAACAATAGTCAAGATGGATTTTTAAATAAGATCCGATTTAATGTATAGAATAAGTCCTGTATCCGATGATAAACCTAGATCTAGTGGATCTGAGAACTCGCTGTGGCTGTTATAAGAACAGTATACTGTAACAGTAGGTCTCTCGATGGCCCAGTGGGTAATGTGACAGTCAAAATTCTGATCATACTTCGAATCCTCCTTGAAAAAGTTTTCTTTAGAAGCAAGTATATCAAGCCAGTGTTAATCCGATCGAAAATCAGCAAATCGAAAACATTTTGCAGTTTGGCTCATAATTTGCTATATTAGATCGATATTGGACAAAAAAAGCCGGCTCTGATTTTGCTCTGAAATGTTGAAACGACTAAAAACTTCTAAAAACTTTCTCGATCAAAGCTTCTTCACTGTATTTATTTTTAAGAATTCTACTCTTTATTACTCAATGAATATACTTTTTCCTTTTCTATTTCTCTCAAATGTTAACAACAAATGATCTATGATTAGGCCAAATGCAAAAGGGAAAAAAAGGCACAAATGGCAGTAAAGAATCACAATAATCTATGGCAACAAAAAAAGGGGAAAATGACTAGAAAACTTGAAAAATCGTCGCACTCGGTTTCTCACATAATATAAGTGAAATTGATTTGAATTTTGGATTAAAAAGAAAATGAAAAAAATGAAAAAGAAATTGTAAAATGAAAGGGGAATGTGTTTGGTTTGAATTGGCAAGGAGCATTCAGTCTTTTCAGTCATTTTGTTTAATTGGCTATTGCATTGGCTTTTCTAAAAAGTGTCGTTTTCTAAATTTCCAAAAACTACCGTAATCCTGCCTTAAATTTTTCTAATTTAGGTATTCGAAAGCTTTTTTGAATGTAGACTCGGGTAGGGGCTTTAAAGCATCACTCAGTCTACCGTAATCTGTAACCGGATGTTACAGTAACCCAAATAGTTCGTAAAGATTACTGTAACCAGTCAAAGACAAGCCAAAGATCAAATCATATAGATCTAGGTTACGGTAGCTGGGCCATGCTTTAGACTTTCATAGAAGCAGACAAAATAGAGGTAGATTGAGTAAAACTAGAGTCAAACTTTTGACACGTTTTTAGAAAACGCAAACTTGATCGACGGGTGGTTTTCTTTGGAAAAAAAGAAGGCGGATAACCTGATGATACCCATAAAAATTTTGAATAGACTAGAGAAGTTTGTTGCATTGATAGTTGCATTCAAATTATAGAAATTGTGACACAAAAAGAGTCACTAAAGAAAGAAAGAAAATATGGGAAGATGATGATGAATTTATTGCCGGCAAACCGTCCAACAAATCCACCAATCTCAACTGCCTGACGGATGAAAGAATCAATTGGAAACGCGGGCTTTCATTCAGTGCAAATCCCTCAACCAATTGACGCACGTATGGAGAGCACATCTGAATTCGAGAAGTCATTGCAGGTGGAAAAATGGTTTTGGTTTAGAAGAGGTAAACCTATCTATCTGGAGCGTGTGCCAGAAAGCGAACGATTGTGCGCGCGCACAAAGAACAGGGATTTCCCTTTTGCTTTATAGATGGTATAAAAAGATATTCTCTTGTAAATTTGTACCCTGGGGTTTTCCCGGTCAGGAAATCAATTGGCGCTATTCATTTTATTGTATCTACCAATGAGAACTCGAACTCAGACGATTTCTTAATGATTTCCCTTACCTTCTCCATTCCATCAGATCTCCAAATATTTCTTGTATCATTTTGGAAAATATTATTCCCAAAATATTCGATTTGATAAAAAGCATTTCCATCATACGAATACTTTTCTAACATAACGATTCGACACTTCATTTCCTGAAAAGAAATTGTTAATTAACTACTGATCATTTCACCTCAGGCAATCTTCTTTCCAATGCCCATTGTAATTGTGATGCGATATCTTTACCGACGTCTGTTGAAAGGAGACCAGCTCGACTCAATACCTAAAATGTTATTGTCATTTTTTTTAAAAGCTTAAAAATATACGAGAATTGAAATTTCTTCGATTTAAACAAACCTCTTGCGGTATTTCCTTCCGAAGCATCTCAAGATCGGCCAATGAATATCCTGCAAGAATATAAAGTCCCGATTGAAGTTCCGGCAATTGTTCCGGAGTATCGCATACCTATATTGAAGTTTTGAAAATGATTTCTAGCTTTAATAAATACCGTAAATAGCTTTAAATAGCTTTTCTAGCTTTAATACATACCGTAAATACTGTAATAGTACTTGAATAGTTAATAAATCTATGAGATTGGCTCTAAAGCGTGTCCCTCCCGTAATCACTCAAGTTTTCCCATAAATTTAAACGTTTTATAGGATGGGATTCGGGTTTAATTGGTTTAAGAATTTTGTTTTAGTTCATTCGGACGTTTAGGGTTGTTTATGGATTAATGTAACATCTAATAACTTACCGTAAACACTGTAATAGTACCCCACCCCTCTCGTACAGTCGCGTAGTCGCAAAAGTTTTTTAGTATTTCATTTTTTTCAAAGCGCCCGTACTTTCAAAAAATGTGTCTTTGGTATCAAAAAATAGCTGAAATTCAGGGCAATTTTTTGATACCTAAGCGCGCATTGTAGCATAAACCAGTGTCGAGAAAAACTCGTTCAAAGCTAGACCACGCAACACTCCCGCACCGTCATTAATGGGGGTGGGGTACTATTGCAGTATTTACGGTAACCAGTTTAAAGTCAAAAAAAAAAGCTTTGTGTAAACTCACAAAAACTCCACTCTCACACATGCATGCCCCTCGTCCTTGTAGATAAAGCCGTTCACCGAAATCTACAAATCGAAATCTATTGATTTTGGCTCTTCTTTCAGACCCATATTTGTCAATGGTGCCTCGCATGGGATATCCGCGTGACACGGTAATCGCTCACAAATCATTTCCTCGACATTCACGCATTCACACCACGATGAACACCGACCAGCCCAATCGAGATTTCTCTGAAAGCTTTCAATAAAAGCTTATACAAAAAGGCTTTCAATAAAAGCTTAATCTTTTTTTAGACATTGAAAATCACTTTTAAGCATGATGATACTCTTTACCCGGTCTTCTATTCGAAAAAATACGGTAATAGCTAACTCTTATAATCGATCCAACGTGCACATAAAGCTCTTTTCCATTCGCGTCCTTTATCGAGCATTTATCTGAAATTTCTTCCAATAAATCTTTGTTTAAGCGTTGCAGAAATATATTTATATCTATAATAAAAAATCGATTTATATCACCTTCATTAACGGGCGCAGCTATTGTCATGTATTCGGTGGGTTTCGGTTGAGTTGTTGCAGTTGATGAGACCCATGGAGGCATTTCAGAGCTCTGAATTTTCATTTTTATCATTTAAATCGAAGGAAATCTTTTCCTAATTCTTATCTTTACTAAAATTAGAGCTTTAGACATTAGACAACATTTCTTCGGGCATCCAATCGAAGAACTAAATCGGGAAACGAAAAAACTCACCGTGAATAGATGGTTGAGTATTGGCGCCGCTGTGGTGGATCGTTGAGATTTCTGGCGAACGATCGTTTTTTGAAGTTTTCTGGAAAGTTTCCGAGATTTAAAATGAAATCTTTTTACTGACTCAGCATCCTTGACAACAACCTCTTCATCATCACTTCCTTTCACTGGTTCTCCTTTTTCTTTCACTCGTTTATCTTTGTCTAAATATTTTTTAGAAAAGCTTTAAGCACTCAAGAATTGAACCTGATTTCTGCTTGAGAAAAGTGTCCATCGAATTCTCGCTCTCATCGTCTTTTTTCTTCCGATCGATCTCCTCATTTTGAGCTTTCTTCTAGAACTTTTATTCTGTATCTAGATGGATTATTTAAATCGAGTAAGCTCTAGAGCTTACTCTTGGCTAGAGTAAGACTAGAGCTTACTCTTGGCTAGAGTAAGACTAGAGCTTACTCTTGGCTAGAGTAAGACTAGAGCTTACTCTTGGCTAGAGTAAGACTAGAGCTTACTCTTGGCTAGAGTAAGACTAGAGCTTACTCTTGGCCAGAGTAAGACTAGAGCTTACTCTTGGCCAGAGTAAGACTAGAGCTTACTCTTGGCTAGAGTAAGACTAGAGCTTACTCTTGGCTAGAGTAAGACTAGAGCTTACTCTTGGCTAGAGTAAGACTAGAGCTTACTCTTGGCTAGAGTAAGACTAGAGCTTACTCTAGCCAAGAGACTAGAGTAAGTTCTAGTCTCTTAGCTTTGTACAGTAACTTGTAATTTTTCCCGAGCACCGACTAGCCTAAAGTACAGAATACCGCTCTAAATCGCGTCTCACTACCATAACCCGTCTCTGCTATAAATGTTACCATAACCCGGATAGATTAACGATCAATGTTAGCATCTAAAGAAGGTTCATAAGCTGAACGTTTAGTTACGGTAAACATCGCTTTAGAGCTGCCACCTGCTCGGAAAAAATAAATGAGATATTGTAGAGTCAAAAAGAGAGACTTTACAGTAGCCTATGACTGAATACTTGCTCCTTCTCCTCCTCCTCACCTTATTTTCATTCGCTCTCATCTGTTCCAATCTTTGTTGTGTTCTCAATCGTTGTTTTTCTCTTTCCTTTTCCCGATCATTCATTTCATTTTCTCGTTTCTCTTCTTCTTTTTCTTGCACGATTGGTTTCCAGAGCTAAACATTTTATTTGATTTTCTTCTATATTTTCCTTACATTATGCTTATTTTTTATCCAATCGATATTCGTTGGATCAAGTTGAGTATCGGCTTTTGTCACATAAATCTCCTCAAACAGCTCCAAAGCGGGTGTGGTTTTAGGAGCTTTTCTGAAAAGTTGAATGATTAGACAAGATTACGGTAGATTTCGAAAGCTTCCAACTTTTAGAAAGTATTTTAAACAAGAGCGTTTATCTCTTCAATCAAACCTGTGTGGATGTTGTGTTGGTGGTTTTTGTACAGCCATTTCTTCTTCTTCTTCTTCTTCTTCTTCTTCTTTTTCTTTTTCTTCTTCCTCTTCTTTACTCATCACTTTTGCTGTGGTTCTCGGTGGTGCTAAAACCAAATTTAATCGAGATTCCCCATTCTTACTGATTTCTTTCTAACTTTAACCGTTAAACAAATCTGTTTGATTCTTAAAGACGAACCCTTTGTCGGTTTCAATTTCACTTGTCGATTTGTTTCATTTCGTCTCCTCGCCATTTCAAATTCATCCTAAAACTCGAAATTTCTTTTAAAACCTTCATTTCCCCATTTACCTGTAGATTTCTTTCCTCTTTTTCTTGCACAATCACTCGATTTGTTTCTGTGTACATTTTATTTGATGGTGACATGTATCCCATCAATTTCGAATAATCCATCATCGCTTTTTCTAGAAAAATGAAAATCTTCTTCTAATCTATGGAAAACTCAAAAACTTTCACTCACCTATACAGGGATTGTTAGGTATCATTGCGTTTTGATGCTTCAAACATTCAATATCAGAGATTGCACAAAAGCATGGAGCTTCGAGAAGTGAACCACGGGAATAGAGAAGGGTTTGTCTGAAATGAAATGGTAAATGAAATGAAATGGAAATTGTCATTAGGAAAATCTAAGATATCTTTCTAATAATCTGTATATCTTTCTATGTATATCTTTCCGTATATCTTTCCGTATATCTTTCTGTATATCTTTCCGTATATCTTTCTGTATATTTTCTGTATATCTTTCTGTATATCGTTCTATGCATATCGTTCTATGTATATCTTTCTAATAATCTAATAAATCCCAAAAAAAAACAAAAAAACAAAATTTAAGAACTATATTCAATCTCTTGAACGCACCTGCAATGATCTAAATTATCCGTTGCGCAAATGCCTTTTGTAACCGGACAAACACTCGCGATCGACGTGCGCAATTGGCTAAATCTTTCGTCATACAACACTTACAATAGAATTTGATTGTTTTTAAGTTATTAAGAAAGTTATTGATTGATTTTTCATGAGCTTACTTGCAGCGAACAGACATCGAACACTCGATAACCAATTGTGAACAAGTTCGTGGGGTTTCCGCCGGCATATACAAGCATTTCGGGTAGAAAAGACTCTCAAATGTTTCGATATTTATATATTTATAAATTGATAGAAAAACAACAAGGTCTATGTTTTAAAATTGAATCAAAATTGGATCAAAATTGGATCAAAATTGGGTCAAAATTGGGTATTGCAACACTTCAAATTCAAAGGCATTTACAGCTTCGATTCAAAGGTGAAGATAAAGTCAGTTGCGCAAATATTCTTATAAGAAACGTTTTTATTTTGTTTTGTCTGACTTGTCTGACTGTTTTCTTTGTAAATTTTAAGATACTAGAAGATACTAGAAGAAATTAGCTCAAAAAAAACTGGTAACATTGTAGGTAAGTTTGAATAAGATTTATAAGATTTTAAATTGAAGTTTGGTGAAGGTTGTCGGCTCAAACGGCTCAAAACTTCATAACACTCGACATTTCACAATGTCGAGTGTTGTCGGCGTGAGTTTGAGTTTCCGACATTGAGTTTTATAAGATTTTTCTAAGATTTGACAGCATTGAAAAGTTTGCGCAACTGGCTTTATCTTCAGCTTTGAATCGAAGCTGTAAATGCCTTTGAATTTGAAGTGTTTCAATACCCAATTTTGATGTTGTTAAATAAAATGCAATCATTTCTTTCATTTTTGAATGAAATATTTCGATTTTTTGAAATATTTCCCTTTTTTTTCTCTTCAACATTTCCGAGTGCACGTTTTTTTTGTCCTTTCCAACAACAAAAGACCCGTTTTTCCCCTTCTTTTCTTTTTTTTTCATAACACTCGACATTGTGAAAAATTTAGTGCCAACAAACGCCGACAAATCTTCACCCCTAAAAATGGTTGTGTTATTTTGCAATGACGAACTTTGAGATGAAAAAGATTTCAATCAAAAAATTTGAACACAGCTTGGAAACGAAAATTTTTAGGGCTAAAGAAACTCAAAATTGGCAATTTGCGGTTGAGTGGGCAAAATAATAAAGGGAAAAACTTTTGAGCCACTAAAAAGAAAAAGGTCGACTAGAAAAAGTTCTATATTTTTTGTTAAACTTCTTGAACTTCTTGGCAGAATCTAAACATTGAAAGACAATTGTCAACCTTTTCGAATTGATTAGCTTGCCCTAGAGATACACTACTGGACAATGAAATATCATCTTTGAAAAACGATCGTCACTTTCGCACGTCTGTAACTCCCTTGTCTTTACCGTATTTCTAAATATTAATATTACCACTGTGTAGCCCTTGAAAAGCGCTTTCAGAAAATGTATAACACTAATAGTTTAAACTCAAAGACAAGGGAGTTACAGACGCGCGAAAGTGACGATCGTTTTTTCAAATATGATATTTCATTGTCCAATACTGTATTACTAGTGAATTGAACAACTCCTGATGTTTAGGCTTTGATTCATGTATTGTATTTAATTTTAAACCATAAACTATTAGACAAATTTAATCTGTTTACTGTTATTTAAAGTTTAAATTTAATTTAAATCGTAAAATCTCAAACTAATCCCTATTTTTCAAGATTTCTGTACAAAAATCTTTGTAAAAGGCTTGTTAAAGCATATTGCAAATTTGTTTTTGTTAAAGTTTTTCCCGGAAAAATGAAAAATTCTCCTTTATGAACCTAGAAAAAGAAATATTTGACCCTTTTCTTTCACTTTAGAGTAAAGCCGAGAATCAATGGAGTAAAGTGGCGGTTATGTGAAAGAAAGAAAGGAAAAAAAAGATGGATAAGAAGTTTTTTGAGTGGAAAAGACCCCGTTTTTCTCTTCTTAACAATACCTGGGGCTTTTAAGGAAATTTTTTTTTGCTAAAAAGCTAAAAAGTCTAAAGCAATTGGGCTTTTATAACATTTAAAGGACTCGAAAAAATTTTTGAGAATTCGAATTTGTTTTGATTAATTGTACAATCTCTTGCCAGTACAGTATTTAATGAGGTACCTGTTGTTGAAGACATCGCTCATCGTGTGCCGCACAATGACAAAACATGAGCGGCTCGGAGAGTGGCCGTGGCACATATGAAGCGAATCGTTGCAGAGCCTAAAGAACAACATCTTATGTATTAGTCAAAGCAGATGATGGCTTGCTTTTTCTCTGGAAAAAAGCAGATTCGTTACAATTGTATTCTACACATACCATCGAACATTCCTGTCTCTTGCAAGTGTCCGATCGACACCGAACACTCAACTCAGCCACATGCCATCGACATCCACCATCGGCTTCACAGCGTTGCATCGCATCCGGACATGAAGAACCTAGAAATGATTGTTTGGAGACTTTGAAACTTGTGAATCTTACACCATATGAACTTCATTAAAATGCTTATGTGTAAGCTTATGTACTTATGTTCATTAACATGCTTATGTATTATTTGATAATGTATCATTATCAAATCAAATCCTAGATTTCATTATTAAATCAGTAAATACCTTGAGCTTTTGCAACGGTGAAAATCGAAATGATCAGTGAAAGAGCTTGCAAAGAATACATTCTAGAGAGTGTTCATTTTTGGAGATAATGCCGCTCCAAAGATGGGAACTTTTGAAAAGAGGATTCAGGTAGAGGAATGGGAGGAGTGCGGAGAATGAGGGGGAGAGGTGGGAGTAGACAAAGGGAATGGGCGATGGATGGGAGTGGCCTCCCTCACGGAAATGATGATGAGTTCTTGCCAAAGAGAAGCCCAAAAAGCGCACCACCAAAAACTTAGGTCTTGGCTTTTTTGGCAAGTGATTCGAAAAATATGCTTCTTTCTCTACTTCCGAGTTTCTGTCTACTGGATTCAAGAATAGACAAGAGTCAACATTCTCAACGAGATTCAATTTCAGAGATTTGGAAAAAGATTCAAGCTAATAAATAATATATGTCGATGTCATAACTTTAAACGAAACCAGTCTCACAAAAGATTCCCAATCACCCACGCAGCAATCGTTCCTGTGGTCGAAACTCGACAAACGTTTGTCGAGGTCCATCAGGAATTTTTGGAGTTGTTGTCATCCACTTTCTCTCATCCTGTTCATCTCTTTCCCACGATTTTGAGACTTTTGCGCGAATCTGAAACTAGTCTGGATGAAAGTCTGGTAACTAGAAGAATGGGACGAACATTTGTCGATGCAGTCGTTCTCGTTCGATCATGATTGTTATTGTTGTAATTTCGGGAATCTTTCGTAACTTCTTGAACAGTCGGCTGGGGATGGACGCTAGAAAGAATAAAAATCAAAGCAGTTTTTCCAAAAAACAAACCGAGGAATCGTGTTGACAGGACGGATAATTGGTGAAGCTAATGTTGTCGGAATTGGCTGAAGATTTTAAGTTTAACAAGCTATTTAAGTTCTGAATGAATTCATGACTGTACAGGTAAAGCTAACCATTGTTGCCGTCGTTGTCGTCGTCGTTGTTGTTGTTGTTGTTCTCATTGTTGTAGTCGTAGTCGTTGTCGTCGTCGATGTTGTTGGATCTATCGGCAACACTCTTGTCGGTGTATTTTGTGCCTGCCAAGACCAACTGTACGAGATTGTCTGAATGATTATTTTCGCAAATTCTCTTAGTCACTAAACTTGAGCATTCTGCAGTGGTGTATCGGTTCTTTCTTCGTAAGAGACATCAACTTGTGGTTGTGATGATCCATCTTCTGAGCTGAGTCCCTTTCGTGGTGGAGCTGACGGGGGAGGGATTGGGGCTGGGGGGCTGAAATCAAGAGATATTTCTTCGTCAAATTTATAGGTTATATAAGATATTGATCTTAGATAACCAAAATTGACTTGTAACGAAAGTTTTCGCTCAAAATATGTTACTTGATGGGTGGGCCGGGTCTCCCCTCAACTCCAACGAAAGCCGCAAACTCGCCACTCTGTGAGATCTCATCTAAAATCTCTTGAATTCTCTGTTTGCTCACTTCGAAACTCACATATGCATTTGTTGTAATTTGTATGTAAACGTATCCAATGACAATCCGAATGATTACCATTACAATGACACGATCCAAGACCCGTCCATGAGAGACCCTCGAATGATTGCCAGCAAAGATCCCTAAACAAGAGTACGGGAGTTTGAAAAAAGTTTAGAAAGAAAAGAATTCTTTATAAAGTCACTAAAGTTACGGTATCCTACCTTTGTTGCATTCGACAATTATTCTCTCCATCAACATCGCAATTCTCTCGAAAGAGGCGCCAGAGTTGTTTGCAAGAGACATGTCGAAGACACACCTATAAACCTATTTTCTAATACGGTAGTTAAATCAACAAAACCAACAAAACCAATTAAAACTTTAATTTTTTTCTCTGCAAAATGGCTTTTGGGAAGTTCTTGAAAGTAGTTATTTTTGTGGATTTTCAAAGGCGCAAAGGTGAGCACCGAAAACTGCTCTGATGCTGAAGTCGCAATTTGGACACTTTCTTTAATACAAACCTATTTTGATGCTAAAATCAAAAAAGATAGAGCTTATTTAATTACATAAGTCTGTAAAATTTGAAAACGATCCATTCAGTATTAGCTCTCCAAACCTCATACAGTGCCTCATTGCACGTCAACTTCTTGATAGCGGCTTTCGTCTCCAAATCTGAACTCATCTCTCATCGACAATGATTTCCCATTTCCCCTCACCTCCACTCAGTTGTCTTTTCCATTCCCTTATCCTTTCTTGTATCGGTGATCGTGTTGTCCTCTTTTGCGTTGATGCTTCAGTCACTCCATTCTCATTCACCACAATGATTCTTTTCTCTTCTTTTGCTAATCCTTTAATCATTTTTCATTTGATAATCTCAAAACTGTTCTCACCATAATGATAATATTCATCAGGTCGATTGATTCTTCTCTCTTCACCCATATCTAGCAATCGTTTCTCACACGGATTACTGTACATCGCTTGACGAAACCATTCACATTGTGCTTGACTGCCTGAGATTTCAAAAGTAATCATTACTTTAAATCAAAATCGTATGTGCAAAAGAGTTTCAAGAATTCTTTGTGACTACTTGTTCTACAAAAGACAACTTTTAAAAAATATTATTTGAAAAACTAAAGTATTTTCTTTAAAGCTATATCAAAATTTAACAATTAATATTATGCTAAATAATACTAATAAATTGTAATAACTTGTAAAGGAATCTGTAAAAAGTTACCAAGTGCTTCATAACAAATGCAACTGTCACGATCAAAAATGTGTCGAAGTTGTCGCAACGTGTGGACACAGTCAGATGGTGATGAACCCGTGCAGCCTAAAATGGAAATGAAATTTTCGCGCAAATTGTAATAACCAAAGGAATCTGTAACTTTTTAGTGATATTATTATTATTATTATATTAATGTTAACTTTTGATATAATTTTAAAGAAAATACTTTTAGTTTTTCAAATAATATTTTAAAAAAAAAGATTGATTTGAGTAAACAATCATTAGAAAATTAAGGGAAAAAGATGCAAAAAGTGGGTAAATTATAAAGCTCTAAGATTAGATGAGTTTTTACATGTTAAATAGATAAACAGATAAACAAATTACCAGATAAACAACTCACGATCAACATTGTATCCACATGTTTGTTGAAATTTCTCTAAAAACGGTCGACAATTGATCGATCGAAGACATGAAGATCTCACGTGAAGACAACTACCGTAACAAGCTGCTGAAATGGGATTTTTTGATTAAACAACTTTCAAATAAAAAGTTTTGAACTGACACTGACGTTGAACTGAACCTTTCCCTCAATCACAAAAAGCTCTTTTTTATTTGTTTAAACTTTAACCTGTGCTATTGCTATTCTCATCTGTATCACCTAATCAAAGGCTCATTTTAATTTGATTTTCCTATTTAAAACTCACCTTTATGAAAGAATAAAAATAAAAGAATTAAGGAAAAATATGTGGCTGTATTTCCCATCGATTTCAAAATTTTTTCTTCGTCTTTCCGGCTATCAAATTTTGCATTGTAGAGTGGGGAAATGACGAAAAGGGAAAGCTGAAAAGTCGAAAGTTTTCATTTACAGATCAATGAATGTGAAAGGAAAACTTTGAAATATTTCAATTGATTGAATGTTCAACAAAAAGATTGTTATGGAGTGGGCATTCGATCGGCTTGATACTCAACTGAAAGTAGTTGTTCGACTAGTTGTTGTGTTCAACTGAAAGTAGTTGTTCAGACATTGTTGTAATGCTTTCAAATTCTCTAGATTATTTCCGATTTGGTTTCAGAAGCTAAACTCGAATTTCAATGCGAATCCAAATTTGAAATCAAATCAAAAGCACAAGTTTGGTAAAATGAATACAATACTAAACAATGAGGCTGAACGTTGAAATATTTTTGTAACAGAAAAAGTTGTACTTTTAAATTGAATGAAATACAGGATGGATTCATCTGAAAAGTTGATCTAAAAAGTTGATCTGAAAAGTTGATCTAAAAAAAGATACTTATAAGATAATTTGGAATGAATCCGGGGAATCTCTCAGTGACAAAGTGGGAAATTTGTGGCTGAAAAAAAGAGAAGAGATGAAAAAAAGGGAGAGCTAACTGGTGGAAGGGACTTCTTTTTTTTCCCCCTTCCAACTATAAAAGGTCCTCGGGGAGTTTCCCGTGAGAACAAGAAGGAAAAAAACGAAACCAAGCAGATGGAGAGAATGAGTGAAAGGGGAGGGAAAGATCCCTCCATAAAATCCTCGATGAATCTATCTATTTCTCTTTTTTTGAGGGCCAAAAGGAACTCCCATCTCGTTGAATCGCTCCCTTCCATCCAGGTGAGATCTCTTCCCATCTCGTAACTCAAAGATATTTCATTTCTCATTCCGAAATCTCTCTCAATTTTTTTCAAAACATTAACCATTCTGATCACATTTATCAAGACCATAGTTACTTGTGGAGCTCAGGTAAAGTAATGCAAGTTGAAGCAATCAAGCATTCAAGCATTCAAGCATTCAAGCATTCAATAGATTTACAAGTGCTAAAGAATTAGACTATCATTGTCTTCTCCTTCCAAATGGAAATATGCTAACACCAAGTGCAAGTAAACAATGATAGTTTAGACATATCAATGAATTGCAAGGATGGCAAACGAGGGTTAGAGGTTTTGGGTGCATCTTCTTCTCCCATACGTGTTACAACCACCCCTTGGGATGGGTAACTCTTTCCCTTTACCCCTCACCCCCAAACCTGCTCACTCCCCTCTCTTCCATTCTTTCATATATCTCAATTCTCTTTTCTTTCAGGTCATGAACCGATCTCGACCCGAGTCCTAAACAGCTGCTTCCTTCACCGTTTCACTCATCGCCTCAAACTTTCCTCAAAGTTTTTTTTGTTTTTGCAGTTGCATCAAGTTATTGCTATAAAATTGACATAAACAAGTTAGAGCTGAAAAAGAGAAAAATCTTGAAGCTGGGATTAGTAAAAAGAAATAGTTTGAGACTTGAAACTCATGAAGTGGAGATGAAAACTTTTCAAAAACAAAGAAATGATTTAGGCTTTGGTTTGGAAATAAATTGTGGCTAGTTAAAGAGTTATAGATTTGAAATAATAATTGCAAATTATCGATAGAGAATAGTTTTCAAAAAAGTAACTCTTGAAAGAGGTTAAAAGAGTAGATCAGATAGAATACAAAGTACAGAGATGGTTTAAATTCAAGTCTAAAGAAAGGTCACGTTTTTGAGTGAAGCGTGTTCTCGCGGAATCAAGAAGGAAACGCTCAGGTGGCCGGGCGGGAGATGTAATTTCGGATGGTGGTGGATGTGAAACAGAGACGAGAGGGGAGTGAGGGTGGGACCCTCTAGGGAAATGGATGGACAAAGAAGAGGAGGAGAGTGAGAAGTTTTGTCTCACACACGTTGTTCCCCTTCTTTTTTTCTTCCAACAATATAGAAAGAGGAGTGGTTGATCGACCGATGAACCTCTCCCCTCTCTACCTTATCCTTTTCCCTTTCAGAACACCTAGATGCCCTCTCGCATTTCCCATGCTTCAGTGCATTGTTTTGTTTTCGGAAATCATACCCCTTACTTGAGAAGGTCCACAATTTTGCAGAAACTTGAAGTTTTGGTGAGCAAGCAAAGAACAAACGTGAAGGGTTTAGGTTTTCTTGAAGATTTAAATTTATAAAGTTTAAGGGAAAGTCCTTTTCTCTACAGATTTGGTTCCTTTTCCCTAAATGAAATGAAAAAATGAATCTATGTAACATAGATTTTAACTAGATTTTAACAATATATTGGGTTGGTGAATTGAAAACTGCGGACTATTGTCATATGTGACAGTTTGAGCACTTTCTTCAAAAAAAACCCATTTTGGTGTCAATGGAAAAGTTGTAGAGAATCAAAAATTAAGCTTATATCCAAATTTTCAGAATGATTCAAAAACTGGTTTTCAAGAAATACCAAATTTACGAATTTTCACAAAACTTGCATTTTAAGCGAAACTACTAAGTGTATCTTTTTGGAAATTTGGCTATAAGCCTAATTTTTGATTCTCTACAACTTTTCTATTGACACCAAAATGGGTTTCTTTTGAAGAAAGTGCTCGGGACATCTCCAGTCCTCCATTCTTGAGTCTCACACTTGTCTCACACACAAACCAAAATCCTACTACGAAAGAGGAATCCGCAAATTGCCTGTAAAATGGGCAGAATTCGTCACAAATAATGGAAATTATTTGGAATGGATTGATGGTTTTATGTTCAATAAATTTTAGTTCAAAGTCAGGCAGTTTTCAATTCACGAACCCAATAGATTTATAACATAGATTCAAGTATTTTAGCGTACTTGAATAACCAAAGAAAACCAGAAAAACACGAATCAAAATTTCGAGACAAGGTAGCAGAAATCAAATTTGTGTGAGTTGTGAGTGGAAGAAGAAAAGGAGAGAAAGATTCGACTCAAGAAAGGCTCTGCTTTGAGTTGTCTTGTTTGTTCGATTCATCAAAATATATCTATCCATAAAAACATGTTAAACAAAGACAAGATATATCTTAGCACTTTAAAGCTAAACTAAAACTGCATTTGAAATACAGCAATTGAAGTTGAGGCTAAAGGAAGAGATCTTCTTTGCAATGCCAAATGAGGCTAATCAGAGAAAGAGTTATTTCGCTGCTTTCTTCAAATAGCTAGGAAATTTTTTAGTTGTTTTGATCGCTTTAAGAATGAACGAATCTATTCTTAAATACCCCAATCATCAAAAAGCTCTTGAAATCCCCTAAAAAACGCCAGAATTTCCCCGTTTCGATGGAGTGAGCGACGAGTGGGAGAATCGAAACGGAAACACCTCTCAGAATCATCAAATCATTTCTTTGTCCATCAAAATTTTCGAAGAAGAACTTAATTTATATATTTCGGAAATAAAAGCATAGCAGGATACTTATTTGTGTTTTTCTTAGAGAATCATTTTTTTTGTTTCTCAAGGAAATAGTCTCAATTCATTTCCAAATTCTCAATCTACTATATGCAGATTACAGAGTTCAAACTTTTAGTGCTTACCACCAGTACAATGAGGCGGGATATTAGAGATTTCTATCGATTTTCCTAGGCATTTATCATGATTTAGTTTATGATCTCGGAAAAGTGGCCAGGAGTCGACAATGAGTAAGAGGCGAGGCTTAAGAAAAAAAAAATGATTCCAGATTTTTTGGCAACTTAGAACCAGAACAGCAAATTTTTCCTGTGTTCTCCCAAAGCATAAATATTGTTAACCAGGGATCTATCTCTTGTAGCTCTCTTAGAACCGTATCGGAGCCCAATTGGATCAAATAGGAACCATATCGGAAACGTATTAGAGCAGAATCGTATTGGATCCGTATTGGGAACGTATTGGAACCGTATTAGATCAGAATAGGAAACGTATTGCAACCGTATTGGAGCCTTATTAGATGAAAATGTATGTAATGTAAATGAAAATGAAAAGTAACCAGATTTGTAGAGAGAAAGTAACCGAATTTGTAGAGCAAAGGAAGCAAATTTGTAGAGAAAAGGAACCAAATTTGTGTGTAATTTATGAGGTTTATGATCAGTTTTTTTGGTAATAAAGAGTGCCGTTTTGATCGAAGGATCAACGTTCAAAATGTGCAAAAAGTTCTCATTTATTCGTGATAAATTCGAGAAACTCTTCATAGTTGATCTGTCCATCCCGGTTCGTGTCCACTTCTTTCATCATCGATTTCAGCTCTTCATCGCTCAACTCAGTCCCAAACGCCTCGATGACACGTCGAAATTCGGCTTTCGATATCAAGCCATTCTGATCTTTATCGTGGATCCTGAAAGCCGAGCGGAAATTCTCGGCTTTCTGCTCGTTGACACTTCGATTGATGAAAGCGAGGAACTCGTCGAAATCGAGCACTTTATCCCCATTCTTGTCGGCCGAATCGATCACACACTATAATATGCAATAAAGTGTAACGTTTTTACATATACCGTAGCGGATAAAAGTTTAACAACTTTTTGTCGATAACTTTTCAACAAAGCTCCATATCAATACAAAATTTGGCTATGAGATGTGAAATTAGTGGAATTTTTATAAAATAAAAGGTAAAAGTAACCGGCTTTTAGCTAAAGATTTTTTAGAACTTTCATTGATTTTAACAGCGACATAAGTTTAACAACTTTGTGATTGTGTGCACTTTTCCACACCACACTCAAGTGAGTTGATAGCTGAATTGATAGCTAAAATACGCCCTAAAGGAAAGCTATTAAGCGAGTCAACTACTTATCTTTTTTCCAATGAAAGAGCATAAAGAAAGGAGCCTTTTCGTCATTCATTTCAGCGTTTGTTCATTCTGCCAATTCATTCTGCCAACCTTGCAATCTCATTTCTGTGAATCAAGCATTTTATCTTTGTGTAAACCGTTATCGGTTGTATCTGTACTATTTTTTAAGTGTTTGAATGTGCGCATAAAGTATTTAAATCAAATAAAAGGGGCATAGACACAACTCAATCACGAACAAAACTTGCACATTATTCTCTTAGTTTGTATAGTGATCTTGTAGTTCAACTGCAGAGTGAACTTTAGCATGTTTTCTTTTTTCTTAGTTGTCTTCTACTCAATAATCAATGAAGCTAATGATTTTAGGTATGGGCAAAGCAAAACAAGTGTCTGTGGCTCATCGGGAAGCAATTATGAAATGGTGAAAGGAGAGAAAGAAGATCGAAAGGATTGCGGCTTTGATTGGCGTCAACAAAGGAAAAAGTTCCACTAATTTCACATCTCATATCCAAATTTTGCATTGATATGGAGCTTGGTTGAAAAGTTATCGACAAAAGTAAAAAGTTGTTAAACTTTTATCCGTTACTGTATAAGATAAAGTTACATACGTATAATTATCCCAACTGTGCTTTCCCAAAGCAGATTTTATTATTTATATGGACTTTTCGTGGCTCTAAGAACTTTAGCACGAACGCTAGTTTCAATGAACACTTTCAATGAACTGTAATCAAGCCTTTTATCGATAAACAACTGACCTGTAGCCGTTTATTATCCAATTTCTGTCCGAGTAGCGTTTTCATCACGGCTCCGAGCTCGTTCAAGGAAATTCTCTCATTCCCATCCTTGTCGAAATGCTTGAAGGCCAATTTCAGATCGGAGATTTCCTCGTCGGATAGCTTTTTGAGCATTTTAAATAGAAGTTTGATTGTAAATAGAAGTATGGATTAGATGTTAGATGTAGAACAAAGAAGAAGTGTTTTTCTCTAGAAAATAGCCTTTTGGAACTTTTAGTGACAAAACACAGAACAGCTCGAGTTACACTCAGCAACCCACTGACGGATCATGGATAGGAGACAGCTATCATCCTCTCAAAGACTTTAAAAGAAAAGGGGAGCATCTCTTTCAAGGTGAAATTCAACTGGTTTCTTTCTAGTATTAGCCTAGGGGGCAAGGTGCAACCACTGCACATACAATGTGCCGTAGACTCTCTTACTAGATCGTTTACCATTATATTTTTATTCTAATATAGTTAGTTACCACACTATACTATAAGATATAACTACTACTATAATACTAAGTCTCGGTGTACTACTATAACAGCTATTGTAATGACGGTTCCCATAGATGGAAAACGAAACCAACTATGTCATCTTGTGCATACTGTAATGGAAATTGTCATTTCTTTCTGTGAGTTATTTTACTGTCTACCGACCAGGAGATCGATCCGTGAACTTTATTTCTGAGCTTCTCCCTCTTTACCCCATTCAGCAATTCATAAACTAGTAATTAGGGAGCTATTTGGAACAATGTTTTTTTTGCCGAAAACATTTTAGAAACATTATACTCAAGTTTGAGCAAAAAAAACGATTTGAAGCCAGTTCTTTTAAAGAACATAGTTATTAAAAACAAAGTCTCTAAACAAACTTTTTTTGTACGTTTTTTTTCGAAGAGAAGCTAATTGTGGTACACTCTTGCAGAATCGGCTTTGATTTATTGTTTCAATTTCTGGTGGCTGTGTTTGCATGTTTGCCTTTTTTTAGTTCCTAGTTCATTTGCTAAAACGAGTTCATTCTAAAGTCTTTCCAAATAAGCAAATGGCAAATGGAACGCTTCTTTTCGACGAAAATATTAATGAATCAACAAATGAAACGGATTTACCTCCTCTGCCTGATGTCAGTCAAGCTGAAATTCTCTTCGATATCCTTTTCATGGCGATTGTATGTTTCGTTTAACGCCTTCAGACTGTATCTTGTACTGAATATTGTGAAAGAGCCAAAAATAAGAAACAGAAGCATTCGAATTGTGTGGCTACAAATGACTCAAGTAGTTCTCATAGCGAATATGATAATTGAACGTCCCTCTATTCAGAAATAATTTCTAAACAATTAGAGTACAAGAAAAGAAAAAGCTCTAAAATGATAGCAAATTAGCAATTTTTCCTTTTCAGATCGGTTTCTTGGGAATCTTGTTCGGCTTTTTTGGTGTTATCGTCGTTCGAAAGAACTCAATTCTGAACGGTTTTCAAGAGAAAACGAAACTAATTTGCTTTTCATTTGAAGGCATCGTCGAACATTGTGCTTTCATCGACTTATTCCAACTGACACTCATCAATTTCTGTCATCTCTTTTGGGCGGTGCCGTGCGCTATTTGGTGAGCACGAGAGTAGTTTCGGTGTTTGGGGAAGCTGATTGACACATTACTTTCTAGGACCCTCAATGAAGCGCTCCCATTTCTCGATCATTTCTTTGCGGGTTTTGCCATGTGTGCACCGGCGATCAGTTTCCCGCCAAAGGTATTCTCTTTATGCAATTGATGGCTCTTGACACTCATTTGAGACTTTAAAAATATTTAGTAACGGGGGTTGAAATATATGAAATATTATTGTTAGTTTTTCCCTGATACTTTTCAGCTTTTACTCGGCATCAATCGCTTTTGTGCCCTTGCATTTGATGGCCGTTTTTATAAAGACTTCGAAAAGACAAAACCTTTTCAATATGCAATCATCCTTGTCTATCCACTGATGTCAGCCATCGTTTGGAGTATTCGTGAGCACCCTAATAATATTAAATGATCATTCTAGCATAAGCTAAAAGATTAGATTGACAACTTGAAAGTTGGTACACTTATTCATTGCACTTTTTTGAAATAACTAATGCATCAAAATTAATCTACAGTTTTTACCAATAAAAAGGTCTATTTATCCTCTAAAAGAGGCTTTTGACAGATTTTAAAATGCTTCGATTTTGTAGATTTCTAGGGGGCAAGAAGTTGAGGAATCAAAAGTGATGAACACTCGATGAAGCGATTTGAGCACTTTCTTCCACATAAACCTATTTTGATGTTAGTAGAAAAAAGATAGAGCATGAAAAGTTAGGCATATAGCCAAATTCTCAACTCGATTTTTCTAATTACTTTAGTTATATGTCTGTTTGAAGGATTTTCAGAAAAACTTGAATTTCTGCTCAAACTCGTTTCAAAAGTTGTCCAAATTTGCTTAAGGGTTTCTTAAATTAGATAATATATAACTTTTATTTAGAGAAGTCTAATTGAATTGGCGTATTGAATATGTTTTCTGAGAAATACGAAAAAGTGTACCAACTTTCAAGTTGCCAATCTTTCATAGCTTTCGTTTCAGCTGGCTGTCGATGTATTTTCATTCCATACGGCCAAAATTTCTTTTATGTCGAGGGTGATTGCGGAGAAGTGATGATTTACTGGTCACAAGTCAGTTTTTCTCAATTCTCCTAGGTATGGAGCGAAAAAAAAACGTCAACTCTTTGAGAATATAATCGGTTGGATTGTGCTCGTTTTTGCCACATTTATCGACTTTTCGGTTTTCTTTATGATGCACAAGAGGGTGCGAGCCTTTCGAGAGGTGCAAACGGTCACCAGTCGACAAAAGGGCGAACAGTTGAGAAAAGAGTTCAAATTGGCTATTCAGGTGGGTATTTTATACGAAAGAGAGTCGGTAATCGGTAGATTTCAAAACACGGGCATCGGTTTGGTGCTCGTTCGGATCAGGATAGAATCTGGCCTTCAGAAAGTTGCAGATGGTCACCAATTTATGCACCGGTTTCATCTTGACCATTTCGATTGCCGTCGCCGGCGAATATGTGACCACGTCGTCGCTGGCCGCTTTCGTTCTCTTCACGGCCGAATGGCAATTTTGCACGCTAATCACCTGGTACTCGTGCTCACTAAAATATAAAATTTATTTCTATAATGAATAGAGACTTTCTTAGATAGGCCCTCCCCTTCATCTCCCGTTTCAATCAATGGAGTCTGACTAGCAGAATTTGATGAGAATCTGTCTATAAAAATGATTGCATCGATAAGTTTTCAGCAGCATCCGTTTATCTATACAGAGCTCATGTTCTGTGTATTAAGCAGTATGACTCAAATCTAGAAATAAATTGAGCTTTTCCCAAGAAATTTACAGTTAACAGCTCTCGTTTTTAGCCTTTCCTATGTGATTCTGCTACGAGAGAGGAAACCGAAAGATATTGGGATCATCATTTCTGTCTCAAGCAACAACTGACATTAGATAAAGAGGCAAAGAGAAAGTTTGTGAGATGGAAAATACAAAGTGACCGAACACATCTAAGCTTTTTTTTCTTTGATGATTTAAATAAATATTATCGTATAAACACAAAAGAGTTAGTTGACAAGAAGCGAAAATGTTTTTCGAAAATGTTTTTCCAAAAAATTCCAAAATGACTTTTGAATCGTTTCTCGGAAAAGTTCTGCTAAAAGCTAAAAGGAAAAGGCTTTTGTGCGTTCTCTCGGCGAAATTTTTTTTTCAAACACAAACGCTCCCTATCTGACGCACGCCATTTTCATAAGACCCTGTTTTGGCCTCGATTCGGTGGCTAGTGAAGAAAAAACCCTGTCAAAAAGGAAAATAAGTCCTCTCTGTTCGAGAGAGGCACTTGGAAACACACAAAAATCCATCCCACCCACCAAAATACAATTCGACAATAACGAATACTACAATGCCATCCATATCTATAGGACACCCCAGAAAACGGCTTCTTTTTCCGCTAGTTTACTCCCATAGTAGATATGGGCTTCGGATCGGACCAAATCGGCTTAGAAAGACGAGGCTCCCCACTCACCGCTCCCCATTGTCGACGATTAATTTGACAAACTTTTTCTACGAACTTTCTTGCCAACCTAATACATATATAGATGAACGAGGGTTAACTTTGTTAGCTCTTCACCTGCAAAAAAAAGCTTGAATGCTTATTTACAGAGTGAATCAGATCAAGTTTTGTTCAAGACATTCCATTGCTTTCATCATATCGGGCGATTAATTGCAGTTGCGCCTTCTTCGAGAAGAGTCTCACATGGGAGCTCAGTCGGAGGAGCAACAACACTTGAGGCGGATCTCAACAAGATGAAGAAGTACTGCACCAAGATTCGAGTCATTGCTCATACTCAGGTATAGTTTACCTTTTATCATTACGAATAACAATGTAATGGGCAATGACGATAGGCTGATGCCTACAATTGTGAGGATTTTCATATCAGTCAAATGTTGCCTTCCTTCTGAGCTCGAAATTTATTTATTATTATTAATTTGGTTCGGAAAACCCGACTATTGTTTCTTTTTAGCAAAAGTTGTTGAAGAAGCGTGATAAGAAGGCACACATCACGGAGATTCAAGTTAATGGAGGAACTATTGAGGACAAGTTTAACATCTTGAGACCCAAGTCCCAGTCGATAGTGTCTTTTCCAAAGATGAGCTTATCGACATCATTGGAGTCACCAAAGGACACGGATTCAAGGGAGTCACAAGCCACTGGCACACCAAGAAGCTTCCCAGAAAGACCCACAAAGGTCTCCGAAAGGTAAATTTGCATAAAATAATACCATTTTATTGTTCTTTTAGGTCGCTTGTATCGGAGCTTGGCATCCATAACGTGTATAATTCACGGTTGCTCGTGCCGGTCAGAAAGGATATCATCATCGTACTGAAATGAACAAGAAAGTCTACCGCATTGGCCGCTCATGTGAGCCCCTGGAAGGCAAAAACAATGGAGAACAAAAAAAACAAAAATTTGATGTTACCGAGAAGACGATTAACCCTATGGTGGGTTTCTATTTTAAAATGTTTTTATCTGGCAATGATTTGTAAGTTAGTGGCCCTACACATTTGTGAGGAAACAATACACTATGAACTAGAGTGTGTTCCTCGCGAGTAAGTAATTACTCGAGTAAATTTGCACGAGTAATTTTTTACTCGAGTAATAGCTCGAGTAATTGTCGAGTAATGCGTTTTCTAAAAAGGTGCGCCTGCACGAAAAAAAAACTATAAAAGCAATTTTTTGCGCAGGTTTTTCAAAAAATAATCCTTTTTTACATTGGAAGGGAATTTCCCACAAATTCAGGAAGGGAATTCAGTTAAACGGCTGAATATCTTTAAAAAGTGTCGTATATAATGCGGGGCTCGTCATTTTTTGCCAAATTTTGCCAATAAAGTACGGTAATTTTTTCCCAAATGTGCGTTTTAAAAAACGCATTACTCGCGAGGAACACACTCTACTATGAACTGAGCCGTAAAAAGATTATTTCACTTAAATATACACTTATATGTTTTCTTTAGGGAGGCTTCCCTCATTATGGAATGGTCAAGCAAGACTTCGTCATGATTCGTAGATATTGCCTTCGAACGAAGAAGAGACTAATCACGCTCCGCAAATTGCTCTACACGCACACAAAGCGCTTTGCTTTCGAGCAAATCAACCTGAAGTGGATTGACACCTCTTCCAAATTCGGACATGGACGTTTCCAAACTGCTGCCGAGAAGAAGACCTTCATGGGGAAACTCAAGAAAGCTTTCCTCACCGAAAAGGAAGACGTTCATCTTTAAGGATGATTTGTTATGTTTGAAATAGATTGTTTCATCCATAAAAGGTCAGTGTTTTCTGAGATTTCACAAAAAAGATACTGTCTCTTTCAACTTTTCCAAATAACCAGCAGACAGAGACAAAACATGTTAGGCGATTTCGAGGTCATTCGTCCCCAGACACGTCATATCCACGAAAATAAACGAAAGACGATGAACTTGGTGTGTTGATCTCTCAATGATTAGAAAACACAAAAAAGGACTTTATTTTCTTGGACTCTGCATATCATGACTGTATGTGAGAACTGTTTGTAAACACGAGTGAAATTCGGTGAAATCCCCCATTTATTTTCGGTATAAATAAAAGTTGAGTGCACATTCAAGAAATCCAATTGTATATCTAACTGAATTACGCTTACTGTATTGAGAATGATTTCCACGAAAGTCTTGGCTCTCTTTTTGGTGCTTCTCGTCGCCGTTTGTGTTTATGCTGAAGAAGAAAGTGAGCATGGATTAGAAGCGACCGGACACGAGAAAACGTGCGTTTCGAAAGCTGATTTGATACGGGTTCACCATTGGTGAATTGAAATTTGAAGTCAAAACTACTCGTTTCTAACTTGACAGTACTTGATGATTGATCTTATAACACATTCTTCATTTCAGATTGATCCGAAATCGCCGATGGTGGCCATGGGGAATGGGCGGAATGGGATATGGGTGAGTGCTATTTTTTAACTATGGAAAATAGTTAATCACTTAAAAGATATTCAGTTCTCTGTGATTTCTATTTGAGACTAAATTGACAAAGTTGAAAAATCGTAAACGCAAATTGATTTCATTGATTTTCAGAATGGGTATGTATCCGGGCATGATGATGGGCGGATGGGGAATGAGACCATTCGGCATGTGGGGACGATAGAATCAAATCAAATTAAACAACAATTGAATAATCGTTTCGATATGAGATTTGTAGATTGTGTAAATAAAGGGTTTCATTTTTTGCACTTTTTTTTGCATTTTCTATCGACAAGTATCAAAGAGTTGACCCAAAGTTCGATGAAGATTATGCAAAATGACGCTTGTAAGCTGCAGAGACAAGACAAGACTCCAAAAATCATAAAAAAAATCGACATTTTCTCAAAAAAAGATTCAATTTTAATTTGGCTTCACTGTTTTTACGGGGTCTTTCGAAGAAATGTCGATGAAGATTGATACGGAGAGGTTGGCGTTCTATGTTCTGTGGAGTTCTATGCTTGGAGTTCTATGTTTGGAGTTCTATGACTGTTCTTTAGAGTTCTATGACTTTTCTTTGGAGTTCTATGACTCCGTTCTTCAAAATTTTGTATTCAATAAACATTAAGCTTATAATCTACATGCTTTGATTATAAAAATATTACATTATATTTCTTTTGATTACGAAAAAAAATCTTCGCTTTTTAATTAACTAGCCTTTCATCGTTGAAAAACGGGACTACGAGGCTTTTCATCAAGACTTACACCTGATTTTTTTAGTTTTAACTCAATAAGTAAATACATGCTTTGATTGCTTTTACAAAAAGTCACCTATAGTCACCTATAGAGTTCCAAAGAACAGTCATAAGCAATAAAATTGCTGCCGAAATAATCATTTCGGCAGCAAGAACACAATCCAACGAAAATTCGCTTGCAATAACAACTTCAGCCCACCACCCTCGAAAGGCGCGAAAAAGACAAGCTGGCGATCGATCTACATGGCAACTTTGATGATGGCACTTGCTGGTTATTCTTAAAACAATGAACTTTTTGTACAAAATGAACATTTAGGCATCAACATGTCGATCTTTTTTATGGTAAATTTTACGGTGAATTTACTTATGCAACAAATTTTTCTTTAGGCAATCTGGCCCTACATGCAATCGGTGAGAGATTCTCGGTGAAATCATCGTTGAGCCAAAGCATAAAATACAGCATTGAAAATTTTAAAAAAAAGTCACCTATAGTTTTTCTTTTATTTTAGATCACAGAAAGATCGACAATCGAATGGCTGGGGTGGATAATGTCGGGGAACAGCTTGGGATGTCTTTTTGTGAGTTCGAAGACATCACTCCTATAATTGAATATCTTTTGAAATTCTTCAACTTAAATCTCCATTCCTTTTACAAAAAAATGAAATCCTTTCCTTTCTTTAACCTTTCAAAGAATTATTTGAAAATTTGCAATCAAAGAAACAAAGAATTTGCAGAAATCGAAATCCCAATCCTTCTAGGCTAATGTCTCTTTTGGATGGTGGGCTCAAAAAACGATGAAAACCGCTCATCCACTCATTTTCGGTTTCTCGATGGCTGCGATTGGTAAAGTAAATCAGAAATATTTGATTTCAAAAAGTTTTAGGCAATTTGATCTACTCAATTCTGCCGATTTTACCTGAACAGGCAGCTCTTCCATTAATGCTTTTTGGGAGGATTTTGACCGGCTTCTGTACAGGTTAAAGAGATTAACTGAAATCGAGGAAATTCAAGTTTTCTAAAGGCTGTCTGGGCGTTCTTCGCTCATTCGTTGCCATGTGTTCGGCGGTGGAAGATCGCATGAAAGCGATGTCAACGCTTAGCACTGGGTTGACGATTGGATTATCGATTGGGCCGGTCATTCAGGTGAGTGTACACGGGCTGGATTACGGTACCTGTCTGTATGTCTGTCTGTCTGTCTGCCTGCCTGTCTGTCTGTCTGTCTTTCTAAAACAATGACTCTTTTGCCAGATGTGCTTCATGCCGATCGGCTCCGAGGGAATCCGCGTCTTCGGTTTTATTCAACTCAACCAATACACGACTCCCGGTTTCATCATGTTCATCGTTGGGATCATTTGCGTGATTCTCTTGGTGACAATCTTCGAGGAGAATTATGTGGGAATCATTTCAGACGATGAGAAAACAAGTACATCTCATTTCTGCATATGACACTCAAATTGCTCCTAGGCAATCCCTGGTTGGTTATTCCGAAATTCGATCGAGCTCCCGTTCTTGTCATGTTCTATTTGTGGGGACTTTTGATGACAATCGCCACATCGATCTATTGGTATGCGGGGAAAGGTTTTAAAGGGAAAGGCTTACAATTACAATACAAGTCAATATCGATTACATTAACAGTACCGTTCATAGCAGCTCAACCATAACGATTATTCGAAGATCTAAAGCCTAAGGAACCTAGGTAAATACGGTAAAGTGCTCTAGTGTGGCCACTCCGATGAGTATGGAAATGTTCGGATGGAGTAGTGAAGAGGCGGTAATCTACAACGCGGTTCTACAAACCGGCTCGTGTATCTGCTCGGCAGTGACTGCGTTTCTTCTCGGAAGGACAAGACTTGGGAATATGTACGTGGCTCTTGACATTGGTACAATAATACATAAATTTTCGATGTAGTCGAACTAAGATCAAAGATCAAAGCATCTAAGCAGATCTCCATTTTCTAATTTCTTTTTCTAATTCCTCATTTGGTCAGGGATCGCCGTAAACAATTGATCAGTGGTTTTTTGATGTTTTTGCTGATCATGATCCTCTTTTATCCATGGTTTTTCTATCCAGGACCACAGAATGGTATTTTCTTGAGGAATGAGCAAAAATCTAAAAGTTTTACAGAGATCGCTGCCTGCAACTTTGATTGGTGTGCGACAAGGAATAGGTTTTATTTAAAAGAGAACAGGATCCCATTGTTTCAAATTCAGAATCCCATTTTGGGTTTATTGTTTCTCTTTTGTCATCCTTCTTGGAATGGGTTTCCCGCTTTGCATGACTGCACTCAACACAAGACTTTCTGAGATTTTGGGACCAAGGAAACAGGTGAAAGAGAAGGAAAACTTAATGGCACAAGAGTTTTAGAGTTTTGTGCAAGGAATGATGGCATTCACAGGCAGTTTGGTTCAATTCTGGTGTCCAATTCTTGTGGCGTGAGTTGCATTGATCTAGACCGGCTGATGTTCATCTTTTTAATCTTTGATTTAATCTTTTCATCTCTAAAACCAATTTCAGTTTCCTCTACGAAAAGGATGGTTTCCGACCGGTTGCCGTGTTGAATTTCGCGTTGCATTCCGTTGGAATCGTTTTGATCATTTGGGTGTTTGGGAGGATGATTCCATTGGAGATGGAACCACCAATCGGCACACCAACCAAATACAAAAGAGGCACATTTTATCGAATGTGATTTTTGACAATGAAAATTGAGATTATTGTGCATTTGATCAAATCCAGCAACAATATGAGAGTTGATTTCTTGTTCCGCGTCTCGTTTTCCTTTCATCTATCCGGGAGTGGGACAAATGCGACCTTTTTTGCGCACCCGGACATTTGCACACCTTTTTTTCCGCACTCAGCCCATTAGCGCACATTTTTTCGCGTTTTAAAAAAGCTCTAAAAAGTTAATATTAATCAATTTCTATTCCAAATGTTGTTTTTCTAGGTAATTTTAGGGCGTAGAATTCAAATTTTGACATAACAGAGCGTGTGGAACCAATTTGAAAGACAAAACGGCTAGGTCAAACTACAGAAAATTGTTGATTTTTCTCTTTGTATAACTCCGTCCGTTTGTTTCTACAAGCTCTGATATGGCAAAATTTCGATTCTACGCCCTCAAATTACCTAGAAAAAGAACTGTTGGAATAGAAATTGGTTAATATTAGCTTTTAGAGCTTTTTTAAAACGCGAAAAAAGGTGCGCTAATGGGCAAGTGCGGAAAAAAAGGTGCGCAAATGTCCGGGTGCGCAAAAAAAGGTCGCATTTGTCCCACTCCCATCCGAATGATCTCTTTTTGTGGGATTTCTGAATATGTTTTGCTTTAGCAGCAAAAAGATATTCAATCGACTGATTTCTGTAACCAATTGTGTCATTTTCTGTCATTTCTGGTGTCAGATTGCACAATAAACTTTTGCTTTTTGTACATTGTAGACAAAAAAAGCTTTTAACTCTGAAAAAGAGAAGGAATTTATGTAAAACCAGTGAATAGAAAGACAAAATTGAGGAGAGTGACCCGAGAATGAGCCACATTTTGGTGTTTGATGTCATCATATTTTTGAAAAGTGTACCTGATTTTGCACACTATCATGATAAATGCTATTGTATTGATGTTTACAAGAACTTTAAATGGAAACTTTTGACGGCTAGTGCACTGACTTTTTTGCTGGCTTCTGACATGTCCTTTTTTGACTTACAGACACTCCTGATTCAGGGTTGAACGCTAGATGCCGAAAGTTTATCATCAAAGCTTTTTTGATGAAAGTTTCTGAAGCAAAATTTCTAACCATATTGATTTGCAGATGGTTTTAAATATTGATTCAAATTGATTCATTTCATTGATAATGAACTAACGATTAAACTTGAATTGTTTCTTTAAACTTGAAAAACTTGAACAATTGTCAATCAGAAAATCAAATCAGATTGATTCTTGCCAATCAAATTCGCTTCTAGGTAAACAAAATTTGAAAACGGAGTCAACCAGAACTTTCGTTTTCAAGAATGACCGCCATCAAGAACGACGAGATCTGGTAAATAAATAAATAAATGAAATATTTCTTGAAACTTTAGGAAAAGCGAATCAAAAGGTGAGAAACAAACGAATTGGAGAGCGATTTACATAGCCGGTGCAATGTTGGTATTCTCCGGGATTAATCAAAGTATTTTCTACATGCCCGTCTGGCCGTACACGAAATCGGTTTCTTGATTTTAGATTTGATTTTAGATAAAAGAAAAGTCACTTACAATATTCTTTTTTAAACTTCAGAACTTTTTCAGATAGCTCCCGAAACATCGGTCTCGGCACTCGGGTGGATCATTTCAGCCAATAGTCTTGGGTGCTTGATGGTAATTTAAAGAGAAATTTTGAGAAATCCGTAATCAAGTAAAACAATTTTACTTTTTGAGCTAAGTTTCGAGTTGAACCTTGAATCCTGAACTTTAGGCGAACCCTATTTTTGGCTGGTGGTCTCAGAAGAGCATGAAAGCCGCACAACCAGTCACTTTTGCTTTCACCGCCGCCGCTGTAGGTTTGAAGTTTTTTTGGATATTGAAAAAAATACGTAACCTTTAGGCAATCTTTTATACGGTTTATTGCCAATTCTCAATTCTTCTTCGATCATCCCAGCCATGTTAACTGCTCGTTTCCTTTGCGGGATTGGAGCGGGTGAGTGGAGAAGTTGGGGAATGGTTTTTGATTTTTAACTTCATAACTTGATACAAACTTAGGACTTAGCTTTTCCTAGTTTCAACTTTTCTTACTGTAGACAAAAAAGATTGAATTTTAAATTCTAGGCATTCTAGACAATTCAAATTCAAACCTTCTAGGCACTCTCGGAGTGTTGAGATCGTTCGCCGCGACAGCGAGCGCCCCAAAAGATCGTTTACAGGTTAGCGTTGGTTATAGAGCCAATAAATGACTCGGTTCAACGATCTGCGACTGGCTAAGAGCCCTGCATCTTAGTCAGGAGGTGGAGGGTTCAATCCCGCCGGCTAGATTATTGTTTCTAATTCCCATCAATGAGGTTTTTTTCTTTCTTAGCTTTAGGGCTTATGGATTGAGTGTTAGGGGTTGTGCTTTTGTATTGTTTGTACCACATTATTCGTGTGTATAAATGTATTTTTGAATCCGAATTTCAGGCAATTGCCATCTCTTCAGCTGGGCTCACCGCTGGATTATCAGTTGGACCGACGATTCAAGTAAACTTTAAGCATCCATTCTCCGTCAACTTTCTCTAGTTAATGTTCATGCCAATTGGTTCTGTTGGATGGACTTTTTTTGGTGTTCCTTTCAATCAATACACAACTCCTGGATATTTTGTGTGCATTATTTGTCTCATTTGTGTCATTATTTTGCATACGATCTTTGAGGAGAATTATGTTGGGATAATTTCAGACGACGAGAAAGCACGTAAGTGGAAAGAAAAATTGAAAAATTGAGAAAGAAATCATTAGAAAATCCATGGCTAGTGATCCCGAAATTCGATCGAATTCCGGTGGGGATTCTGTTTTTCGTTTGGTCTTGCATGTGCTCGGTGGGAGCCGCTGTGTACTCGTGAGTTCATTGTGTGTTTTCCTCAAACACTACCCGCAAACCGCATCGAAATTATTCAATTCGAGTAAATATGATTAGAGTTGCCTCACCACTAACAATGGCAATGTACGGCTGGTCGTCGGATGAAGCCGTCTCCTATAATGCACTTCTTCAAACGGGCTCTTGTGCCACATCAGGGATCACCTATCTTTTTCTAGCGAAAACGAGATATGGGAAAATGTTTGTTATTGAATTGAGAGCCAATTACAATTATTTTTCAGGGATCGTCGTGCACAGATTTGCCTTGGAATGTCCACTTTTATCATCTATATGCTAGCTGTTTATCCATGGTTTTTCTATGAGGGACCACTCGAATTTGCGAACGCGAATGGTAAAAGAATTTGAATCTCTTTCGAAAACTACTTCGAGAGTTGAATGCGTTTTAGAAAACACAGAGAAACCAATGAAAATGATGATCTAATGATCCGATATTTCAGGCACAACTGGTGGCTGTGCTCTTCATTTCACGTGGTGTTCCACTTACACACGTGTTCCCATTCTTCTGTACTCGATTTGTTTTATTTTGGCTTTAGGTAAAAATAGAAAATCGGCTCTTTAGGAAAAGTTTCAGGAATTGGCTTTCCAACGATTGTCGCTCCATTGAATGCTTTGTTCTCGGAAATTGTTGGACCAAGAAAACAGGTAAGAACTTTATAGCAGGACAATTCGAACTGAACTAAGGCTGGTAAGCCAGACGAGGCCAGGTCTAGTCAGAGGTTAAGTCCAGGGCTCCAGGGCCAGGGTCAGACAGACGACAGTTCCAGGCTTCTGATAGGCTTGGAGATTTTTTTATGAGATAGGCAAAGACAGATCATGCAGTCCTTCTGACCGGCTCTGATTAGTGCAAGTTCAAAAAGCCAAAGAAAGTCATCGCTAACCAAGTCAAGCCAAAGTCAATGACTTTCAATTGACCTTGAACTAGACCTTACTATTGGATTTGGCTTTTTAAGATCGGCTTGAATAGCTCTGGCTCTGCTTGCTACGTTGCCACAAAATATTAGATTTGTTCCAGAGTTTTCTCCAAGGATGGCTCACTTTTTCCGGAAGCACCTGCCAGTTTTTGACACCTCTTTTTGGTAAAATTTAAAATTCTTTCCAAATCACTCAATCCATTTCCAGTTTTGCCCCTTTTCGAGATTTCCGGATTTCGCTGGGTTATCGTGGGCACAATTTTCCTTCACTCTACCGCCATTTTGTTGATATTTTTGTTTAGAAATCGAATGGTTTCGCTGAAAATGAGTCCACCAATTGGAATACCGACGAAATATAAAAGAGGCACTTTTTATAAGATGTAATTAGTGAAATGAGAAGATTTCACGTTGTTTTCTTTTGCATATGATCTCAGTAAATTGTTTATTAAAGCAATTGGATTAAACTCGATAAGTGTTCACATTTTCTTAGATCTTTTATGCGGTTGTTGAAGATGAATCTTTTACGGTTGTTGAAGATGAATCTTTTACGGTTGTTGAAGATGAATCTTTTTCGGTTGCGATCGATATCTGAATAGTTTGTGATAATTGATAAAATAATGGAAATTCGTAGATCAATCTCTAACAATAAGCAAGCACTGGGGGTAGCTGAGTCACACTTTAAGCGCGAAGCCAATTCAACATTTGCATGGAAGCTTTCCACCCGATTGAGTTATTCAATCAACAAAACGTCTTCATCAAGTAAAATCCCAACTAGCTTGCGTTTCTCTCAGCTGATTCGTTTTCTAAAAGACACCTACCTAGTTCCGTAAAAACATTATCTATTGTTGTTAGGTTAAGTGGTTTTTGATCTTGGCCAAACTGGCTTATTCAGTTTTCTAAAAGACATCCTATTTTAGAAAACGGCCGAGAAAACAAAGGTGAAATTAGGTTCGGATTGGAATTTTCCTGTCTAGTAACAACCAGTTTAGACTCGATCAGTTCGATTTTGAAATCATTAACTGTGCCTTGTGATACAAATGACGAATTTTACATGATACAATGATGATATAAATGATATGATCAATGATACAAACTAGGGCTAATTAAATGAAAACTGACTTCGATTACGGTAAATTGGTGCGCTTAGAAAGGATTGTGGAGCATTTGATGCCCCGCCCCTTTTTTATTGTCAATTCAACTTTGAGCTTAAATATCTTGATGTTGGGCTGTCCAATTTAAATAGTTTTTGTACCAATCGACAGAGAAAGACTTGGCGCATCCGATGATATCAAGTATATTTAAATAGAACAGTCCAACACCAAGATATTTGAGCTCGAAGTTAGATTCCTAATGGGAGAAGGGGCGGAACTCGTATCAAATGTCCGAAAGCCTTTAGAAAGTGGATTACTCACGAGGAAACACTCTACCTGTGTAACCTGTGCAGTTGTTGATGATGTATCAATCGGTGTCACCTTTGTCACCTTTGTCACCGTTGTGCTTGATCGTGTCGATACTGAGAGAATTTTTTTTGCGGTTAATTTTCACCAGACAGAATTTATGACTGATTTACGGCTACGGAAGACGGAATTTTTGAGATAACTCTTCTTCTCCTTTCAAAAATGTACCATTATCTCGAAGCAAAGTTCAAAAGAAAAAGTGTCAATGTCATTGATTCAGTTTATGGCATAAAAAAGCTTACTTTTATGCTTTAAAGTTGTGAAATGTTTTTAGATCTTTAGTTAGCTATGGCTTAGTTTTAGTATCATTGAAAAAGGATACTATAGAAGTTTTACACTACAGTTACATAAGCCGATTTGTTCTTCTAGACTATCAGCTTTCTACCGTAATTCAATTTAATTTTTGATACAAAAGAGTTTCACTATGAGTATTGTAAACGAACCAGTTGTGGGAACGGTCTTCGGACTGACTGTCGAATGACTGGCTCCACTCCATGTCCAAGCGAATTTGAAGCTAAAATAATGAAAAAGGTTGCAACGCTTAAACTTAGCAAAAAAACGCCAAGCAAGACCGAGTACAGTACTCGAAAAGGTTTATTGTACTTCGTAGAGCCTCATCCAATTGTTTACCTTGTGATTTGCGTTCCATTTACATCCCTCTCATCGACATCTCCTCCATTGAACTCCTTGATCTCCCAGATTTGGTTAGCGATCAGATTGACTATTGTTCCATAGTAGTGCTGTACACGAAGTTTCACGTAAAAGCCCTAAAAGCGGTTTGTTATCATAGTTGGATTCTTCTCGGAAATCCGAGTCTTTTCATTGTGAAAAACTATCATATGCAAAACCCAAAGCCAATTCGATTCTCTTGGGAATTGGGGAATTAACTGTGCCGGATTTCCGAGAAGAACCGATACTTGTTTTGACTTACAACAAAATTTCCATCAATTGCGATATCCTGTGGATTGTACCATCCTCGGAGTTTCTCCGTCTTGCCAAATTCGATCGATTCGTTGTCTGGCTAAAGTTGGTTTGTTTTTTACAAGTGACGGTATCCAACCCAAACACCCAGCTCAATCCACGGTCCGGTGAGGCAAGTGTCAGCTTTATTTGTTTTACTGAAAATCGTTGCCTTATTAGTTGTATTAGTTGCCTTATTAGTTGCTCAAAAGTGCTCAAAGTGCATTCTTTGGCTGACGGTAACAAGTTTTTGTAGACGAAAGCGTTTGCGTGCATTAGAAAGGGTGCATTTACATCTTTAAGATGCAAGAAAGATGCATTTAAATCTTTAAGCACAAAGTATACTTCAAAGAAAATGGCTCAAAAATGGAAATGCATTCTTTCTTTGCACTTTATTTTCATGATGAATCAAACAGGAAAGATTTGTTTAGCTTTTTAAACCAGAACAGTAACCAGTAAAGTAACCAGAAAAATATATTGTAACAATAACTTATGAGTTAGCTAAATAAATATAAATTGTAAATATAAAATAAAGTAAAAGTATCTAATTAATGAATCAAATGAATGCTTTATCTTGATCTTGACTCACTCTGCAATCCGCTCAATACAAATCGCGACAAGTGGATAGCATTTCACGCCGAATGCCGACAATTTCGAGCATTTCGTCTTTCCATCGTTAAGGAATCCATTTAAATCCAAGGATCTGAGGTGAACAGTCAATTGATAGGCATTCAATAATGTGATAAGCTAAAATTAGTTGAACGATCCTTTCACTGAAATAGACTTACCGCTAGAAAAACGATGACACTCGCTTGTGTTGATCGCATCTCATTGGTGATCTCAAAGAAGCCTATGAACAATTTAAAAACAAAATAATGAAAAAGAGGAAATATTGAATGAAATATTCAAAGGATATCAAGATATTGACAAAGAATCACATTTATTATGGGATTTTAAAAAAGAAATTCTTTTCATTTTTGATGATGGTGTCCGGGTGTTCAGGTCTGAAATTAGACTTGCTCTGTGAGTGATTGTCATTGTCATTGTCATTGTATTGTTGCTATTGTCACTTGCTATTGTCGAATTCTTTAGCAATGGCTTGGTATCAGTAAAAGAAATTTCTTTTAGTGATCGCAAATAGCTCACACAGAAATTCTTAAGTCCAGTAGGTTGTGCTGTTCCCCGATAGATGGCCATTCGTGTCCTCGTGTAGCTCACTCCATTCACGACCGGTGTCGCAATGTTTTGTGTGACGAACTCGATTCCCGAACCTTTTTTCCAGGGGGGAAGGTCTAGATAGCTTTTCTTTAAGTAAAATCTCTTCTACTTACACGGTGATCTTGCAATTGGGATCGAGATCAACTGCTGCCTCGTAATAATGCCCATTGAGGTTTTCGCGACAGTTACCGAACCACCAGCCGCTGAAAAAGTGAATTTTTGCTTTAATCTGCCAATGCTTATTGCTTGCGTAACATTTTTGGAACCTTTGAAACTTTCTATTCAAAACCAATCCCACCCTGATCCTTCCGTGTAATTTGGGCCGTCATAGATGACTTTGCAATACTCATTATCATCGTTATCTTTCCAAGAGTCATATGTGACAAATTTTCGTCTAAATTTTTTTCACTCAATCAAAATTTGTTCTCATACCCAAGATCTGTGCCATAACCGTCCGTGTTATCGGCGTAATTGAGGCCAATGCCGAGGGTGGCTTTTCCAGTCAACACATAGCCAGTGGACGAGTCACTCACCGGAAAAAGCAATGATAAATCTCTATCAGAATATTTGGCTACACCCATTTTTCTCTATCAGAATATTTTTCCAGCGATTTTCGGCTATTTAGGGAATGAGTTTTGAATCAAATCAGGTAGAAGCTAAACCAAAATTGAACTATAAAATGCATCAGTGTTGAGCGCTAGTTGAAAATATATGTAAACGAATAGGAAATTGTACTTATTTTTTTGTTACCTGGACTTCAGTGTAGTACTGCTTGGAGATCGAATTGTCTCCACAGCAAACTTCAATCATCAACGAGTAACTGAAACAAAGATCTTTTTAATAATCTTTTTCTTCCAACCTTTGGTCATTCTTTGCTGTCAATTGATTTATATTATCTAATCCGAGCCAGAAATTGTTCCCCTTGTCCGCGTCTCCAATAGGCTCCTTGTATTTGTCAAAAGTCACATCAAAATCTGTGCTGTCCTTTTCTCCGCGTCTAAATATTCACAAAATGTAAGCAAAAGATTTTTGGGACTAACCCCTGGATATGAGTGAGAGCCACGTTGGAGGCAAACGAGCAATACACCTAAAAGGATTTGTATGTAAAGATGGCTGTGGGGCGGATCTATCTAATCCGATCCATTATCATGTTTATCTTGTCTATTTTTTCCTGAACCTGAACGATTTGACCATTGATGAGAATTGGGTATACTCCATCAGTTTTTGATTCCACCTCTTCACAATCTTTTGCGGTAATCGGGGCTGAAAGCAAAGAGTAGTTATAAAAATTGTGTAGATTCTGCAACCTGACGTCGATGGTGGCTCCTCGGTGGAGGGCTCGGTGGCCGCTGAAAAGTGGGATTTACGATAGCATTCTATCAATCTGCTCAAAGCGTAATGATCAGACTAGCATTTTAACTACTATTCGATCAGTTTATAAATCTCGAAATCAAAAAAATAACTGTATAAACACGAACTCGTATGGGTCGGTGTAGGGGCTTCGGTTGTGGTCGGTGGAGGGGGCGGTGTTGGCAGATTTCCAGTCGCTTTCCATGCCACCGATAACCTGAACTTTTTGTTGGAAATTCGATTTTTGCCACGAACATTGTCGGATCAAGGAGATTTCTCGGATGAGAGAAATACATGAAATTGTTTGGTGTGTTCCCATTGTCGAATTGTTGCTGATAGCTGTCAATGATGGCTCCACCGCGAGCCTCTCGAATCTCGACAAACAACGAGAAACCCTAGAAAGATGAAAACGTTCCAATCATACTGTCGTTTCTAAGCCTTAAATGGAAATTGAAACAGTGATGCATTTAAATTTGCATAATCGTGAGTGGAAATTGATTAGTGGGCCACTTGGATACAAATTCCAGTTAGCTTTTCTCACTCACCGCATAAATTGCATCAATGGAATTATCTGGGAAAACACTCGGGTTTTTCCATCCCCCGTAGATAGTGCCTCCTCCCTAACAAATTAAATCAATTAGTGAAATAAGTCAAAATGGAACTACCGCAAAATCGACGGCATTAGAATTTGATGTCACATTGAAGAGATCGATCGGCGTTGGATTGGGACACGGGTTGCTCACATCCAATGGAACGCCCAAACAAACTCCCAACTGAAGTAGGGATTGGAAAGTGACAAGAAAATGTATCACTAATGGGAGTTCAGCGTTTTCACTCAAGGAACACGTTTTCGAAAACTACTGTAACTTCGAGAACTGACTTTAGTCTTTGTTCAATCCAATCTACTTTTGGCAATGAAGATTCACGAAGGATACTGGACTAGATTTGATAAAAACTACAGGATTACGGTAGTTTTAAAATTTAAAACATTTTAGAAAACGCATTAGGAACATTTTCGCTTAGTTTTTTTAAGTCCAGTTATTCATTCAACCTTCAACTGTAGATTGCATTGATCTCCGAGATTCCACGTGTCCGTGCAATGATCTCCACTTAGCAAATACCCCTGTCCGACATCGAGGCGTCGCAGGTAGATTGTCAAACTGTACTCCCCAAGCACATCCTAGATAAGTACTGTAGTTTAGCCTCCAAACACTTTTCCCTACCCCAAGCAACAACAAAACGATCAATAATCGCATTTGAATAGATTTTAAGCGAAAAATGAATCTACACAGCTGCCCTCTTTTGTATTGGGGAATTTTGTAGAAGGGGAAATGGATAAAAGACAGTGGGATGAATGGGGGAAGGGTGGCTTGTCCCCAAAAGTTGTAAAAGTTCTTATCATTGAGTGAGGGTGTGTCGAATCTCTTGCCTTCTCCTTCCGATATCTACCGATCCGTGTAAATTTATGAGCCTTCAAACGCCATAAAATATTGACAGAACAACCACTGACGCAACCGCAAATTTTCTTTGTTTTAAAAGGGGTGACCCAAAAATTCCCTGACAACTAAAGAATCTGATAATGAACTAAATTGTCAGCGGGTAACTTGATAAAAATTCGTCGACAAGTTCCTTTTCTTTCTTCCAAATCAAACAGCGTCCAAGCCCAATCGTCAGCCTTTCAAGTTTCTCTTTGCCGATTTGACCGTAAAACTAACTATAAAAATCTCATTTATTATTCTTAACAATCAATAAGAATAATATAAGTAAATATCACAAATTTCAAGGCATCACAGAAATTAAACAAAACATAAAGATTAAAAAAATTTAAACCTGAGACACATTAAACATTTTTATTGGGTGGTTGAGTTGCTCGATGCGCAGAAACACAGGTTGGGGCGCAGAATTCAAACGTTGAATAGGTGAATGGCTTGTTTGGTAGAACGCCGCCACACTACAAAAAACTTTGATAAAAGCTTAAAATTTCAGATACCTGATAGCATCGGGCACGTTGAAGGTTTTCCAACACAGCAAGACGAGCTTCAGCCGCTCGCGCTCGTTTTTCTCGATCCGGCAAGGCCAACCACGCTTCTTTTGCTGCCGCTTCCTCTGCAAGTGCCTTCTCTTCAGCCTTTTTCGTTCTTTGATTTTCCTAAATGAAAATTTACAGATATCTACAAACTAAATTAAGATACTTTTTGCCTCGTCTTTTTTAGTTTCCGTTTTTCACGCTCGAGTGCCAATTGCTCTTCGTTTTTCTCAGCCTAAAGAAAAAAAAATACAGTAAAAATTATCAACTACTTTAGGTGTTGGCACAGGAATGTGCGTTGATCGCCAATCAATCCGTGTGTCCTCATTTGAATTAGCGCGAAAATTCATAAAAATAAGGCGAATCGATTTATCAAGTGACATCTAAAAGATTTAAACTTTTATTAATTACAGTAAAAATATCTAACCTGAAAAGGAACATCTCCGTTGTTATTTCTGATCGATAAATTTGAGCAGAGACGTAGGAGATACTAAATAACATTAGAAATTTAGAACTGGGCAGTCAGGTAAGAAAGTAAGACTTCACCTCAAGCGCTTTATGCGAACCATTTGATGCAGAGATATGCATTAACGTATTCCCAAGCGGTGGATAGGCCATCTCGTTGATGAATTGGATGGCTCGTTCACGGTCGCACGGGCATGTTTCCAGAAGTTTCTAGAAAAATGATTGTAATTATGATAATTTAAAGCTTAATAATTACCTGTAAAGTCTCGGGATCGTCATTTCGAACAACCGCGTACACATTCGATTTCCATTGTTTGTCAATCTTAATAAAAACATTATCAGATTAAGTTAAAGAAGAACCAACATCCGAAAATGGATCGAGGACTTCGCGCTCCTCTTTGTCAAATTGGAGATCGGCATTCTAAAACTAAGAATTTGAAGTAAGTTCATTTAAATGGGACCTTTTTCTCTGTTCTTTCTGTTTTTCGCTGCCTTTCGTCATTCTCGTTCTTCTCGTCTTCTTCGCTGTCAATAATATCGTTTAATTTCGTGTCTTTCTTTTTCTTCGTAAGTTGAACGCCCGACTTTTTATTTTGAGCAGCTTTTAACTAAAATGCATATTTTTTTTGAAAAACAACAAAAATTCTTACCTCTTCCATAAATTTTTCATATGTACCATGCTCAAAGACAGAATCAAGCAGGTTATAGGCACGTTTCAACTCATCGATACTTGGCCGCTTGGTTTCAAAGGGAAATGATCTGGAAATTATTGTTTTCTAAAAAATTAAAAATAGAACAAACCTAATTCGTTGATCGTTTTTATCAAACAATCTTTCCGAAAAGAAAGCTTGCCGTTGATAGCTGCCACAACGAATAAATATTAACGGAATCGAAGAAAGTGGTGCTGACCATTCTTTGATTAGACCTTCGATCCCCGTATGTAAAGCACGTTCATTATATCTAAAGAATTCAAGCCAACTTTAAAATATTATTTTTATGTTTACCTTCTCAAAGCTGCTCCAGCCGAGTGAGCCATCCCATTTTTCGAATCATTGGCTGATTGTGCTCCGCCTTAATCGTTCATTTAGCCTTCAATATCAGAAAAAACTGACCTTGTTTAGCGCGAACGGTATATCGATGTATTGTTTTGTGTAGCGTCAAAACACCCCTAGCATATGAATAGTACAACTTCTTCAAAAGTTGAACAAACCTTTTAAAGATACCGCCTGCAAAGTGTCCACCAGCTAACATGAAAATGGCGCAGTCAGTTGTCATTCGGAAAAAATTCGAGTCCAATGGCCTTTCCGGAGAAACAATGCATTTGTAAACGGAAAATACCTAGACACAAATAAATATTGGAATAGATCAAGAGGCAACCTGTCCATCTTGAATGAAGTACTCATGAGTAGAGCCAAGCAAACGATCCAAAAATACATCATCATCGCTATCGGAAGAAAGTGAGGAAACTTCATCTGAAAACAATTTTTAAAAAACAAATTACGAAACTATCCACCTTTTTCGACCTCTTCTTCGTACAATTCTTCAGCTAGAGGTTCTTGTCCCCGTAGCGCCCGAGATGCGTTGTGACGATGCCAATCGCTGCTAAACACCAAATTTAGAAGTCTATCCCATCAAAATTACCGATAATGATCGAGAATCCCTTGTCGCTCCTCGGGAAGTGGAATCCGGCATGATGTGCACGTAGATGTTTCATCTAAAAAAATCAGCATATCACTCCAACCAAAAACATGTGCCAGTTTTTAAGACAGCAAAAAGGTGCAAGACCCCAAAAAATTTACCAAAATTTCGAAATGGGTCGAATTCCTCCACTTGTGACGTCAATTCAACGGAGCTCGTCTGAAAGGGCTCGATCCCTCGTAACCATCGAGTGTCTGCGAGTGTGTAGCTGGCTTTCAGTCGCATTCCTGAAAAAATAACTTGAAGAGTTTGTCAAAAATTGAAAAAAATTCAAGGAAAATGAAAGGAATTGCGGGGAATAAGTGAGAAATTCTTGCTTGTAAAGACCGTGTTCAAAGAAATTATGACTTTTAAGACATTGATTTAAAAATCTGCTAGTTTATACTTGAAGCAATTCATTTGTTATAATGAAAGGGCAATGGTGAAAAGTGGTGCAACAAAAAGTCCCTCCGTTGCCAGTACAGACTAGGGCTAATGACAACGAAGTTATAGACCCCGTTCACCAAATTCTCTCTAGAAATTATGCCTTCCTTTGGTTTAAATTTTGTTTTCCTTTGCAATCTAACAAATTCTAACATTTCAACTTTTTAGTGCTCAACTTGGGTAAAAACAAAGGGTGATGAGCGCCTCTTCTCACCTCATAATCCCTGGAAGGCTGAGTTTCAAATTAAAAGTGAGTTTCTTTTGGCTAATCCTAAATTTCGTTCTTAAATTTAGCAATCACTTCTTGCAAGCAGATGGTTCAGCGGTGGGACGAGTGCAAACAAGCCCATCGAGAAAATACGAAACATTGGTTGGGGATTTCTAACTTTTTTATTTATTCTCTTTAGGAATCTCGGCGCATATCGACTCGGGGAAAACCACCGTCACTGAAAGGATTTTATACTATGCGGGGAAAATTGATTCGATGCACGAGGTGAGTATTTAGCTACAATAATTAAATAAACTTTATGGTTTAAGGTAAAAGGGAAAGATGACGTGGGAGCCACGATGGATTTTATGGAATTGGAGCGACAACGAGGCATCACTATTCAATCAGCCGCCACATACATTGACTGGCATGGAACAAATATAAATATCATCGATACGCCAGGTTGGTCATTTAAAATTTTTGCTTATTTCTCTTATTAATGACGAAATATTATTCTTTTAGGTCACGTTGACTTTACGGTCGAAGTGGAGCGCGCACTTCGAGTGCTTGATGGAGCCGTTTTGGTGTTGTGTGGTGTAGGAGGCGTGCAAAGTCAAACTTTTACCGTCAACCGTCAATTATCTCGGTTATTTTTAGCCAATTTTCTTAGCAAATTTAATTTTTAGCTATAAAGTTCCCTTCATTTGTTTTGTCAATAAAATGGATCGCACTGGGGCTACTCCTTTTCGTGCCGTCGAAGGCCTACGAGGCAAATTAGGGCACAACGCGTCGCTAATTCACTTGCCAATTGGAAAGGTAAGTTCTTCGAAAATTATAATAACGTAATTATTGTTCAGGATTCCGATTTTCGCGGGATCGTAGATTTGATAAACGAGTGTGCTATTTATTATGAAGGAGAAGGTGGACTAACAGTACGAAAAGATGAAATCCCTCAAGATCTACGTGTGCAAGCAAAAAAGATCTACGAGACGAAATGATTGGTGAGGCTAAAATTTTTTAATTATTGGTATGATTATTTTAGAACATATTGCAAACGGCGATGAAGAATTAGGAGAGCTCTTTTTGAATGATGTCAAACCAAATGTTGATCAAATTCACTCAGCTATTCGACGGTAGTATTTTTAAAAAATTACACGTCAACATTTGTTTTAGATCTGTGGTAAAGCGTAGTTTCTTGCCAGTCTTATGTGGTTCTGCTTTAAAAAATAAGGGCGTTCAAACAATGATTGATTCCGTTGTGCGGCACGTTGATTCTTTTTATTTTGGAAAGTCAGTGACCATTTAGTTATCTACCGAATCCAGGCGAAGTAACAAACCTTGCCAGTATCAAAGATGGTGATAAGGAGAAGTCAATTATACTGAATCCTGCTCGAAATAATTCAAATCCGTTTGTCGGGCTTGCTTTTAAATTGGAGGTAAAATAGTTTTAGTAACTGTTTCAAATAACAAAAATTCTGTTTAGGCAGGAAAGTATGGCCAACTAACATATTTCCGAATATATCAAGGACAGCTTTCGCGTGGTGATACGGTTTACGCGAGTAAAGACGGCAGAAAGGTTTTATTGCCGTATTTTTTCATGCTTTTATTTTTTAAAGGTTCGCGTACAAAAATTAGTTCGGATGCATGCTGCGGATATGGAAGAAGTGGAAACCGCTTATGCCGGAGACATTTGCGCCACATTTGGATTAGATTGTCATTCCGGAGAAACGTTTACAAGCATGCCAGAGAACCCGCCACATTGTGTGAGTGATAACCTCTTTATCTTTAAATAAACTCCTGATTTTAGGAATCTATGCATATTCCGGAGCCAGTTATTTCAATGTCAATAAAACCAGTGAATCGTAAGGACGGAGAAAATTTTATTAAGGCGTTGACTCGTTTCACCAAGGAGGATCCGACATTCAAAAGGTTTTTAAAAGTTATGCCTAAGTATTCATTTGCTTTAGGGAATATAACGCAGAGGCAAAAGAAACCGTTGTGAGTGGAATGGGTGAATTGCACTTGGAAATTTATGCTCAACGAATGAAAAGCGAGTTCAATTGTCCGGTTGAATTGGGCAAACCAACTGTGGCCTATCGAGAATCTATTGCGGATCCATACAAGTTTCACTATCGGCACAAAAAGCAAACTGGAGGTAAGGTATCTCGAAATCAAAAATTTTGTTCACTTTTCTTTTGCTAACTAAGAAATTTCAGGACAGGGTCAATTTGGACAAATCGAAGGAGTTCTCGATCCATTACCCCCAGATCAGTAAGCATCTTTTACTTACCTAATTGTATCTACTTGAAATTTAGGAATACCATCGTTAAATTTACCGACGAGTGTTTTGGAAACAGCATCCCAAAAATTTGTTCCCAGCTTTGAAGAAAGGTCTTTGATATGATTACACAGGAAGGCCCGTTAATCAAGCAAAAGTAAGCTATTCGAATTTGTTTACGTTTTGGCAAATGTTTTAGGATTGCTGGTATAAATGTGCGGATACAAGATGGAGAGACACATGCGGTCGATTCTACGGGAAATCGCGATGATTAATACTATGGCAAATATGATGCGTGAAGTTTGAAAGTTGACTTGTTTCCAAAATTCTTATTTTATTTAGGCTTACGAAAGAGCTAACTGGATTTTGCTGGAACCAATTATGAAAGTCGAGGTTACGACGCCCAGTGATTTCAGGTACGGGCATTTTTACTTGCATTCTTCTATTTTTTATTTTAGGGTAGTGTTGTTGCATCTCCACCCAACGAAACGCTTTAATTGTTTCAACGGACTCGCATGGAAGGATACACTACGGTATTTATAGACTTTAACGAGCTTTGGGAACATTGCAATACTTTAGATCGTTTGTGAAACGCCGCTTTCCGATATGTTTGGCTACACGTCTTTGCTACGTTCAGTAACCGAGGGAAAAAGGCGAATTTAGTATGGAGTATTGCCGGTTCGTTTCAAGTAGTTCATTTTTGAAAATTAACTTGAGTAAATAAGAAGCGTTTATTTTTTGTATCATGTTCATTCAGCTATACTCCGACATCAGCAACGACACAAGAAAGTATAATTTCGGCAGTGGAAAGTAGAGCAAGGCCTCATAGATCCAAAGGTCGAGGCGAAAAAGAAAAAGCGCTAAAGCTTTGTGTTAATAATGATCTCACGTGATATTAGTTTAGTTTTTTGTTATTAGGGCTTGGCTAAGCTTATTTTAGCATTTTTTGATTTTTTGTTATTGTTGATTGTTATTTGATTAGGTTTTAATAAATTTATACGCAAAATCTCAAATTTTTTTACCTGTTATCCATCAGGATTTTACTTAATCTGTTACAAATTTTCTCGGGAGGAGACAAATACCAACATTTGTTGATGTTTTGTTGCTTTAGGTTTACGCTTGCAGCGACCGGCGAGCAATGAGTGGTGGAGTTTATGGCGGAGATGAGGTCAGTGGAATCGTTTTTGATGCTGGCTCTCATTCATTTCGTAGGCTTTGCTGGAGAAGAATTGCCAAACGTGAGTTTAACCTATATTTGGCCCGTAAAACACCTACTAGCTAACACATCTGCTCTCAAAACAAAGAATGGTCGGGATGCAACTACATTTTGTTAACAGCAAATTTACCATATTTTTAGTTCGATATACCAATCGGTAGCCGAATCCATGAATACGAAACTAACGACGAGAATTCGATCATGCGAAGAGAGAAAAAGGTTCACATAGGAACTACGAAAGTAAGTTGTCTTAGGTTAACATCAACTTTAAGTCAAATTTTTAAGATGACTGTCCCTCGGTCGAATTGTAGGAAATGAAGAATTTTATGCACGATGGAATGAGTAAGATACCTATGGAGACTTGTTTAAAGGAGAAATTTAGTCGACGATTGGGATCTTTTTGAACAAATGCTCGACTTTGCCTACAAAGATTGTCTTGAACTGAAAGCCAATATCATCCTGTACTATTCTCAGAAAGCGCCGTACGTTTTTGTCTATTTATTTCGGCATTCCCTTGCCTTTTAGTGGAACGAGAAAGCAAAGCGGGAAAAACTTACCGAGTTGATGTTTGAAAGGTACAATGTTCCCGCATTCTTTGTCGTGAAAAATGCAGTTTTGACAGCGTAAGTGTTACTCTTTTGAATTTTTAACTGTGATATTTTTAAGATTTTCAAATGGGCGTACTGCAGGATTGGTCGTGGATAGTGGAGCAACTCAAACATCAGCTGTACCAGTCTTTGATGGATATTGTGTAACTCATGGTAGAGACATACTTTAATTTAAATTTCTATAAAATCTTTTAGCCGTTGTTCAGTAGTCCGATTGGTGGGGATCTCATTTGTGGGCAGATCGAGAAAATGCTGGCTGAACAAAAATTGATCTTGTGCCAACATACAAGATAAAGTCGAAGGTTCGTCTTTTCCCAAAAGGCTTACAACTTTCAATTTAGAGAGGAGGTTAATGAAAATGAACCACCACGCTGGACAGAAAAGAATGGTCTTCCCGAAGTCACGGAGAGTTACGATAAATACATGCGTAAAACAGGTAAAATATTTCCATTATAAAATGTCAAGAACATATACTAGATTGTCGAAGATCTTGCTCAGTCGATACTTCAACTTTGTGATTCACCTACCGATGTTGGGGGAATCGGCGGAAAGCTTCCATCTTCCCATATGGCTTTCCGAATGGCTTCCCACAAAGTTCGTAACATAGAATTCCATTAACAACTCGTTTAGTTATTGAGCTCTAAGTGTAACCTTTTTTATTCTGCCATTTTTAGGAATTTTTGGCCGAACGCATCAAGGTACCTGAAGGCCTTTTGATCTGAAATACCCCTTCGTGATGTGGACAATTCCACGTTGATGAACGTGAGCCAAATTGCTTCGACGGCCTGTGGGATGTGTGATATTGACACCGGACCGGTAACTAAAAAGTGCTTCTAGCAAACGTGTTTTAGAATCTTTATTCCAATGCTGCTCGTCACTGGCGGGAATTCACTTATTCTTGGATTCACCGAACGCTTAAACCACGATTTGGCACACAAATGCCCACCGGTAGTTCTTTGGAGTATGTTTAACTAAAGTTTCTTTAGACTGTGAGACTGCGTTTAAGGCCCACCACCAGCAGAACGCTGCTTTGGACCATGGATTGGAGGATCAATTCTTGCTCAGCGTGGTTAGGCTTCAATTTTCTAATTACCGCTGGCTACTTGTTTGTTTTAGGGAACTTCCAACAAAATGTGGATAAGCAAAGAAGAATACGAGGATGGTGGACGAGGAATTGTTGAGAAGAAATGCCCATGAAGTATGGTTGTGTACTAATTTTTCATGTACTATTTTTATTATTTTTTTACCTTTTTTAACATGTACTTAATTTCTCAATAATATGATTTTTATAATGTATCGTGTTTTAAATTTTGTGTAATTGATTACGATCTCGTGTTTGTCATTATCTCATTTCTTACCTATTTATTGATAAACAATTTCACTTACAAAGCACACTGGGATATGTACGCTTGATTCTGGCAGAAATTTTTGGTACATCTAGTTTCCAATTTATACAGCGTCTGATGCTTATTAAGGAAATGCCTTATTGATCAAAAAGCAACAAACAACGGAAATCCGTCAAAAGATCAACTCTATTTTAAGTTACACGCTTGGAGCGCCCATTCTCAAACCAATAAAAGCAACTTGTTCATGGATGGAAGCTTGCTTGAGACATTTCAAAATACAAAGCACAAGGTAATAAATTTACATTTGTTTGCGTAGTGCCAGATAAAAGTTACTGATGCATCTCACAATTAAATGAATAGGACCGGCATTTGCGGGACGGATGGATAAATTGGGAATGTCCCTGTATGGGCGGAGGAACGCTTTGTTGCACATCGATGTGGTCATCATTTGGTATTTTTAAGTATTTGATCAAGCTTGTAAATTTTAGAAAACTGTACAATGCATGAAAGCGAGTGATGAAAACGATGCAATGGTGAAATGTCCTGAGCAATTCATCGATTGGGCCACTTGTATGCAAAATTTGAATGGTAATTTTTTACATTATGAGTAAAAATGGTGGTTTTTAAGAAAGGCACGAGAAGCGATGAAAGAAATTTACTCGAAGAAAATCGACAAAAAACACCTTCCAAATAGATTTGGATTCGGGAGAATAAATATCTGCTATAGTCTTTTCTTTTAGTGCGTTGAGAGAAATTTTTCATCTCTTCGATCTCTATTTACATTGAAAGTTTGACGATTTCATATTTACAATGTTACGTAAAAGATTGCGACAAAAAGATATCGATGTCTTCATCTTCACAAATAATTTTTCTACCCATTTCGTCGAAAAAAGAGCCAACACCCGCTCATTTGACTCACCCAAAGGAACCAATTGACACCGTTTGTAAGTTTTTATAAGTTTCTGCCTATGAGATTATGGTCTTTACTACCTAGTCTCTCAATTTAACAGAAGGTATACTGTATCAGAATCGATTTTCAGCCTCTGTTCTCCCGGATGGTCGAATCCAACCCCTGAATGTCCATGTCTCTGAATCAGCTTTGGGCTCACAGGTTTACCTGAAAAATCTCTAGATACATAGATTTATAGATGCGGTTTTTGATCCGAGATGCGATCACTTGTTTCAACAATTCGAAGAGTGAGCCAAGAGGTTCAGAGATTTCTATAAGTAGTCATAAGCTTATTGAATCTTTGACGCAAAATGTTCGGAATTAAGAAAAGAAAGTATTTGAACTATAAGAAAAGTATTTGCCTGGGCTCAAATTTAAAAGCTTTGAAAATTCAACCTTACTACATAGTTAGCAAATTCGAATCTCGATGCGTAAATCCTATCCAAATTGCAGGCGCCGAGAGTGAAGAGGAGTTCACAGGCATGCGATGTGTCTCATCAAGAAATGATCTCTCGACGACACTCACTTCATAAGATGAATCACAAAAGAGCTTATCTTCATCATATGTATAAAATTATCGAAAACTTGAAGGGAAAGTTGTAAAAATACAGTAGACCAATCTATCTATCGTAATACTATAATAGATAATGTTCATTGTCACTTATAGCCGTTATTTTAAAAATTGAATTCCGTTTTTAATGCTAAAATGCTAAAGTACCATAAAGAATGGGTTATTTTGTAAAAACATGATATTTCAAAACTTATTGGTGTTTTAAACGTTACGGTAGTTGCCTAGAGGACAAAAATTTCGTTGAACGTTGGACGAATGTCCAAACTAACAAATAAATTTTGCAATTTTTGCAAATTTTCTTTCAACTTTCTTTCAAAGTTGAACTCAAAACTCCGTCCCTTTTATTTTTTTTTTGTCTTTTCTTTCGTTTCTTTTAAGTGTCTGCAGAATATGTGATGAAGGAGAGAATCCGGGAGAATGGGAATTCCCCTTTCCCCAAAGACAATGTCTTTCTTTATTTTTAAATCAGAGAACTTTCAAGATATTCGGTTATTCTTTTTTGGATAAAATATCCATGTGTCTCTTGATACCTATCAACTATTCTCGAAGGAAAACAGATCCTGGAAAGAACCCAATTTTGGGGCAAGATTTCACTCCAATTTATTCACTTAACGATCTTTCTTGGAAGCTTTTTTCTCTCTTTGTTCTCTTCATACATTTTATTATTAAACTAGTTTTGAAAGTTTAAGAAATATAGGTAGTTTTATATTCAGAAACTTTTGCTCTCACAATTGTTTCATCTCTTACAGCCTCACAATTAGTCCACATTTTAGCAACCAGCTTTCCATTTTCTAAAGTGCAATGCTCCTTTGTACTTTAGAAAAGAAAATGCTCTTTGCTAAAATGCAGAAAGTGATTCATTTATCTGATACTTAACGAAAGCCACATCCGGATGTACAGTCATGTCTTTTAACACTCAATTTTCTAAAAAGTTTCATCAATTTTCTTTGATAAAGTTCATGGCGCTCTTTAAGCCATTAATAGTTTTAGTTACACAAATATATGTACAATTTATTTATTCAAACGTCATCCCTATACAACACTTATTCATCGAAAAAGAAATCTAACTATCTCTAAGAAATCTAACTATCAAAACACCCTGAAAATCTTGGTAATCTTGGTGCTATCTTTTAACACAAGACGAAATTAAGTTATAATCAATATTTTCTTGGTCCTCCTTTTGACAAAAAAGTACTTCTTTGATACGAGTAGGGACTTAATTTTTTTTAAACACATTCACGACGACCGTACTAATGACGATTATTTTTGGTGTCAACTCGTTTTTAAGGATTTTGTTATTTATTTCGCAGAAAGTTTTTGGTTGAGAGAAAAAGACTCAGATGGGCTGGCCACGTAGCCAGAAGAACAGACGACAGATGGACGATACGGATCACAGAGTGGCTACCACGAGACCAGAAGAGGCCCATCGGAAGACCAGCAACGAGGTGGAGCACAAGAGTGGCAGAGACGGTCAGAGAAAGGATGGCTAGAGTGCAACCACCACCAGCACAAGCAAGTCGAAGACTTCGAACCAGGAACAATCAAGATAGGAAACACTGGATGACAATAGCAAGGGATAGAGAAATGTGGAAGCAGGTTGTGATCTGCGCAAATAGGAACACCTGAATGCGAAGACAAATAAAAAAAAAAAAGTTTTTGGTAACTTTGTATTAGCTTTCAAGATTCCTTTTTGGAGAATGTATCAAAACTTCTATCAAAACATTCAGGGCTATCAAATCACTATAATAATAGGTTGATGCATAAGTCTTTTTTGTTCCTTTTCGTCTGCCGTTTCAAGCCAACAAATGCACCAATTAAACTACGGTTGATTTCATTAGAAAAACCAATTATTTTTCTGCAAAATAACATTAAAACGGGTTTAAAAATATTTTATGCCTGGATTTTCTTGAGAGTATGAAGTCGGGTAGTCAAAAAGGGCTAACTCGATGATGCGGTTTAGACACCTTAGCTAAAGAAAACCTATCTTCGTGTCAATAGATAAAAGATAGAGAAAAAAAAGTTTGATATTTCGCCAAAATTTCAGAGAAATTCATTCAGCCAATTTTTCCGTAGAGTTTTTATAGATTTTTACGAAAAAGGCGTTTTTCACTCTCGAATTTGCTTCAAAGTGAACCGAAATTGATTTAAAAGATGGAAATTGAACAAAAAACACTTTTTTATAGAGCAAACTATAGATTAATTGGTGAATTTGTTACTTTTAACAGAAGTACAAAAAAAAACGAAAAGACTTATGCATCAACCTAATAGTTTAGTTTATTTTTGAATTTTTATCAAGTTATCAGTAAAACAGTAACGACTACGTGACTGTACGCGAAAAATAGTCGTCGCGAATGTGTTAAAACAAATTTTTCATCTCCTTTTTGATTCTTTCATATTCTTTTTCAATTTCATTTCCACTACTCTCGTCGAGTTGTAAAGCTGATTTTTCTCAAACTCGATTCCTTTTTGGAGAATGAAATCTCAGATAGAAAGAGATCCCCTCAAAAACATCTTTTATATGAGAAAAAGGATATAATTCCGCGAAAAGCGAATAAAATTTTGGATATTGAAGAAAGAAAAGAGGAAATCTATTCAAAAAGAATCATACTCGATTCCCTGACAAAAATCTCTCCAGAAGTTTTGAATAGGCTTTGACGGCATTTTTGACATATCTTGCAGTTCCGCACGTTTTTTTTGAATTTTTGAGGGTTCAGAACACAGTTCAAATCTTGGTTCGATGGTTTTTTTTGATGCTTTTGTAGCAGAACTTAAACCTGACTTTAGCTGGATGTTTGATGTTTGATCTCGACACTGATACTTATTTAGAACATTGATTGGCTTTTTTTGGTGGTTTTTTGTACTCCTTTCACTCATTTTCTGACATTTCGTTACTTTTCTGCGGGTGAAAACGAAAACTTTTGTAATTGGGGTGAAACGAACGGAAAGGGAATCACATGTTGCAAATGAAAAAGCGATTTTTTTTCTTTTTAGAGATCTTTGAGAAAAAATGATGGTATGAGTGGGTTTTCTAAAAGATATTTTTGAACTACCGTATATAAACCGTATGTTTGAATTACTATATCGTATATAAACACTTTTAAGCTAATCACATGATCAGTTCTCATTCAATCAACCAGATTTGGCCACATTTACCAATCACAAGACTCATCCAGTGCTACCAAAGCTCTTCGTAATGTTTTTGTCCACCGCAGCAGTCCTTGTATCAGTTTGAGGGTTTGATGGCGTCTCTTTTCCAATTAAAACTATATGCTATTCCTCAAAATGCCTCGCTTTTTACAAATAATAAGGATGTTCTCTGTGATGTAGTCGCCCTTTTTTGCTATAATGAGGTGAGCAACGCCTCTTCATTGCATCTCCCCCATCGTTTCTTCTCCCAAATCTCCGAAATCACTTCCATCCCATCCCATCGCATTTTTCGTTTTTAAGGAAAACGAGCGGATTACGTGTGTGTGTTTCAATGTGATTAATTTGAGATCGCAAAAATTTTTGATTAAGGGCTTAAGGTCACACGAGACATCAATCAATTTGCAAAGGGAAAAGGGAATTTTCTGAAAATAAATATTACTTAAAAATTCAAGAAAATTTCATCTAGTCATCGGATTTGTGAAAAAAAGTATTTCAATCCGAATGGGGAAACTTTCTAAGAACAAAAATTTTAATTGTAAGTTTGATAAAGAATATAAGTACAAAGATTTCAAAAGAAACATCGGATTGTCTATTTTCTTTTCATTCCCATCAATTACCCGCTCATTGTACTCGTTTTTTTTCAGTAATCTTGTACTAATACCTTGCTCAAAATCATAGATATCATGAAGAAATGATCTTTGCAAAAGTCTGTCTCTACAATTTTTCGCTAAATCATTTTTCGACGAGAAAATCCGGCTAACTAGCAACGAGATTTTTCTGGGATTTGAATAAAAATTAAAAAGGATTCCTGTAGCTACAGTAAACTACAATAGATAATGCTAAATAGAAAAAAACTAATCCATTTTTGAAAGGATTTTTGCTTTGCACTCAAATTTCTCAAGTCACATATCAGTTACATCATTTCCATATAAATTTTCCGGGTTCTTGTACTTCTCCAATAAATTCACCTGTAAAATCTACACTACCAAAGATCCAAAAGAAAACTTTTAATGACTCAATAGCTTTTTTTCTAAAACGAGTTTTCTAAAACGCAACTTAGATAGGCGAGAATTTTTTCACCAGTTTCCACCAGTTCACCTGTTCAAAAATTGCCTTCTTGCCTTCTTGCTTTTTGGTAAAAAAAATCTTTTCTTGCTTTTTTGCTTTATGCAAAGATGAACCCAGCGAACCATATTGAAATTGAATTGGAAAAAAAAGGCTTTTGGACGATCGAATGGGTAACGTCGTAAAGTGGACAAGAATTGGCTCATAAAGGGGAAAGGGGACACGCCCCATAATCGGATATATGTCCAGAGATGGACACAGATGAAAATCGAGAAAAAGTCAAAAAGAAGAAAGCTTTTTTCTCTCTCTCCCTCTCTTTTCTAAAGTGACCCTGTGACTTTCGGAGAATTGAGGAGAAATTGCGAGGGAAAAGAGCACATCTATTTCATTCAACAACACATGCACCTATTTGAGTCAAGCTGTTAATCAAAACTCGAAAGACTCACTGCTATCCGATTCTTGTCTTTGAACTGATCACTTGAGGCATTGGCTTACAATTCGTTACAGTCATTTGTTGGTCATTGGTTTACAATTCATTTGGCATTGGTTTACAATTCCTACGTTGTTTTCATCAATCTCCGAGCGCTAAAAATTGGATTAACCGGATCGTATTCGACTGGTGAATTTGAAATCAAACTAAAGAGTTCACTTATTCAATTTACAATTGAAAACGAAACACAGACAAATTTTGATCAAAAGAAATTCCATCTTGACTACTTCTGAGATCTTCTGAGATCTTCTGAGATCACCGTCCTCCAAAGAAAACATTCTTGTTTCGAGTTTTCGCAAAATTCCGTCAAATCCTCGAATTTTTTTGCCTATTTTTCGGAAATCTTCTTACCATTTGGGCACACAAAGTTTTTGATCTTTCCAATAATCTTTCCAATCTTTCCAATCATCACCGATTTTGTTGAGAAAATCCTCAAAAAAAGGATAAAGCTCCCGTCAAAAACAATCCCCGATTTTCCGACCAATCCCTTCATTCATCGGCAATATTTTTCGCGGAAATTTCTTGAGGATTCTGTGATCAGCTGATAGAAAATCTCAAAATCCTTTCAGAGAAACGGAGCACCGATTTGAAAAATTGAAAAGGAACTTGAAATTGATAAAAAGAAGAAAAAGAAAGGTTTTTGAGAAGCTTCATAATTGGAAGAAAAGGGGAATTTGAGGGGGAGAGACCCGCCCAAGAGAAAAAGACAAAACAGAAAAAGATATTCACTGAAGATATCTGTGGGAAAATTTTTGCCTGGAGAACACGAAGAGCCTCATTCATTCAACCATTCAACTACCCTTCAGAACATCTAAAAAACGAAGCAATACTCACATTCATATCGGATCCCTGCAACAAGTGTTACTCATTTCAACGTCATAGAAAGGATTCAACTCTTGATTCTGACAAAATATTCAACTGATTCTCCATCTCGTTGAATATTTTCCTTAACGACTTGTTTCTCTGATTTCTCTGATTTCTATTTTCCTAATTCTTTCAATTTCGAAAATGTCTACGAATTTCTTTCAAAAAGTGTTCGATCAACGGTTGAAAGAGATTCTTCTTCGATTAAAACCTGAAGATATCACACCAGCACTCATCGATCATCTCAAAGAACGATTGTTTATTGCGGTAAGTGAACTATTTTTGAAAACTATTGTAATCTCATTCTAAAATTTGTTAACTTTTGAAAGCTATCGTAATCTTGGTTCTAGTTTTATTCAATCTATCTAAGTTTATCTAAAATGAAGGTTTATGAAGGTTTTTTTATGAATTTTATGAAAATTTTATGAAGTTTCATGAAGATACTGAAAGATACAAAAAAGCTGATTGGATAAAAACTAGAAATGAGATTACAGTAGCTTTCAAAAGTTGACACATTTTAGAAAATGCTTTTAAAACGGACAAAAGAGTGAGCATTATTGTAAAGGCGTTGGTTGTTGAAATTGGAGAAAACCTTTTCTCCCAATTGTTCAAGTTAATAAAGTTGCATAATTGATTAGACCTAACAAAATCCGGGAAAGATTTAAATTTGATTATCAATCAAATATCAATTTGATTTATCAACCAAATATCAATTTGATTATCAACCTGTACTTTTATGCTCAAATCGGGGTAGGCTAGTTTCCGAAATTTTTTTTACGCAACAGGGTCATTTGCGCAACTGGGTCGTTTGCGCAACTCGCCATAACTTTCTTCTAAGTGGGCCAATCTTTATGATTTTGGTTTCATTTGTAGATCTCAATAAGTGTAACAAAATGAAACCAAAATCATAAATATTGGCCCACCTAGAAGAAAGTTATGGCGAGTTGCAAAAAAAAAAATGCGGAAACTAGCCTACCCCCTCAAATCACCTCGTATCAATGAAAATCCTCTCAATTTCTCAAAAAAACAAAAAATCTTTGGCTGAATATTTCAAATAACTTTCCGTCTTTAAAAAAGATAAATGATTTATTCTTCTCCTTTTCTTTGAAGCCCCACGATTTGATTCAAAAAAGGGAGCAAAGGTGGCGTGAGTTTTGAAAGGAAAATTTATTGATCATCTGACTAAATCTCGAAGATTTCTCGTTTTCCCTTAACACTTGCTATTTACCTTTTAAAACTTGTTTCTCTAAAAAACAATCTTTTTTTGGAAGTAAATTTTGCTCTAAAAAGCAGTGCAGGTTTGATAGTAAACGTGTCGCTTATTGTTTCTTAAAAAAAATTGTTTTAATTTAAAAAGTATCTGTAGAAGCTTTATAATATCTGGATCGACTTATTGACTTATTATCTAAGAAGATTTGATTTAATTATGATTTAAATCAGCTAAAAACTGTGCAAAGAACCTATGAAATCGGTAAACATTTAAATAATAGTACTACCGTTATTTGAATAATTCAGGGTTATTCGAAAAGAAATTTTTCCGAGCCAAGTCAGGTTCTGGCCTAGCTAAGTAGTATGAAATGGTTTTTCTTTATTGTTTGAGGTTTTTGGGTCTAAAACAAATGCAACAAATGCAACTATACGGGGGTGGGACAAATGCGACCTTTTTTGCGCACCTGGACATTTGCGCACTTTTTTTTTGCTGGAAAAGGCCTTAGGAAAGGTCGTAGAGATTCGAGAATATTTCCATACGAGGGAATCGTATGCGTAGATTCAGAATTTTGACAAATCAGACCTCGCTGACACGTCAAATTTGGGCTAAAAGGCAAAAACTACGCAACTTAACGCTTTTCCGCAGTTTTTGCCTTTTAGCCCAAATTTGACGTGTCAGCGAGGTCTGATTTGTCGAAATTCGGAATCTACGCATACGATTCCCTTATATGGAAATATTTTCGAAGCTCTACAGCCTTTCCTAAGGCCTTTTCCAGCAAAAAAAGTGCGCAAATGTCCAGGTGCGCAAAAAAAAGGTCGCATTTGTCCAACTGACGTGTCAGCGATTTGTCCAACCCCAACGTATTTGTCCAACCCCAACTATACTCAAGGAAAGGAAAATACTCAATTCCAGATAAACGAGTTGAATGCAAAGTTCAGTAAATTGTTAGAATGAAAAGAATGAACTCTATTGTTTCCGGGATATAATCAAATCTCTGGGGAGAATAAAAAACAAAGAAAGAGTTCATTTAAACTTTTTCCATCAAGAAAGAACAAGTTATTGGCATGAATTTCTCAAGTTTTCCGCATTTTTTCCTTATTTTTATTCCCCAATGAAATGGCCTCCTTGAAAGTAGAAGAGGAAGTCGAGCGAAAGGAGTATGTAACCCTTACTTCCCCTGTTCACCCATTGCATTTAAACAAATCTCTTCTCAACCAATCCACAAACCAAGCCATTCATCCGAAAACACTCAAAAACATTATTTGCCTCCTTTCCTCTAGGCGGGATTTGTTTTGGTTTTGGAAGATGGGTTTTTTATTTTTTTCCGAGTCAGTACTTCTTCTGGTTCTCCTACCTTCATGACTTTTGATGTTTCATGATATTTTAAATGTGATTTTCATTTCTGAAAAACATGCTTTTTGAAAGCTCACCTTTGAACATCAAGCTGAGAAACTCGACTTGAAACTTTCAATTCATAAACATTATTTTTCTTTAGCTATGTTTAATATAGTTGAATTCGGGAGCAGGTTTGACTTTAAAAGGAACTATAAAGGACCTAAATAGGACCTAAATAGGACCTAAAAGAGGAACTAAGTAGGAACTAAATAGGAACTAAATAGGACCTAAATAGGACCTAAATAGGAACTAAATATGACCTAAATAGGACCTAAATAGGGCCTAAATAGAAACTAAGTAGGAACTATAAAGTAACCAATAAGGAACTATAAAGAAACTAAATAGGACCTAAATATGACCTAAATAGAACCCAAATAGGAACTTTAAAACTTTACTTAACTCAAAAATCAGTTTGAAAATAGTTAGCGAGTCTTTTCCCAATTGCTTTCAACATCTAATTGATTGTTCAAATGGAAATTGCTTTTTAAATCAAAGTTTTAAATCAATCAAAGTGGTTACTGGTATGCCTTGATTTCAGGCAAATCACTCAAAAATTGTGGATTTAACAAAGATATTAGGTGAGCTAGATAGTCTCTACTAAACTTAAACAATTTTGGCTCTACGTTCAACGTCCAACTAGCTGTCTCAGTTTTCCGACTAATTTTATCTAAGTCCAAAATGTTTCCAATCTCTCAACCGTACTCCACGTATTTCCAATTCCTATTGGAATCAAATTTGATTCCAAAAATTGATTTGTTTATTCCGAATTTGTTTTCCCTTCAAAAACATCATTTGAATAGAGTTGAGTCAGTCAGAAATCGAGTTTTCTTTTTTCTTTTTTCTTTTCCCCCGTGTCCCAACAAAATATTCATTTATCGCACCACACTTTTTTGCTTCAAACCCACCAAAAATCTTTCAGCATTTGAAAACTTTAAAGATTTACCTAAACTTTACCATTTTCTAATCTTTATTTAATCGATGATCTTCCCATTCTTTTTTATTCACCCTTTTAAAAGAATGAGTCTAGATGAAGATTGCGTGCGAAAAGCCCCACTCTGCTTATCTCAAAAGGATTGAAGCAAAAAAAGATATTTCAGCGAAAACATTAAAAAAAAGAAACAAGTTACTTATCTGTTTAAATGTTGAAAGATTATCGAATGGGAAAGATCAGAATTTTGTTTGGAAGTAAACCCAAAACTATCACAAAAGCTGGCATAGAATCTAGCTTTCCGAAGCTCTTTCCGGGGTAAAATCAATAAAATGAATAGCTCCAATAGATTCGCCAACTCCGAAAACCCCCCGGGTACAAATTTACAGCTAAATATCTTCTTTTATACTATCGACAAAAGAAATCCCTGTGTAAAAAGGTGTTTCTCTGTGCGCGCGCACAAGCGCTCGTCATCTGGCGAACCCCCTCAGCGTAAGGGACTTCCTTTTCGATTGATCTAACGCAAATGAATCGACATATTTGGGATATTTGGGATATTTGGGGAACGAGGGCATCTCCCTCCCTCTTTGCCCATTCTTTTCCCATGCATTGAATGCCCACTTTTCATCTGGATCTCCCATCCATTCGATTCTTTTTCACTTCTCCTTTTAAGTTCCAAAGGTTCTCTGAATTCATCTCTTTCGAACCAAATATCAAAAAAAAAATTAAATCGATTCAATTCTGGGAACTTTATGCCCAATTCGGAGCATTTTAATACAAAATTTTTTTATAAATTTTCTTTTTTTGCACCTCCCCATTTCTCAAAACCTTGGGCAATGCTTGGAGAATATCCCAAATATGTCGATTCATTTGCGTTAGATTAATCGAAAAGGAAGTCCCTTACGCTGAAGGGGTTCGCCAGAATTTAAAAAAATTTCCTTTTTTTTCACCTGCCCATTTCTCAAATTTCCCTTCAAAACCATTTGTTTTCGGGGAGGAAACTTTTCTACAAACCAATAAATCCGAAAAATTCTCCAAACATTGCCTTGGGGCATAATTTCAAAGTTCAAGTAAGCGATATGTGAAATGAATTTCTGGGAAAAGTTTTGATGTGATTTTGAAGGATTTTTGAAGGATTTTTACCAGCTTTAGTTTTTTCTTTCAACTTTTTCTCTTTTCAAAGCATCTTTCCAAATTCGAAATTCTGAAAAATTCTCTCTTCCTCTCTTTTTTTTCTCTCAATTTTTTGATCGCTTTGAAAGATGAGAAATCTCGGCAACCCGAATGACGTTTTTGTTTTGAGAATTTTTTCAAAATTAGCAATTAGGTTTAGAGAAAATTAGTAGTTCAGACATGAAGAAAATGACTGAAATTAAATAAACCAATCGTTTAAGCCAAATGTAATGAAGCTAGAGGTCAAGAAAATAAAAGATCAACTGTTAAAAAGGTTTTGCTTTATTGTTAGGTGACATTTGAAAGTCAAAATGATATCGCGTTTTAGAAAATGACTGAACTTTTGACTCAAATTAAGAGAGAATTGAAAAAGAATTTGAGTTTGATGGTGAGACTCATAATCAAGAGATCCTAGTGCGCTCTCTCCGGGACATAGTCGCATAAACGCGCACAATCTAGCGCACAGCAGTGCCTAGAGTGTCATTTTTGCGGTCTAAAAGGAAAATCGAGTACTGGTCGATTTCATTCACGCTTTTTTGGTGACACATTTTCAATTTGCATGAAATGATCAAGAGTATCTTTGCCAATTCAATTTTCTAATAACAAAAAAGACATTTCTTAATGAAACGATATAATTTTGTAATGCCAAAGTAAAAAGGAATTTGTGACTAGCTTTTCATCAAAACTTCACTTATAGGTCCTTAATAAAGTATCTACAGTACTGGACAATGAAATATCATCTTTGAAAGACGATCGTCACTTTCGCGCGTCTGTAACTCCCCTTGTCTTTGAGTTTAAACTATTAGTGTTATACATTTTCTGAAAGCTCTTTTCAAGAGCTACACAATGGTAATATTAATATTTAGAAATACGGTAAAGACAAGGGAGTTACAGACGTGCGAAAGTGACGATCGTTTTTCAAAGATGATATTTCATTGTCCAGTAGTGTACATCATTTGTAAATAGCCACTACACGAAAATCAAGAATCCGATTAGATTTCCCCTTTCCGCGAACCAAAAAAGTTAATCCCTCAATTTGTCTGCCATCAGAAATCGGTTGAAAAAAACAGTCGTGGCTCCAGCCCATTCTCGATAGCTAAATCAAGCTTATATTATGGGACATTAACAATCTAGAGCGCCTAGAGTATCATTTTTGCGCTCTAAAAGGAAAAGAATCGAGTACTTGTCGATTTCATTCACGCTTTTTTTGGTGACACATTGTTTGCATGAAATTTGCATCAATTTGCATAAAATGATCAAGAGTATCTTTGCCAATTCAATTTTCTAATAACAAAAAAAGACATTTCTTCAATGAAACGATAAAATTTCGTAATGCCAAAGTCAATATACATCATTTGTAAATGGCCACTACACGAAAATCAAGAATCTCATTCGATTTCCCCTTTCCGCAAACCAAAAAAGTTAATCCCTCAATTTCTCTGCCATCAGAAATCGGTTGAAAAAAAAAAACGAAAGAAAGTATTGTGTCTAATTTGATTTTAAAAAAAAGATCAATTAAAAGATTTTTCTAGTACTCAAATTTTTTTAATTCCCATTTCCTTTCTATATTAAACAGGTGCTGGAAAAAAAGAGTTCCTCATTGGCTCAATTATCGTTTTGTTGATTTTCATTGAATTCTCTTTCTTTCTCTTTTTTGAATTCTCTTTCTCTCTCTTTTTCGAATTCTCTTTCTTTCTCTTTCTCCATTCTCTTTTTCTCTTTAAAATCAAGATCTTTGAGCTCAAAAATCTCATTTTCTAAATAAGAAATTTTGGCGAAAGTTTTTTTTTCCTTTAGAAATCATTAATTGGATGCGCAATTTTTGCACTAGTTCACAGAGAAAGCCTTAAAACCCGCCAAATGAATGTTTGGGGTTTTTCGAGAAAACGCAAAAATTTTAATTATTTCTAGAGAAAAATGTTTTATTGGATCTTTGCGTAGAGGGAAATTTCAAATAGATCTGATCATTTTAAAGTTTTCGCCACTTTTTCTCCTTTATTCCAGGGTTTGGGGTTTTGTTGGTAATAGTTGAACTTGCATTTTTTTTTTTGGCCGAACTTTGTATCTTTAGTTTTACATGAGCTATAAATTATGTAAAGCATCGTATTGTAGATAAGATTGTAGATATTGTAGATTGTAGATATTTGTGGCGAATTGCCACTGCTCTGCAGTTAGTCAAAACTTCAATACACAAGTTAAAATTCAAATTTGATGGATAAACTACCGTAACCAGTCACTAGACGATATTCAGCTGTCCGTTTGTTGTAGCTTGTATACTTAAAAAAACCCGTTATTTAAGCTTTGCTTTTGAGTGAGTGTTTGTTCTCCTCTTTTTGCTATCTTTCATCCTTTTTTTCCACATTCAAGTGTTGAATTAATTGTGACAGTGCCAGGTTGCTCCAGTTTGAGCGAAGTTGCCCTAATAAGGGAAAGTTGGATAAATTGTGCGTTTTCAAGAAGACCACTATTGAACCCTACCGAGACACGGTCTCACAAGAAATTATATAGATCAAAACATAAACATATATTTCTTACAATATTGTAGATTGTAGATATTGTAGAAATGGTGAATACCGTATTCTCTCTAATAGTAGTGCGCACTACTATTTTTTGAACCCCCTCCTGGACCGCAATACTATTGGAGAGTGCACTACTATTAAAGAGTTTTATCATTTACCAAAGTAAGACAGATATAAGATTTGTTCCAAAAATTCTTGCAACTCTTTTGTACTCTTGCAACGTACTCCTTTGGCTCCTTTTGACATACAGTTGTGGGCCGGCGAGTTGACAATTTGTGTGTTGACAAACAACAAAAAAATGTTTTTGCCCTTTGCACAACAATTTTAGATTTTTTTGCTAACTTTTTCATGTGAAGAATAGTTAATAAATGAATAAAAAAGCCTCACTTTTGCTTGCTTGAATAGCTTTAGAATGTCACATAAACATAAAGTTAAAAAGGTTTAGATGAAAAAGAAGCACCAGAAATTCAAATTCTCGTGGGTGCACTACTATTTTTTCAACCCCCTCTCGGACCGCAATACTATTAGAGAGTGCACTACTATTAAAGAGTGCACTATTATTAGAGAGAATACGGTATTCTAAATTTAGTCAATCCTTTAGTCCAATCCATAATCCTTTAGTCAATCTTGCTAAAAAGCTGTACAAATTTTAGAAAATGATCTCGAAAAATTTGAACGTTTTCGCTAAAAGCTGGCTTAGTTTTTGAAAAGATTTTAAAAAATAAGACTAATACCGAAAAAAAAATTGGTCATCGGTTTGAGTCTGGGAAAATTTGCTCGTTGATTTTTCAAGGCTGCTTTCAGAATTGCTTTTGCCTAAGGTGTCACACAACAAGTTCAAGTTCATTTTTGATGATTTTGTGAATCGGAGCTCATGCATCAGCCGGGGACCTCAAAATTCATGTATATGTTACGTCCGTATCTGAGGAGACGTCCATCTCCGAGCCGGACGTCCGAATCTGAGGAGATTCATTCTCCTTTTGGATTTTGAGTTCCCCGGTCGATGCATTCACAAAAGCATCAAAAAAAATGAACTTGATCTTGTTGTGTGACGCCTAAGACAAAATCAATTCTAACACCACGATGAGCTTTGAAAAATCAACGAGAAAATTTTTCCAAACTCAACTCAAAAAAAAGATGATCACTTTTTTTCCGGACACTCTGCAATTTAGAAAACGAAAGAAATTTAAGCTGAAACAAGGCGATTATTTTTGTTTTCGATCCTTTAATGCACATGGACCCATCCACTCTCCCAATGAAGCAATGTTTTTTCTTGACTTTCCCCATCATTTCCTCTTGACTTCCCCCACGATTCCCATCATCATTTCGATTAATGACAAGCGGAAAAGAATCACTAAAATTATTCACTTTCCATCAATTTGCATCTCTCTTTTCTTTGCCGCATTTCCCGTGCAACTGACTTCATTTATATTTGAATTAGTTATTTATCCCCTAAATTGTGTATAAACACTCAATCTTGGCATTAAAGTTGAAAACTTGAAATTTTTGAAATGAACCTTATCTCATTGTTACGAAATTTTGCTTTATTAGAACAATATTGGCTATTGGGTCCTTGTTGGTTATACATCCACAAAGACTTATCTCGGTTAAGCATCCCCATACGAGTCTTCTCGGTTATCGATTTTCGTTCGACTGATCGACTGATCACTTCAGGCGAGCACTCTACTTCAATGAACATACCGTAAATACTGTAATAGTACCCCACCCACCCCTCGTACAGTCGCGTAGTCGCAAAAGTTTTTTGGTATTTCATTTTTTTCAAAGAGCCCGTATTTTCAAAAAATGCGTCTTTGGTATCAAAAAATAGCTGAAATCCAGGGCTATTTTTTGATACCTAATCGAGCATTGTAGCATAAACCAGTGTCAAGAAAAACGCGTTCAAAGCTAGACTACGCAACACTCCGCACCGTCATTATGGGGGTGGGGTACTATTACAGTATTTACGGTAATCACCCCTCACAGGTTGTCACCTCCTTGCTTAACCGAGTTGAGTCTGTGGATTCTCTGTGGATGTATAACCGACAAATACCGGCTATTGTTGTTTAAAACGTTTTCTGAAAACTATTGTATTTTTTTCCATAAGTTTTAACAAGTCTCTATCCAAATACAGATTACGATAGTCTTCGGAAAACGAATCTAACAAAGATAAAGATAGACTTGGTCTTCTGAAACTAAGAGATCAAGCAATTTTCTTAAAAATACTCATTTTGACGTCATTTTTATTTTCAAATACCGGTTATAAAAAGCGAAAAGCTAGGAAATTAGTGTCTGAGAAAAGGAAAAGAATCATTTTTTCAAACCAACTGAAATTTTTCTTTTATTTCAATTTCAAACTTTTTCAATAGAGAAATCTAAGTCGAAATTCGAGTTTTCTTTGCATTTTTATTGTAATTTTTATCTGATTCGATTTTCGCTAAAATTATCTCATTTTATCGACGAAAATTCACTTACTTCATCGTTCATTTTGTTCATAACGGCCGTTCGAGTGCAAGAGTGAATGAGTCGGATAAACGACTATCTTTATCTTTGTTTGATTCGTTTTCCGAAGACTATCGTAGTCTGTTTTTGGATAGAGACTTGTTAAAACTTATGGAAAAGAATACAATAGTTTTCAGAAAACGTTTTAAACAACAATATTATCTTTTCAAGCTAAACAAACCCTTAATATTAGTTGAATATAAAATTTCTTGAATAAATAGCTATCAATTGGTTATCATTGCTACTCTACTTACTACTTACTAGCTATCAATTGGCTATCATTACTTATCATTACTAATAAATAGCTATCAATTTACTTATCATTACTACTCTACTTCAAAAGATCTCATCTCAGCAATTACAGCATTTTTCAACGTTCAAAATATTCAAAATACCCTTCTTTCGTCATGATTCCTTTATCGCAAAAAGTCAAAGAATCTTTTGTTTTTTGAGAAATAAATTGGGATTTAATTATTCGTTTCTTATTCGTTTCTCTTTCGTTTCTCTTTCCCCATTCTCCACTCAACACTCACATTTCATTATTAGCTGGATAAAAGAACAAAAAAAAGAGATAAAACTTCTTAAAATTCGAGGGCACCGAGATCTCCTTTTTGTGTTTTGTGTGGCGGATTTGTACTGAAGTTCCCATTAAAATCGAGGGGATTGGATTTCGGAAAAGAGCTTTCGAAAATATCAAAACAATTTGTACGCCCACATATTCTATTTTCTAGCTATCATCTTATTTCTTCATTTCTCTCGATTTTCTCAAACATCTCAGCTTTTGAAAGCCACCGGAATCTTACTTGTATTACTGTAATTTAAGCTTACCATTTAACATTTAACCTAACACATCTATGAAATCTTGTAACGAAATAAGCGATTCCTGTTTTGCAGATGAACTCCTCCTCCTCCACTCAATGTGTCGCGATTTCCACTCAACCCGATCCCACAAATCACCCAGTGATCGTCGCCATTTTTGTCTTCATCTATCTCAACATTTTCACCCTCGGTCTTATTGGGAATACGGCTGTCATTTATCTCACATTGAAGGTGGGTGAAAAGAACAAAGAAAATTCTTCATTTGCTTACAAAGGAAAGGCCTTTTCGAGACCAAATTCATCTTATAGAGTCGACCATAGATCTCGAATCTGTTTTTAGTTTTTGCACAACGCTTCACAATTTTTTTAAAAACTGCAAAAGAGTTTGGCGGGAGTGGGATTCGAACTTGAGGGCAGAATTGGTGAAAGGCTCGGGAGCCCAGCAGACTATCCATAGACCAGTCAGACAGTTGCCGCCAGACCGTTTGACAGCTTAAGGAGACCGAAATCTAGATATCTGCAAAAACTAAGTCGAGATCCTATGGTCGACTCTATAAGATGGACTTGGTCTGAAGTCAAAAGGCCAGCTTTCCCTGTTAGCTGTTTGTTTATCTCGTTAGTCAAGTACAACTTTCCCTTATCTTATTAGAAACAATTCTCCATGAATCCCCCATTTCCAGCATCGTCACTTACAAACGGTTCAAAACATGTTCATCCTGAATCTGGCACTCTCCGATGTGATCGTTTGTCTTCTTTCGATGCCATTCACACTTGTCACGAACATCTACAAAGTGTGGTATTTCGGGTCGCCATTCTGTCATCTTCTACCAATGGTGCAGGTGAGAAGATTTCAAAATCATCAAATCATCAAAAAAGATTTCTTTAATCTTCAGGGAATCTCGATTTTCGTCTCCACATTTTCTCTATCAGCGATTGCGCTTGATCGGTAAGTTTTGTATCTACATATCTGAGATAGAATTCGATTTTTCAGCTACAATTTGGTCGTTCGCCCTCACGCACATCCGCTGAATACGAGAGGTGAGGAAAGTGAAAGGAAAATCGAATCATATTTTCAGGTGCTTGTCTTGTGGCAGCGATTCTTTGGGTTGTTTCGGTTGTCGTTTGTCTTCCATATGGATGGTACATGGAAATCCAAACATATCCCGGATTTGTGAAGAGGTTAACATTTTGAGTTCATTTATTTAAGCCACTAAAACATTTTTTATTACTAAAACAGTTCATTTATTTAAGCCACCTATCGTTTTCATTTGTTTATACGCAATTTTCAAAAGCCAAGATTTCGGTATCTTTCGAAATTTTGACATATTTAGATTTTAGATCGGGTTTTCCAATTTTATCTTTTCATTAAAACATTTTACAGTACTGTTCGGAGACTTGGCCATCACCTGATGTTAAACGTGGTTATGCTCTTCTCGTTCTCACCACTCAATTCCTTCTCCCATTCGCCACAATGGCCGTCTGTTACTATACGATATTCTCTGTGTTGAAAGAGGTAAAAATGAAGAACAAATAAAACAAATAACTCCAATACGTTTTTATAGAGATGTGCGGTGAAATTGAAGAAATTGACTGAGCGGAGTCAACTGTTGGAAACGAGTATACCACAGGTAAAAAAGTGAAAAGTTGAAGTTAGAAGTTTCCTTCAGCAACTATGGATGATCAAAACTTTAAAATTAGAATTAAATCTAACAAAATATTTAGGAACAAATCGGTGATGGTAATGAAAGCTTTGAGTATCAACAACGATTGACTGTTGTCATGCAACAGAGAAGAACGACAACAATTCTCGCATCAATGGTAACTTTTAGAGTTTCTATCTTTCATTTAAAAAGCTTTCAATTAAGAAAAAAAAGAAGTTAAAGCGTGTAACCCAACTAGAAAACCCGAAATTTAAAAAGCAGCGGTAGGCTACTTTGCGACAAATTTTTCGCACAACTGGGTAGTTTGCGCAACTCGCCATAACTTTTTTCTAAGTGAACCAATCTTTATGATTTTGGTTTTATTTTGTTGCACTTATTGAGATCTACAAAATGAAACCAGAATCAAAAAAATTTGTGACTTATAAGAAAGTTATGGCGAGTTACAGTAATACCCAGTTGTCGCAAACAAAATTGGCGAAAATTAGTCTACCCCAAGAAAGCATTCATGGCAAGCTCTGAGTCTGGGTACGGTAGTTTGGACACGCTTTAGAGCTACCCCTTCCAAATCATTTCAAATATCTTTTTTATCAATAAATCTCAGGTATTACTCTTCGGTGGTACATGGCTTCCATATAATTTATTCACTCTTCTTGTCGATTATGCTGATACGGATCTTTTTTATGAGAGAAACGATCAATTATGAGTATTTCTTCAGCCTTGTCACGCATAGGTTTTACAAGATTTGAATATTTAGACAAAAAATTTTTGTTTAGTTTTGCGATGCTGACAATCGTCGCGAATCCGATTCTCTATGCGTGGCTGAATCCATCGTTTAAGGAAATACTCATGAAGGTAACGACTAAGAGAAAAGAGGAATAACTTAAAAAAGATCATTTCAGACGATACGCCGGAAGAAATCGAACAGTGACATGAAATATCGGACGAGTATCAGCAAATCTGACCGTGAAAGCGTCGACGATCATTATGTGAGTTCGAAATTAGTAAACACAATTACATAAGGCAATGATCAGGTTAGAAGAAAGAAGACAAGATAAGAGTCTAAGAGCCAACAAAATTACATTTAAAATTTGCTTTTAACACTCAATCATGATGGACAAAAACAAACACACCATAAGATCATGAGTGGGGCTTAACCTTTTGCCTCATAACTTTGCATGGATATTACATTTTAAGTTCATTTTGGTATCATTCAACGCGCAATTTTATTCTGCATCGAGTGATAGTTAAAATAGTATAAGCGAAAGGTTGGTGCTGAGAAAAACATTTAAAAACCCTTAAATTACCAACGGCGAAAAAGGACCAACTTAGATGTTTTGTTTTCGTTTTTATTTCACCATTTTGCCGCTCCCTAAAAGAGGCGTTCAATTGATTGTGTGTGAATGTTGGGGGGTCATCTGGCGAGAGAAGTGGCATATGTTTGCCAGTTTTTTGTATGTAGAGGCTGGTTTTCTCAATTGCACATATAAATGTATAGTACCAGGCTTCTAGTTTCAGGTCACTAAAAAAATTCCTTAACTTCAGACAAAAGAGTCGGACTTGGAGCAGCTCTGAAGTCTTTACTTGTGCTGGGCCAGGTTAATACGATTACAGATAACCCCAATGAGGGTTGTTTCAAAGGAAATGGCAGGTTAAAAGCCAGACGCTGATCTCAAAGTGATCCTTCTGAATTGCCTGGCCCACTAGGCCTGCCAAGAAACCTGGCCTGATTTCTTACTTTATTTGTAAGCCCTACAATTAACAAAAGTATGAAACTTAATACTTGATAACTTGATGCTTTAACTTTAGCGCAAAAATATTACCCCTGAAAACCTATTCTTTTTAATGAGCTTTTTATGTAAGATCCCTTTCAGACAACCTCACAAGCAACTCCATCAATCACAACTCCGAACAGACGATTAGAGATGGTTATCAATAAGGAAGATTACTGTAAACAAGATCATTATTTTATGGCTGATCCAGGTGCCAAATTAGGTGTGTTTCTCTCTCAAATAATTCATTCAAGGAAACATTATTAATTTATTTTAAAAGCTACCGCCGTCGTATTAGAGGATTGCGATTGCGATAGCTTTATCTTCAATGGGGGTTACATTAAAGGACTTTGCGTTTTGGAAACGAAATAGCAGAGAAAAGCTCTAGTGCAAAAAAGTTGCTCAAATGATAAATCCAATTCCATTTTATCCCATTTTTCATATCGACGATTCTTCTCTCATTTTTTTAAAAAATTAAATCCGTATCGAGTTGAGATATTTGAATGTTTTTTAAGTATTCTTGATAATTTTAGAGTAATTTTCAAACATTCTTTGTCGCTTTATAATCGCCTATTGCTCGAGATTTTGTTCGATTTTTTTGTCCCGCAATAATGTTTTGACTAATAAAAATGTTTGAAAATTTTAAAATGTCAAGGCATCGAACAAAAATGAAAAAGCATTTTTGATTTCATAAATTTGTTCATTTATTGAATATTTAATTTGAAGCAAAACAAAACAAAAGCGGTTTTTCTATTTCGCGTTTTCTCGTTCTCACCATCTCTTTCCATGATCTGGCTTGTCTGGCTGAGCATTTCACTTTTGTCCTTTTCCCCTCCAACAAACGGATTTTGTTTTAGCCACTTGACAGTTAAAAGCCTTCACTTTCACGATAAAACTTACAAACATACAATAAATCCTGTTTTCCTCCGAATGACTAAAAGCTAAAAGCTAAAAAGCTATTACAGTCGAACTTCCGATATAACGAATACGCTCGGGACCAGAAACTTCGATAGAACGAACCTAAAAGTGCCTCCGAATTTCTGCGTAGCTGCCCTGAACGACCACTGATTGCATTTGAAGAAGACAAGCAACTGCAGGGCTAAAAAGAACATGATGGGAAATTTCAAATTCACGTTGTATCGGGAATCTCGACATGAAGTTGATTGCATCTGAAGTCTAAAGAAACGATAGTTGCTTTGCATCTATTGAACTAAGGCACGCGTGAACCCTAAGCTATATGCTATCAACTTTCCCTTTGCCAACAATGAATTTCCGAATTTATCCCATTGCCAGTGGCCTTTATCCATACCCAAACTTAATCCAAAAAGAAGTTTTCTTAACCAAAAAAGACTTAAACCCCCATGATTTCAGGTAAAACTAGTTTCTGCCTTCCTTTTTTCAATTTCAGAATTCTGCCTGACTGACATTTTGTGGGTTTTTGGATAATCTAGAGTGAATGGCGAGAAGATTGAATTTAAAAGGAATGAGGAAAGGAATGGAGAAAGGAATGGAGAGGAATGGAGAGGAGAATGGAGAAAGACCAGCGAAAGAAGGTGCTAGGGCCTCTTTCACCTCTCCTCATCGACCCCGAAGTAATACAAGGTATTCACGAAAAAGAGGAGAAAACATAACTTCACCCTTTTTCTTCAGCAGATATTCGATTTCTCTCTTATTTCCATCTATTTTCCAACCGTTTGTCGTTTCTTCGTCTGTCTTTTCTTTTGTTAATTTGTGTCAATTACTATTTGCCGATTTTCTTTTCCCTTTCTCTCCTCACATGAATGATCTTTTCTCTGGCTGAATATTCCCAGTGCCTCTCTTCCCCTGTCTATACTCAATATATTCTTTTCAATCCTCTTGAACAAAAGTATCTGTCTTTTTCTCGTTTTTCAAGAATTCTGAAATTCAAAGTCTATTTCCCTCCTGTCTAGACAGTAGTTTTCAAGGCTGGACTGTAAAGGGAACGATCTCTTAACTTTTAGGGAAAGAGGTTCATGCATTAAAGAGAGATAACAGGACAGGTTAAATGGATTATAGTGAAAGAACATGAATCTGGTTGTCTTTTTCACCTCTTCTATAGAGCTCCAGGGCTCTCAGGGGCCTGTTGTGAGGAAAGGAGTGGGAGAGAGGCCAGCCACTTTGCACTCCACCTGTCCCCTGAAAAGAGAGTCCCACCCCTCCACCCGTGTCCCCATCTCTTCACTTCCCTTAATGCAGCTGTGGTATCCCTCACTACTCCTGCCCTCAACTTCTCCCTCTCTTCTCCTCCCCTTCAACGCACACAGGTAATTTCAATTTTGTCTCTCACTCCTCTCAAATTCTGTGTCTGATTTTTCATCGACATCCCTCTCTTTTTCTTCATTCATTTCAAATTTTCCATGAATGTTTTTATTCCAAATAAACATTTTTAGCTTCCCAGTTACTTGAATAATTTTTTAATATTATTGAAAAATGCATCACGAGATGATAGCTCCCGAATTTTTTGATATTTCTCACTTTTTAAAATTCACTCATCTGTTGTAAAATTTTCTTTTCTTTACCGACATGCCCTGACGCTAGGATACAGTAATAAAACAAGATTTGTGTCAGTTCAATGAGATAGGGAAATGGCAGAGCGGATATAAAAAGAACTTAGTGATCACAAAGAAAACACAAAGAAGGAGAATAAGAAAAGAAGATTTCCTTAGAGAACTCCGAAATCTTGGACGTCGTTAGACTGGCACTGAACCCAGTGGGCTTGCCTCACCTCCCAAATATCCAGCAGGATGGGCGGGAGATTTCCTTTTCTCCATAAAACTTTCTTTCTTTTTCTTTTCATCTTTCAAACGTTTCAAATCAGTTTTTTTTTTTCCCTCCCACCCTCCTCTTGGCCTTTCTTCATCGATCTTCTATCTATTAATGTAATTTCTTGTGCTGGCTACATGAGGCTTGAAAGACTCTCACTTCGCACAAACTACCGGTGTTCAGTTCTTTAGTTCTTTAGGCTTTGAAATTTTTTTGATTTATCCACATTAAAGCGACTGTTCAAGTAAAATCAGATCGGTTACTTTTGGTGCAGTTGCGCGAGGTACAGTTGCTTTTGAGTACGGTTACTGTTAATTACTACGGTTACTCTGTTGAAGATGCGATTACCCAAGAATTCTAAAAATTTCTTTTTTTGATTCTCGTCAGAATGCTCTAAAGAGATTTTTAACACCAAGAAACTTTCTTATTATCTTTTTATCATTTGGCTGCTTTGCTTTTGTTTGATGTTTCTCTTTTTGAGGTTTTGACTGAAAAAGATGAATCCGATTCGAATGTCACTCCTAGGAATCAGTTGTAGATTCGTCAGGTAAAATTGGATATTAAGTTAAATGGATTAAAATATAAGATTAAATGGACCATATAAAAATTTAAGAGTTTAAGGCGTATAATAAATAATGAGAGTATTGTCTATTTTCTAAGCCAATACATTTCCCAACTTGCAGAATCACCGTCAGCAGAAGATGCTCGAGTCGGCGTCGAGCCGAGTCAATTCCACTAATACTGAGGTTGGGTATTTTGTTTGATCTTTAGAAAAAAAGAACATAGAAAATGTTCTAGGAATGAAAATTTAGCCATTAAATGACTTAAAAGGTTAAACTGACCATTCCATTGTCTCAGCGGAGAATCTCACATTGACAAACACACCCTTCATTCCTCGATTTTATCTGTCTAGAAATCTATTTAGAATTGTCTAGAAAATTCTTTGATTACTAATATTTCTTTTCCTTTAACAAGACAAAAGTAGAAACTGAAGCCAGAGCTCCTGAATCGACAAGAATGTTATCAAGTAAGTCAATGAACTATAAGATATTCAGTTATTAATGGAAAAAGAATGAAGCCACGAATTCAATGAATTCAATTTCCAAAGTTTTGCAGGCAACTCTCAAAGAGAAAGTGATACAATTGTTGCGTCGAATCAAGCTTTTACAGCTTTAATCATTTTCCTCACACCAATGATTTTTTCTATATTTTGCTCATCAACGGACAAAGGGTGAGTCCTTTTTTTGGAGAACAAAATCTTGGGCTGACGCAAAGAATCTTCAACAAACCTTAATCTCTGGGGAAAGTTTACCAATCTTTTACTTATTTCTTACGAAACTTTCGTTACTGATTCTGAGTTCCTCAATCGAAAATCCCACTTGAAAACAAAGCTAACTAAAAACTTTGTAGTCGACATTTGATATAGAATCATTGAATCTCTCTCAGCTACTATATAAAAGAGAAGTTTCGGTCCGTCCGTCTGCCCGTCACACTCTCCCTGAATCTCTGGCTCTCCGTGAATCGATTTCGCGACAAACTTTCTTTTTGATAAGATTCTCGTTTATCGGCTTTAACCTTTTAACCATTTTTCTAGAGCTTCGATCAACTGAAAACTTGTAGTCTAAACTTGTAGTCGAAAGCAGACAAACTTTTCATGAAGCTTATCTTCGAAAATCGTTTGATTTTGGGGAAAAGAGTTTTTTTATCGTCTGTTCGATTTTAAAGATCTTTCCCTCAAGCCCTTTCCAGGGATTTTGATGGGAAAACGATAAAGAAATCTTTGCAAGCCAAAATCCATTTGGGTGTTTTTTGAAGAATCCCTTCGATTTCTTTTGATCGCTTTGTGGCTGAGAGAGTAAAAATGACCGCCAAGGAAAAAGGGAAAAGAAAGACAGATGGATATTTCTTTTCTTTTTATCTTTTATCTTATTCTCCTTGATTGTTGCATCAAATAGCATATTTCTCTGGTAATCCAATAGGGACTTTATGACGAATGAGCAAAAATGAATGAAATAATAGGAAATACCAAACATATTGATTGAATGGATACTTTAAAAACAATTCTTTCACCAAGATTTATCACGATCTGTGGAGTGACTTACAGTACTTCTTTGACTGTACTGTAAGTACTGTGGCTTTCCAAAAAATCCGATTCCATTCCAAATCCACCATTTCAAAGATGTGTCTCTAAAAGGCATTTTCAAAAAAGCTACTGTAACTAACTTTTGTTCAAATCTGAAAACAGATTATAAGCTGGAAGATCCCCGTGATTTTTTGATTAACTTTCGTATGGAGTAGACGGAGGAATGCTGAGTTCAACTTGATCAAAAAAGGGTGGAAAAGAAAACAGAAATTGCGAAATGCTGAGAGATTACAAAAACAAGAAGACGAAGGCTCGGAAGTGAAAAAAAAAGAGGAAAGGAAAAGAGAATTCTAGAATTCTTTGTTTCTTCATTCATTCCACATTCTTTCTTTGCTGCTTTCTGATGTCGTGCGACGAGTGGGAGACTACCTCCCGGGGGCAAAAAGGGAATGGGGAAAAAGGGGAAAAAAGGGAAACGACCCTCACCCATATAGATGAAAATCGTTTGCAGGTGAAGCTGTAAGTGAATGGGAAAGATGTCTTCAATGTGTTCTTCTCAAATAATCCGTTCTTAAAAAAAATTATAGGCAAAATTGCTACAAAAATTATTCGTCACCATTGCTAGTTTTAAAATCGCGTCAAATTCCCTGTATAAATAGAAACCTCTCGAAGCGACATAGTCCAGGGATGACTGTGATGCCTTCCTTCCCCCCCCATCCCCCCCTCATTCCCTCCCCTCACTCCATACAGCTGAGTCAATCTCTTCTCCTCCATATAAAGCCCTAAAAAACTTTTTCCAACCCCCGGAAACATGTCAAACCTCTTTTTCAAAGTGACAATGAAAGAGCGCCATCGAATTTCGGGAGAATGTTTCTGTGATGTGATTTTGAAAAGAAATGAACTAAAATGATTGGAATTTGGATATTTTGGGGGGTTGGACCAGGGAAACAGGGGAAAGGCTAATTTTTGGAAATGAATGAAAATGAGGAGGAAATTTTTTGAAAGATCAGAAAAGTGATGAATGAATGTAAAACTTTAGAGTTTTTGATGCGCGCTTCTGGTGCCGGTGCGGGATGGCCGTTTACTGGATGATCGAGGTGAGGATTGAAATCAGCGGGAAAGCGCAGCGAAAGTAATGCTAGTAAAATCCTAAGAATATAGCTGGGGATTAGTTAAGGGTATTCGTAGTTAGCGAGCTTCTTGGGAGTGGCTGGGTCAGAGCCAAGACGCTGGCTGGCCTGGGGAGGGATAAACTCTTAATTTCGAAGCAACTGTTTAAGGGACACAATGGTTGGGCAGGATGCAGAATTTAGAGGAAAATGCGGGCCAAATTTGGGGCAAGAATTGATTCGTAATTCGGCTCATGGTGATGTCCAAACCGGCGAAGCTTTTTCTATTCCTTTACTTCCTATTCCTAAAAGGAAACCTCTTTATGCCGAGGGGCTCTGTCAGGATGACGGCGATTGTGCGCGCAAATAAAGAACACCTTTCACAGAGGAATTTTTCGTTTGCTTTCTGGTAATAAAAGAAGATATTCAGCTGTGAATTTGTACCAGTGGGTTTTCGGGGCTAACGAATCGATTGGCGCTATTCATTTTATTGATCTACCAACAATATTCGTATCAACACTATTATCCTAATCTATTTCAGGTGATGCCCCTTGCCGTGACAGCCATGCTACCTGTTGTTTTTTTTCTCCCATTCACGGGCGTTCTGGATTGCAACAACACCCGGAAAGAATATATAAAATGTAAGTACCAATTTACTTCTTCATCTATTTGTTGGTTCACTCATCTCACTTCAAAACACCCACCCGCTAAGCTGTTTTCTAATTCTTATTCATTTTCGGAAAAGACATATTTCTCCAATAGATTGTTTACCCTGGAGTGGGGCAGGGGTTTAATCGTTGATTGGTCCTAAATGAACTTGCGAAAACAATCGTGATTAAAAATACAAATAATATAGTAGATATCTCGAGGATAAAACATCACGAATCCTTCAATCATTTCAGGGAACAAATTTCCTCTTCATCGGCGGTTTGATAATGGCGGTCAGCGTGGAAAAATGTGATCTTCATAAAGGGTATTCAGCCAGTTGTTACTCTTATTTTCGAAGTTCATTCAGTTTGATAGCTATTTTCATCAAAAACATCAAATTCTATCCATTCAGAGTTGCCCTTCGGTGCTCCGTCTCGTCGGCAGTCAACCGAGTCGGGATCATGGCCGGTTTCACAGGATTGTCACCGCGTTATATCAGGTATTTGGTTTAGAGTTTCGCAAAAGCAAAAATTTTAAAATATATTTTGATTATTTCATAACTCAAATAAAGTAACGAAGCTTTCGCAAATAAGTTTGTGGGTTGCAAAATCGCGCGCCGTCGGACGCACCCCTTGCACGGGATCTTAAAAAAAGGGAAACTTAAAATCAGAGTTGGCTTTGACGAAAAATTAAAACAAAAGTATAATGACAGTTACAAAAACATAGGATCTGAGCCATTTTTGAACCATAAATCTTAAGATTCAAAACTGAAAAACTGAATGATTTCAGTTTCAACTCATAAGCTGAACATCAAAAATGTCAAAAACATTTCACTCATTTCCTAGCTTCTCACTCATCAGTTCGTGCAACGCGAATACTTGAAAAGCTTCTTTGCTCTTTTTTTTTCTTCCCGGGGTCAACTGTTCTCAAAATAGAAAATTCCATCCAAACGAAGCCTTGAATCGATGAAAGAAACGAAGAAAACTAGAACAGGGTGCTTCAAATTTTAAAGGTAACCGATCTGTCATGAAAAATTCAAGATACGGAAGATTAATAAATATTCTAGGATATTGAAAAAGTACAGTACTTTCAAACAAACTCCTTTCATAAAGGGAAGCTCTTTATGTGCTTGTCAAGATTAAAATTGTGTTCTAAATTTTCATTGCACTATTAGAAACTCACTTTTTTGCCCTTTAATCGTTTTAATTTGATTGGCTTAAAGAACTCTTGGAAAACGGAGAAGTTTTGACAAGGAAATTTGAGACTTTCTCAGAAGCTGGGGTTCCAAAAAAGCTTGGGATCATATGTGGGTCCTGTGTTGCTCTTGCTGGGCCTGCTGGGGCTGTCTGATGTTTCTTCGGGAGGAGTGGTCTCTGGGGTGGCCTCATGACGTCCCTCTCCCTTATCCTCCTCACCTCACCTGGTTCTCTTGGAACTGAGGTCGTTTGTCATTTTCCTCTTTTTGCCTCAAAGGTCCTCGGCCAAGTGAAGCACCTTTTCTCATCCATTCATTCAACGAACCGAAACACTGGGATATTGTTCCTTCGTCACGCTATTCGTTCGGGGGATTTCTCCTTTTTTGCCAAAGAAATATGGACAATGTGAAACGTGGAAACTTCAGGAGAATGAGAAGTTCTGATATCGATTTGAGCTAAAGTGCATCTTATAGAGTTTGGGAGAGTTTTTATTGTTCATCTGCACTTAACTGTAGTGAACAGCTTTACTGGTACTCCTTAGCCTTTCTTTTCCTTCAAGTTCAACTTTGGACTTCAAATGCGCAAACCCATCTTTTCCCCTGATACCGTCGTAAAAGAGCAGAATAAAAATCTATTTCGGACTCAGCGATATTTAGGGATGAAGAAAAGGGGGAAAGGGATGGGGCGCCAAGAGTGAGATTCTGCCAAGGTTCTGAGGGGAGAAAATGGAGAAGTGCTAGTCGGGCAAACAGAAGAAGATACCCTCTCCACTCACTCCACTATTTCACGCACTCAAAATCCATCTGGGTTCATCTCTTTTCTTCGGTAAGTTCATGGAAAAAGGGCTGGAAACAAAGTTTGGGTCATAACTAAATACTTTTGCACCTTGAGCCTGGGCGAGATCAAAGAGTTTGTATGGATGGAGCAGGGGCAGGGTCAAAATTTCCAGGCCAGCCAGCACAACAGCTCTCTATTTTAGAGTAACTTAAATTGAAACTCGACATGATAGGCAGACATCCACTACCAAAACTTCTAAAGCTATCAGATATCCATACAAAATTTAAGAAACAATCAGGATTTTCGGAAAATTTGAAGAGAAGCTCAAAGCTTCTTTGCACATCAACACTGTTCTTTTGTAAAATTTTATTTCTGGGAATCCCAAGAGAAAAATTATTACCCGGCGGGAATTAATACGGAAAAAACAAAATGAGACTCTATGGAATTCGTGAAAGTTTTTGACCCTTCATTCTTTGTTGTCCCAAGTGTTTCATTTCTTTTTGTTCTTTTCTTCACTTCTTCTTTCTTAACTTCTCTCTAAATCAATGTTAGCAATTAACCCCGGTAAATTTTTTAAAATAAAGGAAATATACAGAAAAAAAACTGTCCGGGCAATTCGTAGTTGGTGCTCTTCTCCTTTTGTCGGGGATTATAGCTGTTCCCATTGTTTGTTGTTTTCTAAAAAGAAATATTTATTTAAAACATAAAATTTTCTGATAGAAATAGAAAAAGAAATAAAAAAAAAAAAGAATGGGTTTGGAAAATGTACGTAAAAAGAAAATAAAGAAAAAAAGGAAAGAATTTTGGTAACTTTAAAAAATAGCATCTTAGAAAACGCAGTTCAGAAACGGCGTTGCTAATTTTTAGAAAACAGGATTTTAACGATTTGATTTGTTAGAAGCCATTTTTTATTTTGATTGAAGGTAGAAATGAAAAGAGCTAAAATAACGTAAACTGAATGACGATCGCTTCAGTACAGTCATCTCGAACACCGCCATACAACAAAGATGATGGTATCCCTATCGGTCAATCGGTCATCTCACAACTCAATGAATCTTTCGAAGCACACCGAAATATGTGCTGTTTAAAGCCAGTAATGAAGCGTTCGTATCGATAACCTGTACTTTCCCCGGTGATCCTTTTACTTTTCTTCGGTAAAATCAGCGCAAAAATGATTTTAGCAGTCGATTGGCTTGTGGAAAAAATGGCCACCGGGTTTTGTGTTGTCGATTTGTTCATGGCGAATACGGTGCAGGAACGGGCACAGCCACGGGGACACCCTCAAATCTTGCGATGCTTGGGCAATTAACAAAGTAAGTTTTAGAAAAATGACTCAAGAGAACAAAGAACAGAGAACATTCTAACTCTTTTCAGCCTTCCTCGCCGAGGACGGCGCTCCGTTGAACTACATCTCGTGGATTTCTTCGCCGTCCCGTTGATGTTGGTTTGTTTGATTTGCTGCTGGGCGACACTATGGGGTTTCTCTTGCGGGTTCGTTTTTAATGAAGTTTAAAGTCTAAAAAAGCTTTTAGAAGGCTCCGGGAGAGGATGGTACGTCACAAAGATGCTTCACGAAAGATATGAGCAATTGCCGAGGTGATGAGGTGGTTCAATTGAACTTTTACTCTATTTGGCGCATTCAATACACAATAAAGTTCTAAAATGTGTTGACTTTCGAAAACTATCGTAACCTTGCCTCTAGCTTTATCCAATCAATCGATTTTTTGACGTCTCATAGAATCAGACAAAACGTAGAACTATTAGATAAAAGATATCAAGAACTGGATTGAAACTAGAACCAAGGTTACAGTAGTTTTTCAAAAACTGACACATTTTAGAAAACACAAGGCGAATATCTACCGTAAATACTATAATAGTACCCTCGTAAAGTCGCGTAGTTGCAGTCGCAAAAGTTTTTTAGTGTTTCATTTTTTTTCAAAGCGCTTGTGCTTTCAAAATCCGTCTTTAATGTCAAAAAATAGCCTTGAATCTCAGCTATTTTTTTATATCTGAGCGCGAATTTAAGCGTTGATAAAAACGCGTGTTTTTTTATCAACAAGTGTTGATAAAAAAGCGTTCAAAGCTAGACTACGCAGCACTCCGCACCATCATTATTATAGCGGTGGGGTACTATTACAGTATTTACGGTGCCTTAATAACCCTTTTTCTTCCAGTTATGCCGAAGATCATTGTTCTCGTGTTTTGTCTTGCTGCTCTGTTTGTGGATCGTTAAGAAATCCGGGAGTGGTACCTGGTTTGGGAAATATTTCGCCAAAGGGTAAGTGCTATAAGCAAATAAAAGCCCTAAAATTCAATTTTGGTGCCTACGCAGTGCAACATCACCGGCAATCATCGTCTCAATGCTTCTCTTCATCCCAGCCTGCCAAACAACTTGAACTTTTAAGGATATTCCGGAGCTGGTGGGTTCTAAACGAAAAATTAATAAGGAGTTTCAAGTTGCTTCGAAAATGAAACCCCTAATCAAAAGTGCAAATATTTTCCGAAGAAGTGAAGAAAGAGCCGCCACGGTTGATGGATTAAAATTTAATGCAAAAGAGTTCCCCATGGAGTGTCGTGTTGTTGTTCAGATTGGAGGTTTCGCTCTAGCTGCGGAGCGAGTCACTAGTTCAAATTCCACATCACAAATTGTCAAAGTCAAAACTTCCCGTATTATTTTCATGTTTTTCCAGTGTCAAAGAATCAGGGCTGTCTCAAATAGCTCGGTCAACATATGAAAAAATTGAAGGGACTTGATTCGTGGGCACCGCTGAATTATTAGAGATTTAAGTGTTGCAAGTTATCGTAAAACTTACAAAATTTACATATAAGATTGGAGGAAAGAAACTAGTTTAGCATAAGCTTTTAAAAAATCAAGTAACGATGATGGTTCGGAGGGATTATGCATGGCGATTGCGATGTTTGGTGACAAATATTTGCTCGAACACGGTGAGCCGCGAGCATCTTCGTGCTGATCGTCGCCACTTTGGTGAGTATCAGAGTATCAGAGTACTGTACTATAGATAAACTTTTACAAAATACAAAAGGATTTCAATTCTAAAACCCTTATAACTCCTCCGCTTTCAGGCGCAAGAGGTCCCGAAATCCATCCGGCTCAACTGATGTTACCCACGACTCTTGCCTGTTGATTCGCTTTCGTTCTCCCGGTGGGCACACCGCCGAATGCGATCGTGTTCGGCTCAGAATGGTCAAAGTCTCTACATGGTTCGTAAACAAATTTCCGTTAAATTCGATTATTTGAAAGAAAAACTCTGCATTTACTGCCTTCATGACAACACCATCTCTTTAGTACTTCAAATTATGTTTCAAACAAAGTGAACCATTTCAGATGTTTGTCGGTTTCGTCTTATCCTTGGAGACTCTCTTGCCGGTCGATTATCCACATGTAAGCTTGGCGGCGCTCGTTTTCCTTCCTCTATCCGATTTCCCTGCTTGGGCAGCACTTCTCCGGTTCTTTTAAATGAAATACTTCTCATTTAGAGAATTTTTTCCTTTAAAAGGACGATCAGCTTTCCCCAAAGACATGCTCATAAAAGATTTCTTTGTCAATAGAGTTTAGGAGATTACGGTAGACAAATCCAAAAACCAACAAATACTATTTGCACTAATTTCATCGATAAATGATTCTCTCTAGCTTATATATATTCAATTTTTCACAGTCATTTCTCTCGCAAAATGAGTTTATTCGTTAGTTTGGAAGTCTTCAATTATGACGGGCAATCCATTTGAATGATGGTAGGCATTTTTTCATGTCTCAAAAGAAACGATGTGTAGCTTTTTGTGTGATTATGAAACAAAGTTGGCGCAACTATTTTATAACAATTTTATAACAATTTTATAACAATGGCGCAACTATTTTATAACAATTGTGGCTTTACTCATATTTCGGGATTTAATTTGCATAGCTTGATATCAATTTTGAAATCAAGATTCAAGATATTCAGTTGAGACCTCCCGACATTTACCAAAGTCCAATTTTCCCCAAAATTGTCTGAAAAAGCCCCATATCCTTGAGAGAACTACTAAAACCGGCATAATCCCAAAAAATACGGTCAATTTTATAATAACCTTCATTGTGTGATTTTCTCAAAAAATTTTTGTTACCTAGGGTGCTTTCTGCTCAGCAATCTATATACGATTTTTGTGTTTCTTTTTTTAAAATTTATAGTAGCCTTAAAGACTTTTCTGAATTCCGGTGTACTGCACAGGGTTGTCATCGAAATTCTCCAGATACCCATATTCTTCCCTTTTTCTAAAATTTCACTATAAAAGAATCAAATAAAAAGGTCAAATTCTGTTGGGTCATGTGGTAATTTGGTATTTTCCTCTATAAAAACATTTTTGGGGTCATGAAAATTTTAATCCATAAGGTTACTGCAAAAGTTAAGAACCAACTACCTAAAGTCTTCTACTCGAAAATTTATACGAAAATCAAAACAAAACTTTTTCGAAACATTTGTGGCTTTTCGGGTTTTCCTGGAATCAACTCCAATATTTTTTCTCGATTTTCTACTTGTAGTTGTAAATATTTGCGTGCAATCGATCGTTTAGATGAATAAAATTTGTATTCTTTTTGAAAACACATCACCTGCAGATTTATTTATGGAAAAATCAATGAACATTTATTAGGCACTGTTCTAATCACTGCTAAGATCAATCCACAGGGAATTTTTCGTTATCAATTCGCGCATTAACAATCGAGAAGGGGAATGTTAGAGAAAATTAGACAAAAAGTAAAAATGAGAAAAGAATCGACCGGAAATTTGTTAAACCTAAAGATTCATTTTAGATCCAATGTTATTGCTACAGTATAAAAAAGATTGTTAAAAAGGATTAAAAAGAAATGAAAATTCTAAGAAATAAGAAATAATTAAGAAATAGACTAAAAAAATAACTCAAGCAGAGTATGCATTGCTTGTCACACGGCCACCATGTCCTGTCCAATTGGTGTGCACCTAAGAAAACGTGTTGAAAAATGCTCAACTTTATCAATGTTACCCATTTTCCCGGTTCATCCACAAGTTCGTAAGTGTGGGCTCCAAAGTAATCGCGTTGGGCTTGCAAAAGATTTGCGGGGAGAGTCTAAAAAACAGAATCTGTTGCTGACAAGTGATTTTTATAAGGGAACAAAAATAGACTCAGAAAAACTTACTTCACTAGTGTAACCATCGTAGAAAGCTAAAGCGGCAGACATTGTGGGGAGTGGAATTCCCAATTTGACACCGTCCGACACCACAACTCGCCAAGAATGCTAGAGAAAAAGGTAAATATATTCCGATCATAAAAAAGTTTACCTCAGCCTCCTCAAGTGCTTTCACAAAGAAATCATCGAGAAGTAGATTCGTCAGTTCAGGATTGGTGTCAAAGGCCTAAATTATTTTTTAACAAAACAATAAACAATGATTTACCTTTTTGATATCCCCAAGGAAACGACTTCGAATAATGCATCCTCCTCTCCACATCAAAGCGATCGCTCCAAAGTTGAGATTCCATTTCATTTCTTTAGAAGCCTCACGTAAAAGCATGAACCCTTGAGCATACGAGACCACCTTTGACGCATACAGAGCCTAAAATTAAATAAATTCTTAAAAAAGAGCCTATATTTACGTTTTTATTAAGTTTTGACTTGCCTTGCCAATGTGTTTGATAAAACCTCGTTTGTCAGGAATCAATTCAGCCACGTTGAAAGTCTTCTTCTTGAGTTTAGCGGCAGCTTTCACGCGTTCTTCCTTCAGCGCCGATAAACAACGAGCAAATACCGCTTCAGCTGAAAAAAAAGAAATTCAAAAACTATTTGAGAACAACTTACAAATTAGGGTCACAGGTTGTCCATAATCGAGTGCCGCTATGCAAGTCCATTTTCCAGTACCTTTCCAAAATAATCAAATTGTAATAGTTTTAAACATCTTTAAAAATATAACGAGTAAATGATTTTACCTGTCCAGCGGCATCTCGTATTCTTGGCAAGAGAGTTTTTCCGCTTTCGTCCTTGAACTTCAAAATATTGGCTGTGATCTCGATGAGAAATGAGTCAAGTTCGCCTTTGTTCCAATTGGCAAACACCTAAATAAAATCGCTAAAATTTTTTTTTAAAGCGTAAATACCTCTGCAATATCATCATGCTTGAGTTCAAGCCCTTTGTGCATAAGATCATAGGCTTCAGCAATCAGTTGCATATCTCCATATTCGATTCCGTTGTGCACCATCTTCACAAAGTGTCCAGAGCCTCCTTCTCCAACCTATAAAAGCATTATGCAGGTAATGTTTATCTGAAATTACCCAATCACAGCATGGTTCTCCGTCACTCTTTGCAGCGATTGATTGAAAGATTGGTTTGAGGTGTTCCCAAGCAGCTGGGTCTCCACCAGGCATCAACGATGGACCGTATCTATAAAAAAAAGTGAAGAACATGAGAAATAATTAACCTTGCGCCTTCCTCACCACCCGAAACACCACAACCCACATAGTGAATTCCCTTTTCTTTGCACTTGGCAGCACGGCGCTAAAATATATAGATAAACGCTGTCATTACTTTTACACTCTAGTTTACGATTAACCATTTAAAAAGGCATACATTGGTGTCCGCATATAAACTGTTTCCACCGTCGATCAAGATGTCGCCTTCTTCTAACATAGGCATCAAGATATCCATCGTTTGATCGACAGGAGAGCCCGCTTTTACGAGAAGCATAATTCGGCGAGGCTTCTTCAGTTTTCTAAAAACTTTGACAGTAATCAAAAGGATAAGATATATTTTACCTGATCATATCTTCCCAGGATTTGGCACCGATAATCTTTGTTCCCTTGGCCTCATTTTCAAGAAACGCATCCACAGCCGAGACGGTTCGATTAGCAGCAACTACCTAAATAGAAAAGTACATTTAAATCCGAGATTGTAACTTTGCTTTTAAAAATATTTACTAGCTAGTTACGAAGCAAAATGCATCCGTATTTAGCTATTTATCTCAGTAGCTTTGCTTAACTGACACAAAAGGCTCAATAATAAAAAGAGCTAGACAGGTAACCTCTCAACAATTTTACAATACATAAAAATTACCGTGAACCCGTGATCGTTGATGTTGAGGATGATATTTTGCCCCATCACGGCTAATCCCACCACAGCGATGTCTCCCTGCGCTTCACCCATCTCAACGCGAATTGCAATTCGTTCTGAAAATAAAAAAACATAAAAGTAACTTTGAAAAATGTTTGTCGAGAATTCATGCATTTGAGTTGATAAAAAAGATTGAAACGGAACACTAGAACTGGGCATGTTTGCCGTGGAATGGGAATGAAAAGGGGAAAAGAGGGGGGAAATGGGAAGGAGAGAGGCAAAAACAAACCACAAACTAGAACACCGCAATAACCCCGAGGAACATTCTAGGGGAATTTGTAACATGAGACATCTGCGTCTAAGCAATATTCGATTTGTCATCTAGAAAAATAACTAAAATGTTTCAAATGTTTATGAAAATTAAATGGAACGGAGTTTGAAAGGCTGAGAGAATAAACACGCGTTTCTGAATCGATCTCGGGAAAAGGGGAATGGGGTGATATTTAAGAGGCGAAAATTGGTGAGTCTCAAGAAGAGTACGCGTGAAACTTTCAAGAAAAAATCTTCGACAAAGTAAAAGAATTAAAAAATCAAATAATGAAATAGCTTTAAATTTGTATACATATCAAAGCCTATTGTTTTTTTTTGTATACGTCTATTGTACTCTTCGTTATTTTGCAGCTATTTACTTAACAGATTCACGAAGGCACGGTACATCGGTGTAACATCGATGTTTTCTCGTGAATGCGTGGATCAAAAATTCTGAGAATTTGTGAGTATATGTAACTTTTTATCCTTGATCAGAATCTGTTTTCAGTTTTCAAAACGGTAGTTTGTTTTTTTCTGAAAACGCATAAAAACCACCGCGACAGCTTCTTTGTGCGTACCGTTCATGTCGCTCGTAGGAAAAAGCGGCGTCTGGCACATTGCCCTGGATGTGGGGTCGCTATTTTTGGGTAATTAACCCGACTTGAATATATCTATTTCCACAAAGGAAATCTCTAGTTTTTATGATCGGAAAACAAGTTTAGTGCCTAAATGACTCTTAAAACCACTATCACAAATCCAGGAAACGCGTGTAAACGTGGAACGCGTGGAAAGCATTCAGCACATGCTCAAAATGAATAGCATTGACATTTGCCGGCAAACGAATGAAATTAGAGAAAAGTTAATACGAAATTCAAAAGCAACACCCTCAAAAACCAAATTGTGCAAATTTTGAGCCTTTTTGCTGACAAAAAAATGTCTTCGTCGTGAATGTGATTTTGTACTTGATTTAAAAAAAAAAATCACTTGTCGGGGGTGGGACAAAGGTGCACCTTTTTTTTGCGCACCCGACCAAAAGCGCACCTTTTTTTCGCTGGAAAAGACCTTAGAAAAGGTCGTAGAGCTTCAAAAATGTTTTCATAGAAGGGAATCGTATGCGTAGATTCCGAATTTCGACAAATCAGACCTTGCTGACACGTCAAATTTGGGCTAAGAGGCAAAAACTACGCAACTTAACGCTTTTCCGCAGTTTTTGCCTTTTAGCCCAAATTTTGACCATAAAATTTAATTGATTAATAGGATTTCAAATGCTACAATAATCAAATAGCTTTCGATAACAAATTTCCGACTGAACTGTTCTCAATTCCTCTCATTCGCGCACATTCTCTACCGTGTTCTTTTATTATTGTTATTGTGCAAAGAGCTAGCTTTTCAACAAGAAAAATTTGAACAAGTTCCAGAGTACACACAAAATAGCACATCAGAAACAAAAAGGAAGAAGGAAAAACGATTTTTGTCTTGTCTTCCTCTCTTCTCTCTTCAATCAATCGAAAACTAATGGGATTTTGTCTGAGTGGAGGGAAGTGCTGTCAAAATCGGCGCGATTTGTTGACTCGCGATGTCTCGTGGATAATTTATCGTGCAAAAAGAAAACAAGAGGTTTTGGCGTAAAGGTGATAAATTATTTTCGTTTTTCATGAATTTCTTGGTCAAATGAGATGGCAACTTGCAAATAACATTGCAATTTGCATGTAAGCTTATAAATCAAATGCAAATTCTGTACCCACATAGTGCATTCACAGAAAAGGGAGTGATTTAAGAGGAATTTGAGAATCACCTTAACAAACAAAGTCGGTAATCAACTGTGCAATCAGTATTTTTTTCATGCAAATCAAAAAATGTTTCAATCTGTGTACTAAGTGGATACAGTAAGTTTGAAAAGAAAAAAAAGTAATGTACTTTATGTACAGTTTCAGTATTGTAGTTCAGTATTGTAGTACTCTATTCAGTAGTTCCAGTTTCATAGATGAAAGATTTCATCTCTCACTACGAGATGCTGGGATAAAAATGACCAATCGGCAAGACTAAATATCTAAATATCTTTTATTTCATTAAAGATCTTTTGGAGTACTGTAGATGAAACTGTAATTTGCTCTATAGATTTGCTCTATAGATTTGCTCTATAGATTTGCTCTATAGATTTGCTCTATAGATTTGCTCTATAGATTTGCTCTATAGATTTGCTTATCAGGTAAAGTCTAGCGTATTGATCGACTTTGTGCATGAAAGTCTTTACAAATGATGTCACCTTCGCCTTTCCCAAACACTGAAATCCTTTAATTCATTTTCTAAGCTCATTTCCATTTTTCACCCAATCACTCCCAGTCTTCTATACATAAAAATAGAAAGATTCCACACGAAAAGCCGCCTATTTTTTCGCCTATTTCCATTGAATTTCTTTGCCTCTCTCCCAATCTCAAAAGATTTATCAGTTTCCCTCTTTTAGAGATCACAAAATAGAGGAGATTGTAAAGTCTTCCCTCTACAATCTTTTTCTACAAATTTCAGAAAACGAGACTCGAGAGTTCTCTCTTCAGACTCATTTCTTTGGCTGGGTCGTTCCGATCGTTACGAGGCGCAATAAAGATCAATTAAAATACCAACAAAACGCTTCGAGAATTTTGAAAAGTTAAGAGATTCACAAGAATAAACGTTCACAATCTTTGCATAAAAACATCATTGATTAGTGTTGGATACGGGTTTGGATTTCACTTACCATTAGAAACTGGCTTTTGAAGATGTAATAACACCGCAATTTCACTCAAATTTTATGCAAATTGTAGATTTAATGGAGCAATTTCTCGAAAGCGCAAAGCTAACAATAAGTCAGTTTTTTTTTGAGCTAACTAGCAAAAGTCATAGTTGATTCAGTGTGCCAGAAAGGAAGCGTTGATCTAATTGTGATTTGAGCTCAATGTAAGCCATCCAATGCGCACAATCTAAGCGATCAGATTAGTCAATATTTGAAGATACTGTAAAAATAATAGTATCTTATTTCAGCTATAGTACGCTGAAGCAAAAATAGTTGACCTGAAGAAATTTAGCTTTTCAAGAATTGAAAGATCTTGGAAGATTTTTGGTTTACAGAGTGACAGGGATCTTACAGTGTAATTAACTTTTCAACAAGAAGATTTCTCTTTCAGACACAACAGCACCATTGCCAACAGAACAGACACCTTCTCAACTTCCCATTTAGGTGATGCAACTGATTGTAATGACATCAGAAGATTGGCAAGAAGTGAAAGAAGCCCATCCCTCTTCGCTTGTATCAATGCCACACACCCATTCTTTTTCTTTTCTCTTCTGAATGTCTCCGTGCAATTGTTTTTCTCTTTCCCATCCTATTTCCTCCCCTGGAAGTCGACTTGGGTTTTCCTTATCGGCTTTTGTTCATTCTTGCCCGCTCAAGTGCCCCCGACATGGCCATCTTAAGGGTACAGTATTTTTTATGGTTTAAAAGATATTGTATAAGATAGTTATAGATCTGTTTTTTAAATCTACAGGGTGTCCAATAAAAAAACGTTTTCAAACTGGAATTCCTCAGAATTTCTGGTCGCTTAGAAGTGGTCGATGTGGTGTCATTTGTGGTGAATCATTTGTGCTCTAAAATTTTTCATATTTTTCACGAAAACATCATCATGATATCATGAGATTATGAGTGCTACCATGAGCAAAAATTTTACTATACAGTCGAGACTTTCTACTGGCATCGTGATATCATATTAGAGCTAATATATAAAATAAGATTATTAACCAAACAGTTTTTTGATTAGAAGTTCCTTGGAAAAACTCGACCTCTCTTTGAAGACGGTGAGTTGAAAGGGCATTATGTATGAGAGATTGAGAAAGGTGAGAAGGGCCTTATGTATGAGAGAATAGTGCATGTTTCAGACTAATAATCTTTTTGGTTAATAATTTTATTTTATATATTAACTCTAATATAACACCACGATGTCAGTAGAAAGTCTCCACTTTATGGTAAAAATTTTGCCCTGTTGATGGTCACATGGTGGTGACCATGGTGGCACTCATAATCTCATGATATCTCTATCAAGTGATAATGTTTTCGTGAAAAAATATGAAAAATTTTAGAGCACAAACGCTTCACCACAAATGACACCACATCGATCACTTCTAGCGACCAGAAATTCTGAAGAATTCCAGTTTGGAAACGTTTTTTTTATTGGACACCCTTGTAATGACTATCAACGACTCATAGTTAGGCAACAGTTGTAGAATGAAGTAAAATACTTGAACTCCTGAAGCTTACTATTAGAATAGTAGCCATAGATATGTAATAAGCTTTCACTTAGAACTGTAATTTACCGTATTCTACCGTATTATTGTACAATACAAAAATTTCTACTGTTTTTTTTCTCTTCATCCAATCGTTCAGGTGGTGGGGTTACTCGGCGCTGTGCTCCTAGCGATTACAAGTCAGATTTTTAACAAATAAAGACAAAAGTTTTACTAATTAAGCTTTATTGTATAGTTTTTTTTAAAACTATATAATAAAGTAACTTAAAGTTGAACTAACTTAAAGTTGTGATCTGAAGTTCTAGTCGAAATTCCTAGATGGAGCCCCAGCGGTGCCCACTCCGGCTCCCATTCACACCGATAATCCCAAATATGGTGCATTTATGGATGTCGTCAAGCTTCTCAAGTATTTTTAAAAAAATGATTTATAGATAAAACAATAAAACAATCAATATTCATATTCGACATTCAAATCGATTCTTAGGCCAATGATGAACACGTCGGCCGATCCATGCAATGACTTTTACGCCTTCACATGCGGCAACTTCAACGGGGATATGTGCGTTTCAGCTCAAAAACACAATAGTTATTGATACAAGAGATTTGTGAAACAGATTCTGTTAAAAATTTCACTCTCTGAAGGTTATTGCAGGTCTTTCGACGTTTCTGACAACGAGAATAGCATCAAAATGGCTCGTCAATTCAAAAAGCAATACTATCTCGATGTTGCGGTAATCAATTACAAAAAAAATATCAAATAATCTTTTCCTATAGCCTCAACCGGTAAACCAAGCTGCTTGGTACTTCCAACAATGTCGACAAGCCAATATGGTGAGGTTAAAAGTGATTAATACTTACAAAAAAACATTCCAGAATTGGAACAGCGTAGCCAATGGTGCACCAACTGTCAGCGTAAGTTTTTCTAAATGATTTTGATGTGCCTGTTCATTAAAAAAACAGGCGCTGAACGACATGCTTTCAATGACTGGTGTCCCATTCCCGGCTCTCAACCAATCAATCAACAATATCTCTCCACTCACACCAACCCAATTGGGTACCATGATCGGCTATCTGGCCGGAAGCGAGGGTGTTTATACTCTTCTTTCGCCATTCGTTGACACGTAACTTTTAAAAATCTACTATATATAAAGCAGAAGAGACGTCCGTCTGTCCGTCTGTGCGTAATTACGTTTGCTCTATCGGTTAAAAGGAGAAGTATTCAGCTTTTGCGCTTGCGCGCGATACTTTGCTCCCAGGGGTTTTCGGCTATACGGAATCTGAGTTTCAAGTCCATTTTTAAAAAAGGGGGCTGGGCTTGACATGGGTTAAGGTAGTTGTAGTCATTTGAATGGATTCCCCGCGGAAAACTCGAACGAAGTGAGCATTTTCTGCTGGAAATCCATTCTAAATCCATGTCTGGACGGGCTTTTTCATAAAAAGATTGAAAAAGGAAGAACTGAGTAGCACCCGGATCGGATGGGTTGCAAACAGGCGCTCTCCTGACTGCGCCACGGCGACATGGTAGCCAGGCCAGAAAAATCCGTCATTACGCGGGTTTTTCGGCTCGTTATCTATAAATTTACATTTAAATGATCCATAAATTTGTACTGCTTTTATTCTATTTGAATTTCCAGAAACTGGAAGGACCCAACAGGACCACAGGTATTCAAATCTTTACTAGTTATCCACACAACAAACCTCTAGGGCTACGGTCTCTTCATTGATCAACCAACAACAATCTATCGCTCCACCTATTACACAAAAGCCTGGGATCTCATCAGAAGCAAGTAAATAACCAAATTAGACGTCAAAAATGAAACAAAACGTTCAGCTACGTGGCAACCGTGCAAAAGAATCTACAAAAAGTGGCGGCAGCGATGAATATGAATGCATTGAATCCGACAAAGCTGAAGAGTGACGCCGAGGCGCTTGTCGATTTCGAGTTCAATCTTGCCACCCAATACAGGTACTGGAAAAGAATTTTTATTGGCTATTATGTATTATACAATAATGCTTAAGCTCAATGTCCCGATTTAGCACCGACGACACTACCCGGCGAAAGTACCAGCGCAGTTACAATCCGATGACTCGAACCAATGCCACCACCGCCTATTCATTCATCGATTGGAGAACGTTTTTGGCACATGTACGTGAAAGAAATCTAACAAACTCTACTGATAATAAGCTTTTGAAATAAGCAGGGATGTTCTAAGTCTGTAAGCCATAGAAAATCGGCTTTAAATCATTCCCGATCGTGGTATTCTTGAATGAGTCTGGCGAAAGTTTCTCCAGCTGATCTAGTAATCTGTGAAAGCTTATTTTCTTGTAAGCAACGTAGAACCTTTTCTTGCAGTCAATCATCTCTGGCGGCGATGATGTCTACTACAAAGTCGTTCACGATCCAAATTTCCCATTCCTTCTCCTCGAACCAGGGCAATTGTCGAAACTTCAGGTGAGCAAAAAGGCTGTAAATCTTAAAAAAGAAGAGAGCTAGATTTCCGCAGAGGGAATTGAACCCTCGATCTTTTGCTCTAAGCAATTGCTCTAAGCACTGACCTATTCAGTACCTTGACTTGCCGAGAGAAAAAAAGAAAACACAAGGGGGAAGTGAATCTTTTTAAGTGAATTTTTAGTCGGATTTCCCAAGTTTCGATCAACGAACAGTGATCAACTATTTGTACTATCGTTTGGTTGATGCTTATTCATCCTTTTTGACTCCGGATTCATCATCGATCCGATCGGCATTCGAGGTTTATTTTGATTTGTCTTTTCTCTTGAATCTTTTGCATTTTTAGGAGGCCTGGGAGCAGCCTTACATCTACAAACCGACACTCGGACGCCCACGACATCTTCGACCAGAAGAAAGGAAATTCAGGTAAAGTTGCATATAGAAGTATTATATTTCTTAATGCTTTAAGCAAAAAAAGAATCCTTTACAGACGTCAACATTGGACTGATGATCAAATGTTGGACATCAATTGCGCTCAAGAGACCGTCTTTATGCTACCTGTAAGTGACTAAACATTCTTCAGAAATTTAGATAGAATTAGATAGAATTAGATAGAAATTTAGATACAATTAGATAGATTTTGATAGAAATTTAGATAGTAGACATGGGAAAATTCCAAGCCGAACCTAACTCCACCTCTGTTTTCTTGTCATTCTTGTCAAAATTCTCATTTCCATTATTCCCGATTTTCCTATTTCCCGTTAATTTACTTTTAAGCAAGTCTATTAATTAATTAGTACTATTAAGCATTTACTATTAGCTATTAAGCAGTTACTATATAGCAACTATTAAGCAGGGTAGAATTCTTCGACAAATCAAAATTCTAATTCTAGTACGCAAACGCCCGTGCTTTTGTGGATGCGGTTTTGCCGACACAAAGCGATCGTGACTCTCTTCGATACAATGTTCGACAATTGGCTGGTTAGTATATGATGTTTAAAAAGTACCAAAATACTCTAGATAAGTGCACATCAACAGAAAGAAATACTTATAAAAGATATAGAAGATAAAGTTCAAATCTTTTCTTCTTTACTGTTCTTTCCAGAATCGATTCTCGTCGGTTTCCGTTCGATGATCGATCAACTCTCGTGGATGTCCCGATCAACAAAACAGGGAGCTTTCGCGAAGATCGAGAACCTCGTCAAGAACATCGCTTTCCCCGATTGGGTGGCCGATGATCAAAAGTTGACAAGCTATCACAAGGTTTCTTTGATTATTGAATTGAATTGAAATGAATTGAAATGAAAATTGACTCTCAAATCTAGACGCTGATGATCACTCAAAATGACGACTATGTGACCATGTTCAAAAAATCGAATGCTTTCAATCTACAAGTGAACTCTTTAAATATACTATAGATAAGTTATTTTTTCAAAACCCTTTTTCAGATGCAATTCTTGTATCTCCTTCGATCAACGGGATCTGATCGAATTGATTTCAATGGACCCCCGGGAACAACGAATGCTTGGTATCAAGTAAGCTTACTTGATACCAAGCAGAGATTTTTGATTGTAGCAGAGATTTTTGATTGCTAATTAGATCTGAAATGAATAATTTGACTATTTCCAGCCGGAGCTCAACAGTATCACTTTCCCGTTGGCCATTCTCCGTCAACCATTCTACGTAAGTTCTACAAGCTTTTAAATCCAAGAACAAAGCCCAGTTTGACCAAGTATAGGATCCAAATTGGCTGGTAGCAGTATGACCATGGTATACTACGACTAATGTACATATGATTTCGACAAGTCTTTAAATCCAAGACCAAGTGTATAGTATATCAGGCACAGTATATACTGTAAGAGACAGGGGATCCAAGAGAGAGACTCATCGTGAGTCATGATCATCCGTTATGAGCCTCTTGGAAGGAGGACTCTTCTGTGTGCCCATAGCTCAGTAATAGAGCCTTCGGCCTTCGTCCGGAAAGCGAACGGTTTCGGGGTTTGGGGTTCGATTCCCTGGTGGGCGTAAAGGTATTCCCTTTGAGAGCTCGTAGCAAAAGTTTACTATACCTACACTTATCCTAAATCTGGAGCATTGCGAGTACAAGGATCTCACCATATCTAGGATCCAAACTGGCCGGCTGCGATGAACTTCGGAGCGATGGGAGTGATTGCTGGGCACGAGTTGACTCACGGTTTCGATGATGAGGGAGTACAATGGGATGGAACGGGAGCGTTGAATGGATGGATGGACACCATGTCCAGCTATAGCTTCAATGAGATGGCTGACTGCGTTGTGCAAGAGTATTCCGGGTGAGGGAAAATTTGAAGAAAATATAAAATACAAGTATAAAATAAAACTTGAACACACGATTACTCATTTCCATTCCAGTTTCTGTCCACTCCCCGCCAATTACTCAGCTGCCGCCTGTATTGATGGAGCTCAAACGCAAGGAGAAAACATCGCTGATAATGGAGGTTGAGCAGTTCTTTTATTTAGCTACAAATCAATTTTGATTCAGGAATCCATTCGGCTTTCCGTGCTTACAAAGCATTCGCGAACTTGAACGGCCCCGACCCGCTTCTCCCCGACGACGAGCTATCGCAACTCACCGCCGAGCAACTCTTCTTCATCGCTTTTGCTCAGGTAGATTTGAAGCCTAAGTAAGATAAGATTGGTTAGACGATCCCCATGAAAAGCTTAACCGAAGCTCAAAACCAATTTTTCTTGATTGCTTTTCTTGGCTTGATTTCTGAACTAGCCCACAGAAAGTACTTGAATATCAAATAAGGCTTCAAACCATTTTCAAACCCGATCAATCAGAGGCCAGACTTGGAGCTGGCTTTTAGTTGGCCTATGTTTTACTTATGAAATGAAATGCATTCTTTAGGATTGGTGTCAATTGCCCCCAAGTCCCGACCGTGAGATGAGGCAATTGTTGGTGGATGTGCACTCTCCATCACTTTATCGAGTTTTCGGAACCATTCAGAACTTCCCCGCTTTCAAGGTTTGTTATGAAATTGTTTGTTAAATTTCCTCAATTCAGACCGCTTACAACTGCCCGTACAACTCGAAATACGCTCCCGAAAAGCACTGCAATGTTTGGGTTTGTTTATGTGAACGGAAGCATTTGTAAGAATGGTTTAGGTGAGCGAACCGAAACAAACGACCGGCATTCCGCAGATCAAAAACGACGTGAACGTGGCTCCCGCGCTGCCAATCGCTCCACGAAATCTCTCCGTTTATTCAGCGTATCAGCAAGCTGTCGATTTCTTCCAAGCTTCCGTCGATTTCACCCAAGATCCGTGCAACGATTTTTACAAGTACTCCTGTGGAAACTATAAGCAAGTGGTGGGGTTTTTGAATAGTAAATTGAAAACAAATCCTTTGAATACCAGTCAAACTATTTATTCTGTTCTAGGTGAGCTTCCATTTGGCTGACGAGAAGAACAAAGCGGCGATGGCCGCGAAATTACTCGACCCAGCCTATGCGCCGACGATCCAGGTTTGTGGCAATCAAAAATAAAAAAAAAATCCCTTTGTAGAGCTCAGCCGCCTTGCAAAAGACCCAGCAATTGTTCCAATCTTGCCAAAAAGCTGTGCCGACAATGGCTAATGATTTGAAGAACTTGAATCTCATTCTGCCGAAAGTCAACGAGTTGAAGAAACGTATTGGAGCTGATTTCACGGCCGTTTACAGTCAAGTGCGGGGATGATCATGGGAAGAAATTGATCAGTATATATTTAGGGAATGCCAGTCACAGTCGCGCCAACTCCCATGCAATTGGCCTCGGCTCTTGCCTATCTTTCGTTCATCGCCGGCGTGGATACCCTCGTGACACCAATGGTCGACACAAATTGGGTGACGCCAACTATGGGGTAGAGGAATTTGATCTTTCTTTTAACATCTCTTTCTTTCTTCTTCCTTGTGTTTCCTATTTCTTTTTGAACAAAGTAGAGGCCGATAGCTCAATGGTAGAACATCTGCCCGATAAGCAGAAGGTCGAGGATTCAATCCTCGGTTCCAAATTTTTGCCATTCATTTCTTTACTTTAAGTACCTTCAAAACACTGCCACATTATAGTAGATTTTAGCTACAGTAGCCGAATCGTTTTCTAAAAGGTGTTAACTTTCGAAAACTACTGTTACCTTGCCTCTAAACTTTTATCCAATCTACTTGAGAAAACGTAATTTCAGTATTACTTCATTTTCTCCCAGGATAAATGTAAATTTCACCTGGCATGTCTCTAGTTTGGTAAAGATAAGGGGGAAAATAGTATAAATGATTTTATTAGGTTTATGTTAATGAATTCTAACTTAAATCTATTCAAAATCATATAAAACTGGGAGAAAATATACTAAAATTCAATGAAATAAGACGTCAAAGATTAATTTGCATATTAAATTGTTGGAAAAGATGCGGAAGTTGTATGTTTAGATAGATGCTGCTTTGTTTTTTTTTGTTTGTAATTTATAATTTGTAATTTGTTTAGATATATGCTTCACGTTGATCAAAACACAGCCTACTATTCGAAATCGTACTATCAAGGTGGAGCGTGGAACATCATCCAACCACAATACCTCAGCAATGCTAAAGCACAACTCACCAATTATGCAACAAGCCAAGGTTTGCTTTTCAATGAGATTTGACGTTAATGATATTTGAAGTTAATGAGATTTGACGTATTGAAATTCCAGGACTCACCCTCGATCAATCTCTTCTCAACTCAACGTTGTCTAAAGTGTTGGAATTCGAGAGAACTCTCTCAACCATGTACAGGTAAGTTTTTGAAAAGGTTGGCAACAAAAAGGGTTGGCAAGAAGTCTTTTTTCATCAGAACTTTAGCTGATGGTTTGTATTGGCAAACTACATGTCTTTTCAATAAAATATTTGATTTAATTACCACAAATCTATCCCGGTTTGATACGGTGATCTAAAATCTTATCAGCTGTTGAAGTTCTCATTTGCAATCAAACCATTTTCAGTACCGATGACACGACTCGTCGCCAGTTCCAGCGCAGCTGGAACAATGGAAAAACCGCCGATTTGCAGGTAAATAAACTTAAAAGAGAAGTTTTTTGTATCAGCCAATAATGATAACCGATCCCACATTCCAGGCCAACTACACTTTCCTCGATTGGGGCGTTTACTTCACTGATGTTCCATCCGTTGGCCCGTTGGCTGCCGACAAGATGGTGAACGTGATTGAGGTGAGAAATATGCTATAAAAAAAATTGATTGATTGATTTGATTACCTTAAACTTTCTCAAAAAATGATGCAGAAATTGAAGTGTATTGAGAAGATTAGATTGAGAAGATTATGAGTAGCATACATTAAAGTGTACTGGGAAGATTATGCTACTCATTATGAGCAGCATAATCTTCCCAATACACTTTAATTTCTGCATCATTTTTTCTAAAAGAGCTCCATCATCTTTTAGACGGACATGCTGAAGAAATTGAGTCAAGACTTGGCCACAATGACAACTCCCGATGTGGTGGTGAGAAAGAGAATTTGAGAAAAGTGTGATTAAATAAATTTTCGGTCAACTATCTCTACATGCGTCTCCTTCTCGCCTATCAAAATCTCATTCCACAATATGGAAATGGACGAATGGGGGTGAGGCTTTTGAATTGAACAGTTTTTCATTTTGAAACTGACTTTCACTGACTACTTTTTTGAGATTCAAATCCCAATTTGACATTTTACAGGTGGAAAAGCGCTGGAAAGGCTTGGGCAAAGGAAGACGATCGGCTGAAGGGCAACGAGATATTATCCCACAATTGAGGTGACCTTCGAGAATTGTATGCTTTCACCGTAATCCTAAATCATTTCAGTGACGTCAGCGATACGGATGTTGGCTGTGCTGGTTTGTCTCTTGTATTGTGATTGTGTTACAAAATAAATCTAGGCGCAACTCTTGGCTTGATGCAATACTCGAATGGACGTGTGTTCGTTGATGTTCTCTATCCAGATCAAGCTGCAAAGGATGTCATTCGATCGTAAGTGGAATGCCGTTTGCTAAAACGCGTCAACTTTCGGAAACTACCGTAATCTTGCTTGGATCAATCTATTTTTGTTTTATTTTTGAGTTTCAAATTAAGGATAGAACTAAGAAGGGAAAAACAACAGTAGAATGTGAACAAATGAGATAAGCCATAGACCATTCGATGCAGAATTTCACGCTGATTTCGAATCTGCTTTCCATTTTTGCAAAATCCCTTTCTATAAAAAGTTATATGTGTTTTAAGTTTTAGAGTAAAAATTGGCGAAAATTTGGAGCTGGATAGAGAATAGGGATGCCTTTTTCTCACCAGCTTTAAACGTGGTTGATGGTATAGTGGATTAAACGTTTGCATACAAAACGAACGCTGCGTTTTTTAGCTCGATTTCGATTCCTTTTTGGCAAAACTTTTGTTGTAAGGAAACGAAAGTTTTAGAAAGTGAACACGTTTTAGGAAACCTGTTGTTTGAGAAGAAATTTCCAATCTTACCAACCTTCCCAACCTTCGCAACCTTTAGAACGGCTGGTGGATTGATCTCGAATGTTTTGAACGCTTTCCAAGGAATGTTGGATGGTTTAGATTGGATGGACAACGACAGTAAGAAAGGAGCTTATGACAAAGTTCTAAGCATACGTTAGTTGAAAAAAAAAGCAAATTTTCAATAAGAAAGGGTCTAGAAAAGAACGTGGCCTTCCCGGATTGGATCACTGATAATGGGAAACTCGACGATTTCTACAAGAACTTGATGCTCACTGGAGATGACACGTATTACACGATTCTCGACAAGTTGACTGTGTGAGTAGATATTAAGGAAAAATTTGAATTAATTATGTTTTAGCTTCAATCTCTGGACACAGTACAATCAACTCACTGCCACGTCGACCGATCGAACCGACTTCCTGGGACAACCGGGAATTGTTAATGCCTGGTACCAGCCCGAGCTGAACAGCATCACTTTCCCCGCCGGTATTTGTTTGACTCATACTATTGTATCAATCAGGAGTAGTGCTAAGCAAAATTAACATTAACATTCCCGTCAGGAGTAGTGCTAATTGCGTACTATAGGAATTTAAAAGTCTATACAAAAGCTTAAACAAAATTGATATCGATCTGAATACACTTTTCTCTCAGGTATCCTCCCGTCCTCCTTTCTTCCATCCAGAATGGCCAGCGTCCTTGAATTACGGTGGAATGGGTCTTGTGGCTGGTAATTGAGAAAAAAGAAGAACTTTAGAGAAAAACAATTCCAGGACACGAGTTGACACACGGATTTGATGATCAAGGAGTGCAATGGAATGGAGTTGGAGCATTGAACACGTGGATGACCGATGCGAGCAAAAAGGGATTCGATGATATGGCAAAGTGTATCATTGATGGTGGGTGATGGAGATGAAAAATCCCTTTTCTAAAAATCCCTTTTCAAAAACTATTGTACTCAAAGAGAAAGTTTACTATTCGATTACGATAGTTTTTTTGATTTGTTTTTGTTTTCTTCAGAGTACAGCTTATTCTGTCCACTCAAGGGAACCAACTACACCGCAATGTTTGAATGGAGAAAACACGCAAGGAGAAAATATTGCTGACAATGGAGGTTTTGAATGTGAAAATTAACTAAATTAACAATCCATTTAAAGGTATCCATTCGGCTTTCCGTGCCTATCAAGTACACAAGAATTTGAATGGACCTGATGCACAATTGAATGAAAGAGTCTTGGGACAATTCAGTCACGATCAACTCTTTTTCCTCAATTTCGGCCAGGTTATTTAGCTGAAAAATGGGATTTTCAAAATGAATAATGTTGAGAAGACAAAGATAAACTTATTGCAATTATTGTAGTGATAGAATTGTGACTTACAACTCAATTGCCTAGTTAAAGATATCTTTAGCAAGCACCCCAGGAGGTTCCAGGCACCAATTTTCAGTAGATGGGTTAGCCAGAAGTCAGCCTTAGACCTATCATCCCCATTTTTATTTTATGAAAAGCTTTCAGGTTTGGTGTCAAATGGACGAGACACCGGATCAATATTTCCGTCAGATCATGGTCGATCCCCATTCCCCGGCCAACTACCGTGTGTTCGGTGCAATCCAGAATTTCCCGGCTTTCCGATCGGCTTTCAATTGTCCCGTTGGTGCCACATATTCCCCGGAGAAACATTGCGATGTGTGGGTGCCGAAGAAAACCCCGTAAAAGAATCATTGGGCAAATATATTTTCTTTCAATAAACGTTTTCCATTTTGTGAATTCCCTATGTGATTTCTTCTCAACATTCAAAAATCACCTGTTTTCTAGAGATACAGAAATTCAAAGGAAAGGAAAATCACTTTTGCTTTCAAATTACAAATGGAGTTGAGGGAAGTTTGCTCTTGGATGGCAACTACAGAACAAAAAAAAAGGAAAATTCGTAAAGTGGTTGCAATTTTTTGAAAATTAAGTGTTAAATTAGTTGGTCCAAGTGTTCTATAAATATCACAGATTTCTAAAGGATTCTAATTTAATTAATTAGCTATGATATTTGCGAATTGGCTATGTTTTTTCATTGGCTACTGTAACTTTGAGGACAGTAGCTTCAACAAACTATAACTTTTGAGTACTGTACCTTTGGGTACTATAGCTTTCGGGTACTGTAGCTAGGGCGTGAAAAGGAATTTTGGGAGGAGGTTGAAAAATAGAAGAGCTGGCTCTTGGACAAGTACAGTATTCAGTTTCTTATGTGCATATTATTCATATCTACATTGCAATATCTGAATTGAAATTCTCTTTGTAGCAAAAGAACTTTGTAGAGCTTTGATAAAGCCGGTTCTGACCTTTGATGTGATCCAAAACACAATAAGCGTCCCGTATATAAATTGGCTTTGAAAAAAGGGTATCATCGGAGCTAAGTTCTTCGATTAAATAGTTTATAATCACGTGAATGCACGGAGATTCACATTTTCAGAATCACATTCCCTGAACAAACCGATTACGGCTAGACTAGTAGCTAGAAGCTCATGATCGATCTAGACATCGAAAACATAAGCGAAAAAGAGTTGATTGAGCATGAAGGAACAGAATCCTCATTGTCCTCATTGTTGGTCGACTTCGAAATTCTTAATTTCGTGTTTCAGGAAATTTCTTCATTCCAGCCATTCGTACAGTTAGTGTTAGCGAATTATGGACGGGATTCTGAAAAACCGTTCACTATCGAGGTTTTGATTAGTACTAAATTAACTTAGAGGATTCTAAAAAAATCCTACTATCGAGGTTAGTTCACTAGCGAGGTTTGACTGTAATTAATCATATTTAAGTCATACTGTAATTGACTGTAATTACCAATAAAATGGGCTATTTATTTTCTAAAACAAGCTTTTGACAGATTTAGAAAAGCTTTAGTTTTGTAGATTTCTAGGGGGCAAGAAGTTGAGGAACCAAAGATGATGAACACTTGATGAAGCGATTTGAGCACTTTCTTCCACATAAACCTATTTTGATGTTAATAGAAAAAAGATAGAGCATGAAAAGTTAGGTATATAGCCGAATTCTCAGCTCGATTTGTCTAATTGCTTTAGTTATATGTCTGTTTGAAGAATTTTCAGAAAGACTTGAATTTATGCTCAAATTCGCTTCAAAAGTTACCCAAATTTGCTTGTCTTTAAATTAGATAATAGATAACTTTTATTTAGAGAAGCCTAATTCAATTGGCGTATTAAATATGTTTTATGGAGAATACAAAAAAGTGTGCCAACTTTCAAGTTGCCAATCTAATAGCAAAGTTTATGCGAAGAAAGAAACACGCGTTGAAGTTGAATCTTCCTATTGGTCGTCATTCTCCATCTTCCCAATCTTCGATGATGTGACCATCAAACATATTTTCACCGACAATCACGGGTTCTAAAATGAACTGTTCGACGTTGTTTATGGGAGAATTACCCATTTCTTGATAGATTTTGCCATTGTCGATGAGAGTTTCGAGCGGTTTAACGTTTGCGATCAACCTAGACGTAGTTGGGCATCGGGTCAAAACAATGACCTACGTTGCTCCGCTTGTCGATGGACAACGCGAGGCAAGCCCAAGCATATCGAAACAAGTCCCACAACTCGCACGACAGTTTTCTTCCATCCAAGTGCTTCGTTTGCACTCTCCCCTTTGAGCCCACATTCGGCATTCCTGGTGGTAATCATTGCATCCTGAATCGTTGTTGGAACGAAATGATGTAGAACTTTCTTAGTAACTTAAAATCAATTTTTTTGCAAGTGAATCAAACCTCCATAGAGGTAGTTTGACGGAGTACACAGACCACAAGAGACTCGACAATTACAATTCATGAACTCTGGTTTTCGCGCACACGCTCTAGTATTAAGATAGTGCTCAATGAGATCAGTGCTTAACTACCCGACTTGCCCAATATGGACAACACGCATTTTTATTATAACATTCAGTGGATCCATTGCATTTGATCGTCCCTGGCGCTGGCTTAGCGAAAACTAGAAATTCCTATGCAGTGAAAATTTTAAGTCTGACCTTGAGGATTCCGGCATGCAGTAGCTCTTGTTTGCTGACACTGATTGCAACTTCTTACGACAGTTCTCAAAATATTTGGTTAGAAGTGAGCTAGGTATGTAGAATTTGGATTCATAATTTATTCTAACCTCAGCCATCCAGATGGGATTATTTAGACATTCGCCACTTTGCGCCCAGCTGACGCATGAGAAATGACGATCCGCGCAATCTGAGATGGTTTGGAATAACAAACTAGGGCATCCAAACCGTCTTGTATAGGAAAAGTAGGCCTGCAAATGTTGCAAGAGGGTCCACAGACACTGTTCATAAAGCCCGGATTGCGTTCGCATTCCCCAGCGTTAGCCACGGTTGACAGCACTGGTGCTTGTTCCAGCATTTCTGGAATTGCATAATAAAGAGAAATTTATTTTGATTATCATTTGAATCTCTACTGATGGAAGGAACAACTTCAATACCTTCCATACCACATCCATTTATCTTAACCAGTACAAACAACAAATGCGCCAGTGTTAAAACAAAACGAAACTGTTTACAAACAGATAAGCTTGGGTTGCCCCAAACGGCCCACATTGGTGCAGACCTGACTTGGGGAAACAGCTGTTGTTAAGCTGCTCGCTTTGTCTTCCGGAGGGAGTTCCTGAGGGAAATTGTCAATAATTGATAATGTGGATTGTCGGTGATTATTTGTATGTTCTTTCAATGATTTGTTGATGTCACTAAGATGTCTTGAATGAGTTATCCACCTCGGTATGTTTATTGTTATTTATAGTAGTCGTGGAGTCGTTTCGAGCGTCGTTTATAGTATAGTAGTTTTGTTAGAAGACTCAATAATTTAAACCTCACTTGGCAAACATCTTGCTTGCAAATGCCATTATAACAGGCATCTTCGCCGTTTGCATAACCAGTGCACTAAATTCAAAGTGTTTCTTTTGGGTTCAAAGTGTCTCATCTTTCAGTGCAACACTAAACGTTTACCAACATTGCCACCTAATCGAATTTTCGATGCGCACCTCAGTGCACCATGTGAAACATCGCAAAACAGGAAGCTGAATCTCCGAAGTTTTGAATTTAAAGGTTTTTCTACCGGCTACCACAATCTAAATCTTCCACACTGCATAGGTCTTGGGGCACTATCTCATAAAGATTATCCGTGTAGGCAAGCGAGAGACCATCTCGGATTCCTGAATTTGCTCGATTCCAGAGAAACTAGTTAGACTATACTGTAAAGAAGAGAAAGGCACCATCGTTGCTAGCGCGTCATGAAAGGAAGTTGCACACGGAGACGGTTTATCAAACGTACGAAACGACGGATATTCGTTTTCCATTTGATTTCGCTTCTGCAATGGGATTCAATTAAAAGCAAGTCCATTTGATAAGTCCTCATTGATAAGTGATATGATATGATAAATCCTCATCTAGCGATAAGTCCGAAAATTTCAAATTACGTGGATTTTCAACATTTGCTTGTTGTATTTGATTAATCCATGTTACTTTGCAGAATTCGACATTCTTTCATATTAAGAGCTCCTAGTACATGTATGTATATATAGCAGAACCTGTTTTGACTGTCTCCACGTTTCCCAAATCAAATCAACAAATGCATGATGAAGGTAGAAGATCGGATCATTAGCTGAGGTCATTGGATCAAGCATATGACCTGTGAATTAATGGTAAACAAGGAAAAACGGCGGATGACTGTTGCCAGTCAAACCTCCAATCCAAAGATGTATTTCGGCATGTAGCCCCTCAATGCTGGAGTTAGTGGGAATACTTCTGTTGTTTGGCATCTTTGAAGCAACCCTGAAATCGTCTATTATAAGTTGAGCAAAGTCTGTAGAGAGTTCATACATACATAGGTACAGTACCGTAGCCAGGAATCTTTTTTTTTGGGGGGGGGGGGGACAAAATCTAAATTGTTTCAAAAATACATTGCAAAAAGAGGAAAAATGCCATTTTTTCGGATTTTGGGGAGGAAGGGCATTTGTCCCCTTGCCCCTTGGCTACGGGCCTGTGTAGGCACGTATTACCCCTTGAATATCACACAGAAAGGAAAGAAAAAACAACGAACCTCTCTTGGAAACGAGAAGGCCAACATATTCATTAAATTAGCTCTATTTAGTAGAAATTCAACGACCTCATCCTAAATTGTTCTCTTGAAACGAAACAGCAAATGTTGATACCGTGAAGGGGGATCCATCGAAGCCAACTTGCCGTTGAAGAAAGCGGTTCTAAAAATATCGAAAATATTCGTCTCTCTGATCTAAAAGAGGTAAACGATTTTCCCCGCGCCTCACATTTAAGTCCATCCAGTTGGCAAATGGTCCATCAATTAAAGCCCAGGTGCCAGTGCCCATCAATTCTGGTCTGAATTAATTCTTGTTCGTGATGAGAAGTCACTATAGTGGTTGACTTTGCCTTAGCCTTTGACTAGTCATTACAAATAACTTAAACTTAATTTGGTTGAAAAAGCAGCTGGCTTTTCCATTTCAATGAAAATAGGGGGTTTGTTTGACAAACTCACGAGAAAAGAGAAGAGTCCTTTGGTGCAGGTAAGCGTGACTCCAAAGTGGAATCCCAATAAGGAAGAAATACTTCCGGATCGACTCTTCTCAATTCAAACTCCAACCTGAAGAAAATGCGTACATATGCCCTTATTATACTCACCTTTTAATAAATTCTCGATGCCAAGGCAAAAAAGCTGGACCAGCATGAGCCCCGAGCGTTGTTTGCATATTGGAATGCGTATCCACTGTAAAGTTCAAGTTTCTCCAGACCAGGCGACAAGATCTAATAAATGGCGATAACACAAACCAAGTAACCAGAATTTGCCATTTTGTTTTATATTGAGCATAGCCTGATTGAAGCGCGTTCTTTCGTCATCACTCATTAGACGGTATTCCTTTCGCTTAAGCTGAAATTCTGGATAATTTTTCGATTGTCTAAGGGGGATTTGTGGAAGTTTCCCGGATAATCATAAAGATTAGTTGGTGAAGGTACTGTAAAAGAAAAAACACGCCACTCACTTTGTATTCAAGAAAAAAAATTTTAAAAATAGTTTACTTTCGCAACAGCTTTGCCATTAAACATACAGATGTTTTGATTTTTTAAGCCTAAATCATAAGCATGAGCTCTGGATCTTTTAAGGAAAATAGAAACCTGTAAGTGCTTCACATAGACAAGCTAAGTCCATGCACTCTTCCAAAAACGGAGGACATCCTTCACAAGCTGCGCGACTATCAGCACCTCTAGGCGGCGCATTCTTTAAAACTTGTGTTTAAAGTTGCTTCAAATTCCATTTTTTTCTATATTTTGAAGCCCAAAACATTGGATTGTTGGCTCATTGAAGCTTATAGTTGATACTATTGATATTAATCAGATACAACAGGAAAATACGACAGAACCCACTCTCGCAATTTGATCCATCTTAGATAGTTGTTCGCATATAATTTTCTCGGTTCGTGTGGTTAAACCTCTGCACTCGGGAGACTCCAAAAGCACCTCTGAAGCTTGTAGAAATAGCAGAAGAAATAACGGACGTGACATCTGCAACTTTAATATTGCTTTTCCGTGCTAATGACGTGTATAGACATAAGGTGACTAGAACATTTGTAGTGGTGAAACCACATATTTATTATTGGCTGTAATTGAATTGGGGATTTGGCTGTAATTGTAATTGGAATTGGGGAATTGGCTGTAATCAAGCGTGACTAGAACATTTGTAGTGGTGAAACCACATATTTACTTATTGGCTGTAATTGTAATGGTGGAATTGGGGAATTGGCTGTAATCAAGCGTGACTAGAACATTTGTAGTGGTGAAACCACATATTTACCTATTGGCTGTAATTGTAATTGGAATTGGGGAATTGGCTGTAATCAAGCGTGACTAGAACATTTGTAGTGGTGAAACCACATATTTACCACTAGAGTTATAGTAAATGATCCTCAGGTGATTCGACGATTTTAGACGATTTTTAGGAGGGAAGAAATAAAAATCGCCACAAGCTTATCATTTCCGCATTCCGCCAAAGTCACTTTGTCCACAAATCAACGAATTGGCTGTAATCAAGCGCCAACCTTGATCGGGCTAACTTTGCGATAAAAGCATTTCGAGGGAGCATCGACCGTGTGCCGAGAAATCAATGGGTAGTAGTTTGAGACATTGGTGTATCGAGTTGGGGCAGATGCTTCTCTCTTCAGGACAAGACCGAGTCTTCCTGTAAAAGTTGGTCTGAGTGTTTTCAGTGTTTGACCAACCAAAGAGATGATAGCTAAATCTCTAAACATTTAAGATACATCAAGCTTATCATATTCTTATGCGTAAGGAGTACTTTGAATTTAGAATCTTCTTGTTAAGTTCTTAACTAGAATTCTCAAAGACCAAAAGCCGTTTCCTTATTTCACTATTTCCAGCAAGAACTCCCATTTTCCGTTGAACTCACAAGAATTCGCAGCGGATCCGCCCCAAAGCGAACGCTTTGAAGAGCGCGTTTCTTGTCAACTTTTGCTCCTTTGATTTTGCTGACAGCCCATCTCACACTGAATGAATGTTCTTTGATTCTCAATGAATGTTCTCATCATTTCTTTCTGAAACCAACAAATTGAGCATCGTCTGAGGAGACGTTGAAATACTCTTGAATCAAGCCGTCGTACAGGGTTTTCTTCAGAGGAGAGCCCCCAAACTGTAGGATTTGTTGATTTAATGAGTAAAAAAGATTCCAACCTTTTCGGAGCATTTCGCCTGACATTGAGCCAAACGAAAATAATGGGCGAAATCGATCTGAATGTAGGGAATCACGGTGAATGCGTCGACGAGGAGCAAAGTCGACGAGCGAGCAGGAAATATCGGCACTGACAACTTGTGACAACTGGCACTTGTGAGTTGAGTCGCATGGTCTGAAAGATGAGATACATATTTTGAGCTGATCCCGATGGAATAGAGAAAATAATGAAGAAAACGAGTGATAAAATGAAAGATAGCTATTTCTAGATACTCGAAAGGAAATTCTGAGAAGATCGCGATGCTGATGCTATCTAAGCAAGAATACTTTAGGACCTTTCTAAGAGTCAGGGTCATCAAAATTTTAGTCTTCAAACTTTAAGCCAATGGAATATGCAGTTCGAGAAATCGGCTAATCGGTAGGAGATTGATAGAAAGCTTTAAAGGTAAGGACCTCAAGAGAAATTCATTCCACAATAGCACTGCGGTTAGGTTCTGAGGCAAAACCGAATCAATCGATTTAGGTTTTAAATCGAATATTAATCGATTTCAAAACCAATTAAAAAATTCCCGTTTAAATCGAATCTAATCGGTTTTTGTTTCCTGAAAAATTGCAAAATATTCAACTAACGAAAAATTACAAAAGACCTATGCTAATTTTCTTGTCTAACTAAAATTTTGATTTTACATCAAGTCCAGCTAGAGTTTGTTTAGTTTAATGTTTTTTTTTGCCAAAAATTGTCACCAAATGGTAGTTTTTAACGGGGAATTTCAAGTGAGTTTGTCAAAATTTTAGTTCAACCAATTGCCCTTTCATGTCTTTTATTTTATTTCAAATTTCCTTTAGCATGATTTACAGTCGACTCTCGATATAACGACTCTCGTTATGACGATATAACGATTCGTATGTCCGATCCCGGCCATCCGCCCTCATAAATGCCTTAAATAAACCCTCGATATAACCATTTTTGACCAAAATTTTGGAAACTTCGACTTGATATAAGGATTTTGTCTATTTTGTGGCTAAATTACCGTAGTTTTCATTTACTTATCTAAATACCGTAAATCCTCTATTAGAGCGACATGCCGCTCTATTTTTCGATGTCCATTTACGGATCCCCAAAAAAATATCACATAAGGGGGTACCACATTGTTGAAAAAATGATCGAATCGATTTTAATTTTACTACCATGATTTATAAATTATAATTGGGACCTGTATGCATCATTTCAAGCACTTTCAAGAAAATTTTTTGGAAAAAGTTGCATCTGGGAGCTGTCAAAATTGGCATTATGAGGTGCCGCTCTAATAGAGGATTTACGGCAATATTTTCAAATTTATTCCAATTCAAATTTCTCTAAAGAATTTTATTGGATTTACATTTTCGTCCTTTTAACATTTTCTGGATCACATCCGTAAAGGGTGTAACTAACGTTTTTGCTCCTGTGTCGGTTTTTGTAACTCTGCAAGGAGCGGCTGATATCGACAGCGATACCGTCGAGGATTAGAAGAACAAAGTTTTGCAAGGGACTTTTGCAGGATTTCGACGTGAAAGACATTTTCAATCTTGATGAGACTGCTCTCTTTTAGAGGCTTACACTCAACAGTAGAATGATATTCGGAGGCGACCCATGTACCAAGTTGTGCAAGGAAAGAGTGACTAACTTGCATGAGGTCAGGTGGTCGATTATGGAGATTTGGATGGCTTTGCATGATGCGGATACTTTCTTTTTTACTGAAGAGTCAGTTGCAGCTACAGGAATGATGACCTTGGCGGGGATCTTGGCTCTACAAGAATTCTTTTGACGATTTGCCCCAATCCTCGGATGAAAGTGAAACAGAGGAAGTGGTGGAAGAAGAGACAATTTCTCAGTCCTACGCCCATCGATGTTTTTAAACGCTTAGGAAATACACCAAAATGATAGCGACTCAAAAATTTACAATGCTTGGACTATTTTCGATGATTTTTTTTTTAAAAGAGCCTTAAATTTTGATTCTTTTTGTTGACTTTTTGTTAAACTGTTTGCTATAATAATTGATTGTTTTACGTTGTTTGGATGGTGAATTCGTTAGAAACCTCGATATAATTCTGTGCACTCAAAGGAACCAACTACACTCCACAATGTTTGAATGGAGAAAACACGCAGGGGAAAATATCGCTATCGAGAAAATGTCGAGTAAGGAGTTCTTACTAAAAGGAATCGGTAGAAGTGTACCATCCATAGTCCCATTTCACTAGAGCACCACTTTGCAGAACTTATTGCAATTGCAGTGATAGGATTGTGACTTACAACTCCGAATTGCTTAGTTGAAGATATCTCTATGCAAGCACCCCAGGAGGTTCCAGCACCGATTTACAGTAAATGAATCAGCCATGAAGTCAGCCTTATACCTATCACACACATCACTACTATGGGAAAACACTTTTGACTTAAAATCAAAAATCCCAATTCGGAAATTCTTAGTTGTTGTCCAGACAAAGAAAAATCCAAAGTTTGAGGAAAAATCCCCCTACTCACAGAAAGTTATTACGGCGTAAAGTTTTACGAACAAAATGTTAGAGAATTTGTCGAAATTTCGATTTTCCGATTTTCTCATATTCACTCCCTGGGAACGTGCCAAACAATTACAAGTTATCGCCCTGGTTTTACTCTTTCTAACGATACCCTTGCCATTTCACTGCATTTTGTTTGCGATGAGTTCTGAGGTTTTCCCGGCGTCACTTTTAGACAAATATAGGAAGAGTGCCCATTTTAGGACACCAGAAGCAAAATTGAGTTCCTAGGTATTTGTTATTCTGGATCTATATTAAAAACAAAAAACCTTTTTTCCTAAAATAGTTTTTTATACAGACAATTCCGTGAGAGAATTTACATGATCTGCCAGATAAGAGTCGAGGCTTCGCCATGAATGAAGTGTGTTCCTCCAAGAAATAGTGCAAAATAGAGAGCAGAAAAATTGCATTTTAAAATAAACTGAATATCTTGGAAATTGTAGAAGTTATTCATGATATTCAGTTGATTGACTGACCTGAATCGTTTCTGTATTTCACACTGTTTCTTGAGGAACACAATCAAATCATGAATGTGAAAAGAAACACAATTTATTGTATGCCTGCATTTATTTATTCTATGTACTGTATATTCATATATTATAAAACCTTATTATGAAACAATTTTCCAGATGGCTCGAGCCAACAGAAGAAGGTGCTTTCAAGGAGACGTAATATCCAAGGTGGTCATCCTCGCAAACCTCAAGATACCGAGCTCCAGTCAACGGTGGAACTCAAAGGCTATTCCAAGCCAGGCCTGTGAAGAAAGTCTTGAAGAAACGCGCTGCTGTAAGCCAGCCCTTTGATCAAGTACGGCATTTGGAAGTACGCGCGCCAACGACGAGCTGAAAAAGCCGACGAAAGAAATCACAGGAGAAAGCGAGACAAAACGCTGTCTTAGTGACACAACTGAAGAAACAAGTGACCAATTCATAAAGCAGTCAGTCCGTACCAGCAACACCAAGGCGATCAGCTTCTCCCGAAAAGGCGTTAGCACTCAGACGAAAAGCAGGGGTCTCAGACCATAGTTTTCCTAGGAATCAACACGTTTGTGCGGAAGGCTTGTGATTACCCCATTGGATCTAGCAGACAGTTACGCTCATGTCGGAAAAAGCTTGAAGAAATTGTGGAATACGTAATTCACGACGATAATGAAAACGAAAAAGACGACAGCGAACCCAAAGAAAGCATACGCCCCTGCCTCTTGAACGTGGAAGGGTGCTGGTGGAACAGGAAAAGCGCTTGAAGGAAGTTGGACTCAGATCGAAAGACAATCGTGGTGTTCTCTCTTGATAGAGGCCATGAATCGAGTCAGGGCTGCAGTCTCATATCCAGTCTCATATCCATATCAAGGCCGTGTTCGGTTTTAACTTTCTCCAAGTGATCGTATGGGAAAGGCCGGATAATTACTCAGAAATTGCAAGAAAGAAATGTGGCTGACTATTATGAGCAATTGACAGAAGATGTTCTGAGAAGTCTTACTTGGGAAAGACTTATTATTTTTGACAACAAATGCTGGCCTTGGAAATGGGATACGATTCAGCTGTCTTTGGTGTTCGAAAGAGTTCGACAAAGAGCAAGAACAAAGACAATGAGATTCGATCGATTTCGTAAAGCACCCGCAAGAGCAAGGCTTTGCGGAGGATATAGGTGCAACTTTGAAGCTAGTCCCCAAAAGGAGGATGTATCCAGTGCCAACAAACATGGTAATTCCACCAGTCCTTCACACCAAGCTCAAGGTGGGCAACCATTTGTTTGAAAAAATGCTAAGCTTCAGAGGAATCGGCAAAGGCGTTCAAGCAATTTGTAAAAAAGCGACATTTGACTGTGAATAGGAAGGAGGAAGGAGTCATTTACCACAGTTTTCATGGTAACGATATCCACAGCTTAAGTAATGGCACTTCCTGAGTTTCAAGCAAATCTCCATGGCTTCTGAGTGCTCCAAGGTGATCGAGGCTATGGAAGCTTTCAATGACTGAGGCTGGGCTGGTCTCGTCGATGAAAGACAACGTAGAAAGTGCCGAAATTGCGTGCAAAAACCAGCACACAGCTGAGAAAGATTGTTATGAGGCAGCAATTCTTTGTGCTGCACTCGAAAAAAGTCGGCAGGCTTGAATCTAGCGCCCTTATTCATCCTATTTTCACTTGTTTAGGTTCGTTTCTGGCACAACATCGGATGATCAGGGCTGTGGCCGAGAAGGGCATTGAAGCTACTATCCACAGTAAGGGTCTAGAAAAGAACGTGGCATTCCCGGATTGGATCACTGATAACGGGAAACTCGACGATTTCTACAAGAACTTGATGCTCACTGGAGATGACACGTATTACACGATTCTCGACAAGTTGACTGTGTGAGTAGATATTAAGAGAAAATTTGAATTAATTATGTTTTAGCTTCAATCTCTGGACACAGTACAATCAACTCACTGCCACGTCGACTGATCGAACCGACTTCCTGGGACAACCGGGAATTGTTAATGCCTGGTACCAGCCCGAGCTGAACAGCATCACTTTCCCCGCCGGTATTTGTTTGGCTCATACTATTGTATCAATCAGGAGTAGTGCTAAACAAAATTAACATTAACAATTCCCGGTCAGGAGTAGTGCTAATTGCGTACTATAGGAATTTAAAAGTTGATACAAAGCTTAAACAAAATTGATATCGATCTGAATACACTTTTCTCTCAGGTATCCTCCGTCCTCCTTTCTTCCATCCAGAATGGCCAGCGTCCTTGAATTACGGTGGAATGGGTCTTGTGGCTGGTAATTGAGAAAAAGAAGGACTTTAGAGAAAACCAATTCCAGGACACGAGTTGACACACGGATTTGATGATCAAGGTGTGCAATGGAATGGAGTTGGAGCATTGAACCCGTGGATGACCGATGGGAGCAAAAAGGGATTCGATGATATGGCAAAGTGTATCATTGATGGTGGGTGATGGAGATGAAAAATCCCTTTTCTAAAAGTCATCAAAAACTATTGTACTCAAAGAGAAAGTTTACTATTCGATTACGATAGAAAAATTTGTTTTTTCTTTTCAGAGTACAGCTCATTCTGTCCACTCAAGGGAACCAACTACACTCCGCAATGTTTGAATGGAGAAAACACGCAAGGAGAAAATATTGCTGACAATGGAGGTTTTGAATGTGAAATTTAGCTAAATTAACAATCCAATTTAAAGGTATCCATTCGGCTTTCCGCGCCTATCAAGTACACAAGAATTTGAATGGACCCGATGCACAATTGAATGAAAGAGTCTTGGGACAATTCAGTCACGATCAACTCTTTTTCCTCAATTTCGGCCAGGTTATTTAGTGAAAAAATGGGATTTTCAAAATGAACAATGTTGAGAAGACAAAGATAAACTTATTGCAATTATTGTAGTGATAGAATTGTGACTTACAACTCAATTGCCTAGTTAAAGATATCTTTAGCAAGCACCCCAGGAGGTTCCAGCACCAATTTTCAGTAGATGGGTTAGCCAGAAGTCAGCCTTAGACCTATCATCCCCATTTTTATTTTATGAAAGCTTTCAGGTTTGGTGTCAAATGGACGAGACACCGGATCAATATTTCCGTCAGATCATGGTCGATCCCCATTCCCCGGCCAACTACCGTGTGTTCGGTGCAATCCAGAATTTCCCGGCTTTCCGATCGGCTTTCAATTGTCCCGTTGGTGCCACATATTCCCCGGAGAAACATTGCGATGTGTGGGTGCCGAAGAAAACCCCGTAAAAGAATCATTGGGCAAATATATTTTCTTTCAATAAACGTTTTCCATTTTGTGAATTCCCTATGTGATTTTCTTCTCAACATTCAAAAATCACCTGTTTTCTAGAGATACAGAAATTCAAAGGAAAGGAAAATCACTTTTGCTTTCAAATTACAAATGGAGTTGAGGAAGTTTGCTCTTGGATGGCAACTACAGAACAAAAAAAAGGAAAATTCGTAAAGTGGTTGCAATTTTTTGAGGACTAAAGTTGGTCCAAGTGTTTTATAAATGTCACAGATTTCTAAAGGATTCTAATTTAATTAATTAGCTATGATATTTGCGAATTGGCTATGCTTTTCATTGGGTACTGTAACTTTGTACCCAATGAAAAAACATAATAAACACAGGGACTGTAACGTACCTTAATAAACTATAACCTTTGGGTACTAGAGCTTTGGGGTACTGTGGTTTACTGTAGCTAGGGCGTGAAAAGGAATTTTGGGAGGAAGTTGAAAAATCGAAGAGCTGGCTCTTGGACAAGTATAGTATTCAGTTTCTTATGTGCATATTATTCAAATCTACATTGCAACACCTGAATTAAAATTCTCTTTATAGCAAAATTGTACTAAAAAGCAAAGTGCCCAAATCGATGACAGTCGATTCGATTTTAAGTGCTCTTCTTCTCTAGAATGGACCTCATCATCCACTTTTCCCTCTTTCTCTTTTTAATTAACCTATAAAGTTGCCTGAAAAGCCTCTCTCGAAAACCACAATCATTATCATCTCATATTGCACTTCTTTTCCATTTCTTTTCCCTATTTAACACAAAATTTTATCGAATCTTGTATTTTTGTAATTAAAAAACGGTGAAAATGTCAAACAGGTGATTTGGATGTGCGGAAATGGTTTTTCTTGGAGGAGAAATGCGTGGGCTTTCTCCTCCAAGAAAAAGAAAAGAAAATATTCACCGTCAAAAGTAATCATTTCGTTGGTTAAATAAACGTATCAACGTGTAATTTTTTGTGTTTTATTCTTGAAATGGTTGATGTGAGTGGTGGGGTGTTGCTCAAAGGGTAGATTTTTTCAATTCATCAATTTCAATTCAATTGAAATCATCATTTAGTCATCATTTAGTCATCATTTAGTCAATTCTCCATATCATAATAGAAGTCTTAAGTGCCTAAAGTTTTCTTCAGCTCTTAAAATCGGAATTTCCTTGCCGCCACTATGCCTAAATCCTTGACATCAATTTTTGCCCTAAACTCTGCTGCAAAATATACATCCTTTCAAACCACATTGTGTCATATAAACATGAGCTGTTATCAAAGAAATTTAGACGTTTCTAAATCAAACGAATTCAATGAGAATGAGACCTTGTGAGCAATATCATTTCTTCGATCCATATACAAATTCCTGTGTTCCGGGCACATTCTTTCAATTTGAACCACAACTCATCGATCCTGTTATCAAGGTAGATCCATCAATAGCAATTGAATATCTTTTCTTTTAAAGGTCTTACATGGAATCGTCTTCCCGCTTCTCTCTGTCCTCGTTCTCATCATGAATGGAGCGGTCATTGCCGTGCTTCGACAACAGAATCGGGTCGGTTACTGCAGAAAGATGCTTTTTAAAATTGATTATCAATTCCTAATAAGTTAATTCCTCTAAGTTATGTTTTTTCTAAAAAAGTGTTAACTTTTGCATCTAGTTTTTATTCGATACTTTTTGTTTAAAGGATATAAAGATATAAAAATATAATATCGAAAGATATAAAGGATAGATAGAATGAAAACTAGAAGAAAACTGAAAAAAACTGAACTAGAAAATGAAAACTGAACTAGAAAAGTGAAAAACTAGAAGTATTACGATACTTTTTGAAAGATGAAACGTTTTAGAAAATGCTTTAATCAAGGGAAATATCTAAACGATTAGATAATCTTATGTCAATTTCGTTACTAGGCAACTTTGACTTTGATTTAGTTCATAAGACTTGAAAAGTCTTACGATTTAAAAACTAAAATTAGTTGAGACAATGAAAGTATCGAAACTTGTGCCATCAATGACCGAAACTTTTTTCAGAAATCTCCAACCGTCGGCCCATTAGAATGGCTGGCTGTGTCATCTTGTCTAATCGCCGCTTCTCCACTTCCATTCATTATCTACTATTATCATCTAGGGGATCCGAATGAGAGAATCGAGCATATCGCTCTGTGTCATCTCGAAAAGGTTTGCTTAACTTATTGAATTACTGAATATTTAAATCTAAACAATAATCTGCTTGAATCCCTTTCCTAATTCCAGATCTGCATGCAAATGCTGCCTTTTTTTCTTCAACAGCCTCACTACATTCTTCACTCTTCTTCTCGGAATTCAGAGGTGATTTCTCTAGTTATTTTTTATGGGATGGTGCCATCTTTCCTTTGTGATAAGCCTAAACCGTTCAATCACTGAGAATAGTCTTTCAAAGATGAAAAAATGAGAAAACAAGTAGATCAGAAGTTTAACCTCGAAAACCCAGACGATTGTCTTTCTTTGCTCATTCGCTGAATTGCATTTAGAAAAGTAATACGGTAACTACCGTAATACCGTAACTGTAAGCTACTGTACTACTTTTTTAAATGCTAGCTACCGTGCCCCACTTTTCGAGCACTTTAGTCAAAGATAAACACAATCTTGTTTTAACTGTTGATTTGCTGAAAGTACGGTAGCTTACCGTATCTCCTACCGTAATACCGTAAGTGTAAGATGGAAAAGCTAATGTAAAAGTAAAATATAAGCTTAGCTTTCGTATGCCGCTTTTAAAGCACTTTATTCAAGAGTCACAATCTGATTTCAGATTCATTGCCGTTCTTTACCCGCTCGAATGCTCGAGATGGTGCTCGATTCGAGTAGTTCATCGATGGGCAAGGTACAGAAAAAAGATTTGTCTATCAAGTCTAGAGCTTGAAAATAAATCCCTTCTTGGTCTGCAATCTGAGCTTAATCCCAGATTCATCCTGATCTTTGCCCTCTTCCCAACAGCACTCTTCTATTTGGCGGATACCCGCACGATCATTCACCATTGTTGGCTAATCCCAACCCCAAATCCGCAAAAGACAGCAAGCTATGAGTGCACCGCGCATTGCTATGTGGCTCATACGGAATTGGCGATGCGAATTGGACCGGATCGTTTTGCAATGATCTTAGATCTGCTCAAGTATCGAATCATTTCTTCTATATCAATATACAATACTCCTAGATTGTGTCTGAATATAATCCCGTCATCGATTCTTTTCGTCATCACCATTCTCCTCATCAGAACTATTCGAATCGCCGACTCGTCTCGGTTACGGTATGAGAAGGGATACTGTAATGTAAAACTCAAAATCAATCGGCTGAATATTTTATGTTTTTCACATAAAGCTTAAGATAAAAAGAGTGATTTTCAGTAAAATCTCTGGCCGTCATCGTCGCGGTCCTCGTGCATCCACTCACACAACAATGATGCTAGCCGTTGTGATTTCTTTGTTTTTATTGGCTCGTTTACCCATCACTCTTCTTCTCCTTCTAAGAAAGGTTTAAATTCATATATTTATCGACTAGTTTATCCCCCAATCTTCAGCTCAGTTATTTCATTCCGAGCCTCGATGGTCAACTCGACTTCTCGGATCATCCCTATTTGATCGTTTTGATCAATAACCTCATGATAATGACGGTTCATCCGATCACTTTCGGTGTTTACATGTTGATGTCCAGGTGATTTGATAATAATTTATCATATCATACGAACAACGAATAACATAGATTTATGACTTTAAAACTAGATAAACTAGATAATAAAGCTGTCCAAAGGTAAACCAAGGTTATCAGGCTCAAATACTAGAACCGGGTTGCAGCTAGGTTTAACCCCCATAGCCGACTGGCTAAGAGCGATATCTTAGTCGAGAGTTCAAGGGTTCAATCCCGCTGGCTAGATTATTGGTTCTTTTTTCCATACATTTAGGGCTTAGGAGTTGTGCTTGAGTATTGTTTATTTATTAACCTGAAGTAGTTATTAACGTGAAATGATTGAGTATCATTTGTTGGGTATTGAAAAATTGATTGATTCAGACGTTTCCGCACTTCTCTTCGCCATCTTTTCGGGTGTCGCTTTCTCGCGTCAGACGCCGATTTGCAGGTGGTTTATTAAACTGAAGAAAAGGGAAAAGAAATATTTTTAATTAGAAAAAAAATAACTATATTTTAAAAGCAAATGTTTACAGGCTTTCTCATCGGTTCGAATGCAATCAATTGGGAGAGAAGGCGGAGGGGGGAAGGCTATGGATAGCCGATTCCTTCAAAAACATCATCGAGTGTTAACATCAAAGATCTCAAATAATACAGGTAAGGAGATTGATCTTCATTTAAATATTATTAAATTTAAATTTAAAAAGATTTCCCTTTATTTAAACGATACATTATGTTTAATAAGAACAAAAAAAAACGCTTTAAATTTCCTGTTGGTAAGAATCGGGTGCACTTTGTGCTTTGAAAAAGATAAACACACCCTTTCTGGTTCATTCGATTCTTTGATTTAAATGAAAAAATGGGATATTTACCTTTCATTTTAGTATGGTACAATATATTGATGGACAAGAATCAAGAATAAGAAAAAGAATCTCTTTTTGTCTCTTTGCCCATTATTCCAATAATCTAATGAATGATCAACCTTCACTTAAATACCATAAAACAATTAAAACTTTGTTTATCTTACTATTAGATTAGATAGATTTTTGGGGGGTGGGACAAATGCGACCTTTTTTTTGCGCACCTGGACATTTGCGCACCTTTTTTTTGCTGGAAAAGGCCTTAGGCAAGGCCGTAGAGCTTCGAAAATATTTCCATAGAAGGGAATCGTATGCGTAGATTCCGAATTTCGACAAATTTGACGTGTCAGCGAGGTCTGATTTGTGGAAATTCGAAATCTACGCATACGATTCCCTTCTATGGAAGTATTTTCGAAGCTCTACGGCCTTGCCTAAAGCCTTTCCAACGAAAGGTGCGCAATGTCCAGGTGCGCAAAGGTCGCATTGTCCCACCCCAGGTTTTGAAATTCTTTTTTTAAATTTTGCAATCTATTTTGCAAACAAAATTTCTAGAACAAACGAGCTTCAGCCGAGCGAGTACCCTTTTTGATACGGTGAAATGAAAAAAAAAATAACCGAATCTCTCAATAAATAATGGGTATTTGTATATTTTTTTTTTGTTCGTTTTTCGTCGATCATTTTCTTTCAAGATAAAATTTTTAATCTTTTGTACACAGTATAAAAAAATATCCGATCACAAAAGGCTTAAAAATGAGATGATGAAAAGAGGGAATTTGGCGGAAAGTTGACAAATAAACATGTGCTAAATAGAAAACAGTTTGGTTCAAATTTTGAAGATACTTACCGTAAATACTGTAATAGTACCCCACCCACCCCTCGTACAGTCGCGTAGTCATAAAAATTTTTGGTATTTCATTTTTTTCAAAGGAGCCCGTTTTTAAAAAAATGCGTCTTTGAGTATCAAAAAATAGCTGAAATTCAGGGCTATTTTTGATATCTAAGCGCACATTGTAGCATAAACCAGTGTCGAGAAAAACTCGTTCAAAGCTACACTACGCAACAATCCGCACCGTCATTATGGGAGTGGGGTACTATTACAGTATTTACGGTAGTTAAGCTGTTTTTCTATTTTGCACTATTTATCTGAATCTCGTCAGAGACAAATCTACGCTGAAAAAGTCGAGTGAAGACCCGAAAAGTATTGGCGAAATTTGAATATTTCATTTTGAAAGCGATTTTGAGATAAATACTGTAAATACTCTAATAGTAAATAATAATACCCAGCGTACAGTCGCGTAGTTTAACTTCTTTTTAGAAAATCATTTCTTTCTTAGCTCCTAGTTTTTCCAATTACACTTTGGTACCAAAAATATTAGATTTCAAGGGCTATCATTTGACACTGTGTAGCACACTATAGCATAAAGCAGCAAGGAGAACGGCACGTTTAAAGTTAGACTACGCGACTGTACACTTGTCATTATGTACGCGACTGTACGCTTGTCGTTGCCGCTTTCATTTTCCCTTCTTTTCCCTTTCCGTTTTTCCTTTTTTGCCCGTTTGTCATTTAATTAGGACGCAGCTGCTTCATTATGTACGCAACTGTACGCCTGTCACTGTCATTATGGCGTTCTATTAGAGTATTTACGGTATTTGCAGAATGAAAACACAAAAACGAATTGTCAGTCTCTTGTACCATTTTGAGAATTGAGGATGATTTGAGAGAGAGAGGATTTGCTCTATGCGAGTGGCAATTTCTCGAGAATTCCTTTCACAAACTGAGCAGCTCTTGCCCCGTTCTCAGACGCTGCCTGGAGGACTTCTTCATGGGAAACTTCAACCGAATTGTCCGCATCGAGATTGGCGCTGAAATTTGATTTGAAGGGAAATCACAGTTAAAATTATTTGCCAAATACTGGAAGTCTGTATTGTAAAGTGCGCTAAAACGTTTTCTAAAGCGTGTCAACTTGTTTAAACCACCGTAGTCCTTCTTCGCACAGAATTAGACCCAAAAGTAACTTGGAAAAAACTAGAGACAAGATTACGGTAGTATTCGAAAAAAAAAATTACTAAAAAGCTGAAGTTGTACGAAAACTTTACAACATACATATTCGTGATAAGCGACATTCCGAGCACTTTGATTCCACATTGTCTAGCCACTGTCACTTCATGACATGTTGACATCCCCAAAGCGTCAGCGCCAACCGTTTTGAACAAAGAAACCTAAAGTTTTTAAGCTGTGAAAAGTTTCAGATAAAATAGACTTAAAAGCTTAAAAAAATTTTTGTCTCAAAAGTTTACCTCAGCCGGTGATTCGTATTGTGGACCGCCACACATCACATAAATTCCCTCGAAGACCCGGATTCCCTGATTTGTCGCCACGTCGAGGGCCAATTTTCTGAATGGGTTTTTTTTGAGACTTTAATGTTTAGACGTTTACTTAAGCTAGAAATTTTAAAGATTATCATCGATTACCTGAAACTTCTGTCATACGAGTCATGCACAGAGACGAAACGAGCCCCAAAACGATCGTCATTTATTCCGACAAGAGGAGACATTCCAGCTAAGCCGGGAAGGAAAATGTGATCCTGAAATGGGGATTTGTTTTTTTGATTTAATTCTTTTTGTTTATTATTTATTGATTTGCTTTTGAACTCATCTAATAGACTTGGCTAACAAGTTATGTTAACAACTTTACGCAATCTTTCTTTATCTATTAGGTTGGCAACTAATAATGACGCGTTTATGTAACAGTTTATTTCAAAAAACACAAAGAGTTTCAATTCAAGGTATTCTCATTAGTATCTATGACTCCTTCCCCTTCTGCGCAAATCCGGTCCCATCCTCGAAGAACTTGGGAGTTTTTGAGGCGAAGTAGTCATTCACTGCTTTATGACCTGAACATGATCATCGAACTTTTCTCCCTCCAAGTGCTTCACCGACCGAAACAAAAAGTAATCTGAAGAGCCAGATCAGGTGAATAAGACGCGTGGGGGCAAAACTTTCAAGCAAGTTTCCTCGATTTTCTTATAGTGATCTTTGCGGTGAGGTTTGCCGTTGTCGTAAAAAATCTGACTCTCTCCGGTTTGAGCCCCAATTTCTTCAGAGACTCGTTAACTCTCATTAATTGCTTCGAATAAGATCAGCATCGACAGTTTGGCCAGGTTTCAGCACTTCATAATGTACCAATCCCTTGAGTTCCACAGAACAGAGCATTATCTTCTTCCCTGGACATCAGGTTTGGGAGTGGTTTGAGGGTCTGCCCAGGATAGCCATGATTTTTGCGTTTAACGTTCTCGTAGTTGATCCACGTTTCGTGAAGTCAAACCCTGTGAAAAGTCGTTTGATTTGTATTTTTGGCAAAATTGAGGCGATATTTTGTTGCTCTGGGTCAGCTCGTGAGGCCATTTTTCCAACTCGATTCTTTTCCCAAGTTTGTGTAATAGTTTTTGATTGTCATATGGGATACTTCAAATATTTCTGCCAACTCACGAACGGTGAGTGTTGGGCAATCTTCAATTAAGGCGAGCAGTCATCGTCGACCACTTCTGGAGGATGTCCTTGGTGTGGCTCGTCTACGAGGCTTTCATCGCCGCCTTGGAATCTTTGAAACCATCGTTGACATTGACGAATGTGTATACTTTCCTCTCGAAAAACAGTGATGATCGTGCGATGAGATTGCTGGTGATTTTCCTTATTTATATTGTGAACAATCGTAGAACAATGCGGAATTTTGTCCTCCTTTTTTGCCAAGTGATGAAATTTGGAGCACTAAATGTTATTTATGTAGACATCTTTTACTTTGTATATATGCAAAAAGAGGAAGAAACGGCGCTTGAAATTAAAAAACATGTTAGTGTGACGCGTCATTATTTTACCTGCAACGGAACTCATCATTTTTCTCAAAGCATTTCGCTGGAAAATGAGAAAACCAGTATTCGCAGAATCGAAATACTGGTACCGGAGATACCGGAAGTTCAGGCGGAAAATCAAATTTGATGACACCAATCGATCGATCGATCGACACTTGTCCATTTTCTGTATTTTGAGTCCAAAACACTGCTGACATGACATGATTTTTCATACTTAAAGTACTTTGTTGTTATTCTTTTCCCAACCTTAATAAGCATAAGATCTCCATATTGAAAATTCGGATTGATTCCCCCGGCCGCGTTCGAGACAAGCAGCGTGCGAACACCGAATTGGTGAATGACGCGAACGGGCAGGGCACACAATGCCAAGTTCATCTGCAAAAATAATTAAAATCTTAGTTTTGATAGCTTAGAAAATTGAAAGACATTCAGTGATCAATGTTTTTAAAAAAGAAAATCTTTTACATTGTACTCGTATGGATGAAATCGTCCTTGTAGACAGACGACTCGGTGACCGGCGATACGCCCGAAAAGCATGATCCCTTTATGACCAGGGACTAAATAAAAATTGTAAAGATTAGCTATAGATTTTGCTGAAAATTAACTTCAGTAAGTTCTTTTGAGTAACCCTAACTTTAACGTAAACTTTTTATACTAAAAGTTTGCGTCAAAAGATCGATACGGTACTGGAAACTGGGCTAATAAGCAACAATTGTAACTTTCACATGTAAACACTCACTATCTGGCACACTAAAACCTTCTCATTACAATAAAAGTGAGCATTTTAGTGTACCGAAGACCGAACGTTTACGTTTAAATTACCATTACTATTAGCAAAGTCAGCAAATTGGATTGTTGGCGAATTCAAGATTTTTTGTGAATCTTATTAGATCAAACCGTGCAATGGAGGAAATCCAGGAATCTTTTCATATGGAACGGGGGAAAGGATCCTCGACGAGATTCCCCAAACCGCCAAGTCCCGAACCGCAAATGATTCCAATGTCGGCTTGAGCCTGAATAGAAAATGAAAATGAAAATGTACTGTCTTTTGAAGAGCATCTTGGTACTGACTCAATTTCTTGACTTTGTTTACAGCTTTGCTTCAATACAACTCTTTATAAACCCACTATAGGGATACTGTAGTTACCGTAAAAGCTCTAATAGAAGAACCCCCCATAGGAGCGTCGCGTGGTCTAAGTTTGCTCTCAAACAAACGCTCATATCTTGACACCAGTACGTTTGTTTCTGCGCGCTTAGGTATCAAAATAAAGTAGAGAGGATGAGTAATTTTTTGAGATATAACACAAATTTTTAGCATTGACCAGCTCTTAGAACAAAATGATTGAAAAATGATGAGAAATCGGCTTTTTTTGTCACTTTTCAATCATTTTGTTCTAAGAGCTGGTTAATGCTAAAAATTTGTGTTATATCTCAAAAAATCACCCATCCTCTCTACTTTATTTTGATACCTAAACGCGCAGAAACAAACGTACTGGTGTCAAGATATGAGCGTTTGTTTGAGAGCAAACTTAGACCACGCGACGCTCCTATAGGGGGTTCTTCTATTAGAGCTTTTACGTAATTTCTTTAAAGTTGACTAGTGCACTTTAGAAGTGTCAAAGAATACTGTACCCCAAAATGTGATTCACTTTACCCGATCTCCTGCGATTTCTCGAATCGTTGCGGCGATTATCAACAAATCTTCATAAGATCGAGGACTAAAATCTACTTTTTTTTAACGATTTTATCAACTTCTCGATCATCACGTTCACTTTTTTTTTCTATTCTCTGAAAATCTGGGGTACAATTCAATTTCGTTTTTATCACTACTTTTTCAATTTGAAGACAATAAGATGGAAGAGGAGTGTCTGATAAAAACTGTAAAGAAAAGGATGGTTTGATTTCAGTTTAAAGCTGTTTACCATAATTTTTTGACTTTTTCGTCATCAGAAAGTGATAAAATATTTGAAAAAACATGTTTTTATGTTCATTTTTGATAAGATCAAGAATCAAAAGTTGATCAAAGTAAACTATAGATAAATTTCTTAAGTGAGAAATTTCTTTGTCGTGAAACTCACTCAATTTGTGCCCTTGCTGGCTGAGCCTCGTTGTTGTTGATGATAACGGACATTTTAAAAGGAAAGGAATTTGTTCTAAATGTTTACTGTAGGTTAAAAACGACTCAAGAATGCGATTTAAGTATGGTGTAGTTAGGAAAATCTAGAAAAGATATTCAAGATGGCAAAGTGAAAAAAAGTGGTTGGTGTGGAGTGAAACTATCGATATTGCTCTACTGATGCCGATACTCAAAAATAAAGCTCAAAACTTGAAAAAGCTTGACAAGCTATGACAAGTTGTCTTGATAAGCTATGATTTAAGATCAAAAATGAATCCCATAGATCATGAGGGGTGATGAGGCTTAAAATAGTGAATGGGGAAGATAAATCTCTCTCAAATCGGTGACAAAAACAATTTTGTGTTTGGTGAAAGGTAAAAACGGAGTTTCTTGTCTCACGTGTACATCTAGAGCGGAATGATTAGATAGAATCAAAAATGGGAATTAGAGAAAAGAAAAGAAAAGTGAATGAGGGAATCAAGGAGGGAATAACTGATAAGTGGGAGAGGGAATTCATGGAGAATCTAAAGAAATCAAAGAGATGATATTACGGAAGTCTCCTTTTTTGTGTGTCCCCCGACCCGTTGTGTTATCTTTGAAAGAAAGGGTCATGAAAACTCTTTTTCGGTTTTTTTCTTGAGTGAAACCTCATGATTTTGAAAAAGAGAACTAATACCTACCAGAGAGTTAAAATAGAATTGCATTAGAGTTGCAATTGGAAATTTAGTCAAGTTATCAAGGAATTGATATACTTCAATGAATGATGCTAAAGCTGCTTCAAATGACAGCTAATTTTGAATGTTACAAAAAAACAAGCCCGTCCAATCGATTCCCCAACCCTGAAAACCCATGGCTACAAATTTACTGAATATCTTTTTAGCTAAATATTATGAAGCTATCTGACTTGAGAAAACTCTAGAAAGAAAACTCAGCTATAGTCAGACTCAAAATAAATCTCTCCCAATTCTCTCAGGATTCTTTAGTCCAATCGATCTATTTGATATCATTTAAAAGCCTCAAGTGTCCACGTTAAAAATATATTAACATTAATATCATAATTTCTTGCCCTGAGTCGAAATTTCCAGATTAAATTAAGCAAAAAAAGAGCCTAGATTCCAGGCCAAAGATCAAGAACGTAGGTGAGTTTGGTTCTTGGTGAGTACCATAAGATACGCAAGATTGGATAAAAAGCAAGTTTACGGTAGCTTTCGAAAACGCATAGTACCAATCGTATTACTACATACTGTAGTTACAGTACTGGACAAATGAAATATCATATTTGAAAAAAGATCGTCACTTTCGAGCGTCTGTAACTCCCTTGTCTTTGAGTTTAAACTATTAATGTTATACATTTTCTGAAAGCTCTTTTCAAGGGCTACACAATGGTAATATTAATTTTTAGAAATACGGTAAAGACAAGGAAGTTACAGACGCGCGAAAGTGACGATCTTTTTTCAAATATGATATTTCGTTGTCCAATAGTGTAGGTCTCAAAATGACAAAATTAGAGTGATCATATCTAATTGATCAGTCTCAAATCCAAACATCATTCATTTATTGTTTGTTTGTTTCTCATAAAGAATCATTTTCTCTTTTTTGTGATGATATCAATAAAATTTCACTGAAATGAGCCTCTTTACCGAGAAAAAGACTCACCGCCTGTGATTTGTTTGCCAAACCCTTAAAAGAAGAGCGTTATCATCAAAATGGGCTATTTTTGTCCTTGACATGCGCAAAAAAAACACATACTCTATCAATATTTTATTGCAAAATAAATATATCTACACTTGAAATGAATAAATTAGCACCATAACGTAGTACCTGCAATAGCCTGTAGTTTGGTTTGAAGAAAATTCGCGCATACTTTTGGCATGTTTTTATATTAAAAAAATAGCTCTAACTATGAGCTTTAATATTTTAGTTAAAAAAAAGTAACTTTTAAGATATAGAATTGGTAGAAAATAAGCAAAACTATGAGCTTATTGCAGTACAATCGCCGTATTCGAAACCTCATTTCTTAGGCAATCTTGGTCCAAATATTTTGCTCCCCACTCGAATATTTGTACTTCCTTGTCGAATTGCTGTCTCGAAATCGTCGGACATTCCTGAAATTCTTTAATTCTTTATTCTAAAGCTTTCCCATACCCATCGACAACTCAAATCCCTCAACACCCCTTCCCACTTCTTTCGCGAAATCATCACGAACTTCTCGTAACTTTTCGAAATCCGGATTTGGTGTCTAAAAGGGTTAACAATAAGGTTGAAATTTTCAAAACGATTTTTTACATATCTACCCGTGGATAAATGCTACAAGATTAGAATTAGAATTTTGAGAAATGTACTCTGAGAAAGTTTTGTGATCTTTCTTAACAAATTGAAACATTTCAAACAAACCATGGAACTCCCTGCCACCGATCCGATCGTCATAAAACCAGAAAATTCAAGATGAGCACACTGTTCATCAACAAATTTCCCGAGTTCTTTTGCCTCATTTGGCTGTAGTCCACCTTTTTGTTCTTCATCTGATGTGTTCACCTGAGTCACTGTTTAATTTAGTATTCAAGCTATCGATTCACCTGTATCAACACTTTCACTTTCAATCCTCGTTTGTTCATTTCTTTTTCCAGAAGTTGAGCGTGTTTCTCATTGTCGAGTGTCTCGATACAGTAGAGATTCGGAACGGCGCAGATTTTTGAGATCTAATGGTAAGAGATGGAGTTTTTTGTTCAAGCTACATAAACAAATCAAATCAAATACACAAAGTAAAGAGATTGTCTTCAAGTACGAACCTTATTCGATTGCATTTGTCCAATGTAGTGCCATTTTATGTCTTGTAAATCGCGTAGTTCGGCCCCTTTCTCTTCCAACTCTTGCACGTAATTCTCGCCGAAATGTCTATAAAAGAAATAAAATTTGTTTTAATAGTGGAAAAAACAATTGAACTCCGTGTACATTTTCATTTTCAAAGTTTTTATTTCATTTGGACCCACTTTTGCCCAGCTTGATAACATTCGAGAATCAGATTTGAGGGTTTCGTTTTGGAAACTGCAACCAGCCTAAAATGAGAAGTTCAAACAAATTGTAAACGCAAAGCCCATTTATCAAATTTATCAAATTCTACAGAAAAATTCCAAATGTAAAAAAAAGATCAATTTACTCACCGAGGCGCCGTCGTTCTCCCACATTCTCGAGCAATCAAATGGATCGTTTCCAATATTTGCTTCAAATTCGATTGGATAACTGTCTCCACCACTGACATTTTCCCTGAAATTTGACTATTATTGCTTTTGAATGACTAATATTATCAAAAAAATCCATCAAATCATGTCTGGAAGAGAAGAATGATTTTAAGAGCTTGTGAAATGATTTGCGGTCATACACATTGAAAAGGAGTCACACTCTATGAGAGACATTAAAACAAAGAAATCGATAAATCCTAAAGAATTTTTAACGAAAATAAGACAGCGTACATAGTTTCAAGGTATTGTATAGTACGAAAATGAGAATAAATACCGTACCACTTACTGTAAACGTGTAAACGCAAACCAAAATCAATGTAAAATAAAAAGATTAGCGACGAATTTGGATGTTCAGCTAAATTACGGGGTCAAAATAAAACGAATGGAAATCTGAACAATTACACAAATTATTAATTGCTTACAATAGATGAATTTTAATATTCTCCGTACTCCGATAGATAATTCACTCCTGTCTGTCTCTTCTACTTAATGGCCTCCCTTACTGGCAATTAGCCAAACATTAGGAATCATTGTAGTTTCTAGCCTTCATTGAATTCTATTGAACTTTTAAATGATTGTTCTTCAAATTTGTCATGTTTTAATATACTTAGGTAGATAAACAATATTGCCAAAATTTAGATCACCATGGAGAAAATGACACTAGCCGCTCCACGATTCGCAATACCGAAAAAGAAAAAGAAAGTCGAGGAATTGTCGCAAGAGCAAGGCAAGTTTAAGAAAAACACTTTGAAATAGAGAATGAGAATACTGTTCGCAAATGTTAAATTGGTGATTCACAGAAAACATTATGCATTTTAGACTTGGTGGAGCCAGATTCGCGACCCGAGTGGCAAAATGTTCAACCAAACACTTCGCAGTTCACGAAATTGGAAGAAATCATACGTAAAAACCGATTTGACTCAAACATGCGACTCACCATCCACAAAGCTGAACAATTGAACAATCCGTGGCTCACCTATAGAGTGAGTTTTCTCTGTTTCATATAGTCAAATATTATGAAAATTTTTCTATCTCTCTAACTTTTCATTCTCGATCTTTTGTCTTTTGACACCAAAATAGGTTTCTGTGACAAAAAGTGCTCAAAGCGGAACTTTGAGTTTCATCGTTTTTGACTGCTCGATTCCACACATTTAAAAAAATTAACTAACGCGAGCTTTTCAGAATCTCTTAAAGCGCAATTTGTAAATAAAGAATAGGAATTTCTGATCAAACAAATCATAGATTGGTTGGTTCATTATTCATTCAAAAAGTAACCTTTAAAAAAGTGGACAAGACTTTTCGGCCAACCTGATATTTAGTATGAGAAGTACCGCAAAAGCCTAAAAGCCAGTGGGCAGCCAGACAAAGAAGACGCAGCATTCTTCCAGATTTCTACGTCGCCCCAAGAGGTATTTATTGGTTTTAGATTTAAATATTATACTTTATCAGCTTGCACATATTGCCGAAAACGGACTAGCTGTTGGAACATCTATAAATGACGATCTGGGCGATAGCGAAAGCGGTAGGAAGCAATATTTGACTGTAATTAGCGATGCCTGTTGGTTTTAGGTGTATACCTCTCGGCTAACATTGATTTTGCGAGCCCACAATGTTTCTTGGTCGGCCCTAGGGGTCCATGCATGATTCGAGTTCTGATATGTAAAATACTGAAGGGAAGAGTAAATCAGGTTTGTTTAGTTATCTTCTGTATTTTTGAAACTGAAAGCCTTTTAGGTGGGGCTTGGCTCGAAAAATTTGGATCCAACTTCTGGTTACGGTTGTCACATGGCTAAATCGACGGGTGAAGACTCTCGTAGACGAAGTCGCGTAGATGTATATCGTCAGCAATTGGTTTAATTATTTGTGTAGAAACTTAATTTTGTCTTATTTTAGATATACATGTATGAAATTAACGAAGATCTTGAGTCCGTGCTCGTTCCTTCAGGAGTTCTTCCGTATGCTTTCGTCGATGTGGCTATTGACACTAGAGCGTTAACCGATAAAAGATTGTCAGTTTTCATACATACAAACTTATCATTCAAAGTTTAGACGCCTACCAAAGTTTGAACTCTCGAGCTGCATCTACACTGGGAGGGTTCTCATAGTGAATACACCGCATACAGTCAACTTTCTGACAAACAGTGACGAGACCTGGAAGCCACTTGGAATGTAAACTTTTATCTGGTGTTTTCTAATAAGAACGATTGCAGAGAACCAACTCTCCATGTGAAAAATTTTGTCAAATGGAAAATGGCCCTTGAACAGTCGCCACTCTCGGTTAATATTAAGCTTGATTTCTTTAATTTCGAATGTTTAGGATTTGATGCAAAATGAATTTTTTGGCGCGCTGCTTCACAGGAAAGAGATTCAGGTGTTTTTCTTTCTTTCAAGAGCAATTATTTTTTGTTTTTAGCTATCCAATGGCTGGTTTGTGGCTTGTTTTATATTGGCTTCATCAGCACCTTCTGTTCCATTTACTAAGCTTATTGAAACCTTGAGCACCAATCAACTTGTAAGTGTATAATGCTTTATTGTTTTATCAAACTTTTTAGGTGGGTTTATGGGCCTCGGCAGATAACGTCCAAAGTTTACTGATTCCGTCTGGAGAGCTTGTCAATCGTTTGGGCTTGCCATCACACATCGAATCAGCTTTACATTTGATTGTGACTCAACCACGCTCATTCTATAGCTTTCATCAGGACACGCTCAAACAAATGTGGGTACTGTGCTGTTGGGCTAAATGAGTTAATGTTTAGAATGCTGGCAAGTCGTTACCCATCAACCAACGAGATTGTTCAAGGATTTCACCAACAACTGGATGATTACATCACCGAAGAATTTGACCGACACATAAACAGTCAAGCTGGGATTAATGCCTGTCATCGATTTGAAAGTAATTGAACGTCCTAAGCTTTTTAAGAGTTCCTTAGGCATGTCACATATCAATAAAGCCAAGCCAGAGAACAGTCGCTCGTCACCGACCTCTATTCTGCGTAAGAAAGGTGAGCGTAAACATCATCTATGTGTTGTTTTCAAAATATTGCAAAAACTTGTTGTTTAGATGTGCCAATCAGTGTAGCAAGTGAGCCTATTGAAGGTGTGTCAGAGCGCGACACTCAAGAGCGACTGAATGAACGAGAAAGGGAAACGAATCGACGTCCGACAATGATTGAAACGAACCAAGTTATAGTAGGGGTTTGATTTTTTTTTATTGATAATAAAGTGCTTGTTTGTACTTTCAAACTGAGTGTATGGTTTAGAATCCCAGAAGGAAAGGAAACGATAGCAATGAGCAAACAGAGGCTTCTCGAGACTTTAGACAACTATTTTCACAAGCCCTAGGCAGAACTCCATCAAGTGAGTCATTTTTACATAATTCTCATTTTCAAAAGTTTAGATGTCGCTGTTACCGAAGCTACTCCTGATGAGCAGTCACTTGAGTTGTCGATCTCTACTAATTCTCTACCTATTGAAGCCAAGAAAACAAAAACACGAATTTCGGACATGCCTATGCCCCCAGCTCACAAAGTGAATACATTTAACGTTTAATACATTTAGGCTTTGTTTTAGAAAGACGAATATGACCCTGGTTCCATCGATTTCATAAACGAAGAAGCAGTAGAATTGGCCGATGAAGTTTGTTTTTACCTCAAATAACAAACTCAACCTTAATTCTTTTTTGAAAACTTTTAGATTGCTATAAATGAAATTTAGGATATTGAGAATGCACCTTCACCGGAATCTATTACGAATTTGGACACATATGATGCGCCCTCCAGTTTGCAGGAAAATGACAATGTTGAGTGGCATGTGGTAAAAAAAGAATTTTCTGAGCATCGAGAACATTAAATTAAGGATTCTTCCATTGGGTCTCCAGAAACGCCTACAAATGACGAGGATTTACGAACAAACCTTGATAAGGTTAGGAATCAAGTGCATTCATCATTTTCTGTTTATGTCGTTATCTTTAGGAAGATATTCCGGAAAATCACGTCAACTCGCTCGTGTTTCGAACTATTTACAAGGAGAATGAACCAAATGAAGAACGCGCGGTGGGAAAAGGGGTGAATATGAGTATTATGATGATTTAGGAAGTAAAACAAACGGCCAAGAAGCTCGAAGATTTTCTTTCTGGATTTAGTTCTCGCTTTATAGATACATCAATGAATCGTGCGCCTGGTGAGCTTTTTGAGAGTTTGATCATGCTAGTGAAATTTAGCAAGTGAAAATGCCAACAGTCCACCACCCTCAGCCAGTCCATCATTTAATGAACAAATGTAATTCGTATTTTTAAACTCGTTTAACAAAACTTTCCTTTTAGTTCCCAGACAAAAGCTATTCCACTTGAAGGAGAGGTTAAGTTTGATGATCCTTCTGTACCTATGGACACCGATTTTCGGGTTTGTCTGGAGATAATATACTTGACGTCGGCTTTAGGATAACTTTGTTTCAAACAAAGATGTGGATCTTCGATTGAACCTTCCAGATGAGTCACAAAAATCGAATGGTGTGCCGACGAATAAAAAATTAAGTCAGTTCTTCTGTTTAATTTGATCGGGGTTACAGTAGGAACTTTCAGTTAAATAAATTAATTTTTTGATTATAGTGTGGCCTCCTTTAACGAAAAATCAAGAACTGGTTTACCAACAAGGAATTCTACGAAATATGTCTGAAGACCTACAAATTAATCCAGGAGTTCTACACAATACACAAAGGTAGCTTTTGATAAAAAGACAATATAAGTCATTTTTTAGACAAAGCGCTCCCTTTGAGAAAAACTCTAGACCAAAGCCAAGCCTATTACCAATGGCAAATGTGGGAAGCGCCGGACAAGCTTATCAAGATGGAAACATAGTTTATTTTTTTTTAATACCATTACCGTTTTATTTCTAGAGAATCATACCTAATCAACGAGAAACGGCTCCGCAACCATGGAATAATTCAACTTCTTTCACTGAAAATCAGCAAAGATCTGAATACGAGACGAAAGATCCAATAATGGATGAAGGCCCAGCTTCCCCAGTAGCCTTTCTTTGCTCTAAACTAACTCTAAAATATTACAGGACTTAGAAGAAGGAGAACTCTTTGAAGCCAAGGAAACTGTCAAAGCAATTCCTTCAAGTAGTGTTGCCGATTTGCGGGAGATCCCATCAGAGCAAAAGGTTTTGATTTAGCTTCTTTTAATAATAATATCTTTAGTTCCCTAATACGTCCCATTTTTTCCCTTCGTCTATGAAGCAGCCAATGCTTCCCTCAATGCCGGGGGTGAATCCAGCTTTTTCTGTCAACAGTACAAATCAACATTTTCGTCCGTCTTTGCCTCCTCAAGGATCACCTTTTGGTCCGTTTTCGCAACAATCACGTCAACCCCCACAAGGGACAATGAGGTAAATAATATTTTTTTTCTAACAAGTTAACGCTTAAATCATCTATTTACAGAGGAGGACCCAAAGTGACAATCATTATTCCCGATGGCATGTTGTTTATAGCAGGAACTGCTTTGTAAGTTTGCTGGCTATATCTTTGATGCCTCTACTCTTTACGTTATAAACAAATTTAGGACCCCGGATTTGCTGAAAAGAATCTTAATGAGACTGATGGCTCTTAACCAAGGACCTGACAAATATGTGATGCATTTACATCATCATTGTAACAAAGCACTACAAGATAGAATGTGAGTGCGAATTTTTTCTGCGTTACTCAAATACAAGTTTTAGTCTAACAACTCCTGAGAATACTCCAGCTGGGCAAATCCTCAGAGGCTTGGTCACTATAATAGAACGTTTTGCGCAGTACAATGTTGTGAAGATTCTTGCCAAGCATAACTGCGATTTGGACAATAGGTTAGTTTGTTACCATTTTAATAAAATTTTTATTGGATCAGTTGTTGTGACAAAAATTTTTAGATCTAGTGACGTGATTGTTGGTTGTTTACATCAAATTCGACGAGCTCAAATTACTCCAACGACAATTATTTTTATGAGCAGTATGTTAAAGTGGCTAGTTTTTATCGTGCTGTTTCTAGATGCTTCGGTCGGAGCTGTATTTGGACGACGAATCATTCAAGATGGTTTTGCTTTGGAATCTCCAACAGATTTGGCGTCAAGATTGAGTGCTTAATATTTTTGGTTTTGTTTTATTCGTTGTTTTACTTTGCTTGATTTTTTTGTCGGGTCCAAAGAAGGGTCACAGAACATTCTATGGTCTTTTTCTTTAACGGATAGTGGAAAATTTTGTTACTGATAAAACGATGCAACTGATTCAAAAACGACAAGAATCCTCAACGCAATAAGAGAAATTTTGAGGTTAATTATTTTTCGCTTCTAGTCTTTTTTAATGAGACACCATCGTAGCCCCTTTGCGTTGTTAAATTTCTATTTTTACTTGGTTGTCATCATTTTTGCATTGGGTAAATGTTTAAATATGTTTGGAAGAAATTAGCATTTGATCGTCATTTAAAAGCAACAAGCAGTCAATCGGCATAACATTTCCACACAACATATTCACTGCTCTTTCTATATTCGGTTTTCTCTATTACCCGGAAGAGGAGAGTCCGACCCGGTCCGTCCGTTTTTCCATCATCAGCCACCCCTCCCCTGCCGGGGAGGGGTGTCTCTTACCCCATACCATGACCGCTTCACCACCAAAGTTGCTCGAAAGAGACTCTAAATACTTGCGTCCGACGGTGAACTTTGGTGGTGAAGCGGTCATGGTATGGGGTAAGAGACTCTCTCTTGTTATGTATATTAATCTTGTTTTTTGGAGCTATGGCAAGAAGTTCACCGGGTCCATTGGTCCTTCTCAACTCGACTCTTGATGCCCAGCGCTACAAGACGCTACAAGACGATCCTGGAGAACAAATTTCTTCCTTTTTGCGACCGCCAAAATGGGACAAGGATGGCTCCTCTACCCAGGACAACGCTCTTTGCCACAAGAGTCACTTGCTTATGGGCCACACTATTCGACTTGCCAATGGAGGAAGTGTTCGACTACTCGGATGGTTCCGCGCGAATCGTGTTCAACTCGTTTCAGCTTCTCCATACAGCTCCGATTTGGATGTTATTGGACACCTATGGGCGTTTATCAAGACGAAACTCAAGGGAAGACGGTTTAGCTCTAAAGGGGATCTTTTGGTACTTCGTACGGTGAGTTTGAGTGACAATTGCGCCACAAATTTTACGCGATCTAGTTCACAGTATGCCCCGGAGGCTCCAAGCGGTCATTGCAGCTAAAGGCGGACCTACAAAATATTAAATTTTTCGCCTCTATGTATGTGCCGCCAAGACTTTTGTCCATTGTTTTTGTGACCTTTTTGTATTTGACGCTTATTTTTGTTGTCTAAAATAAACTTTCGAGTTCAATGCTTGGTCATAGCTAAAAGTAGAGTAAAAATGCTCAAAAATACTTGTGACAACTTTTTTATAGCCTCGAGAAGGTTCCTAAATTTGCGTTTGAAAGTTGCCACCCAGGAGCCGCCAAGACTTTTGCCCATGACCGTATACAGGGCGTCCCAAAAAAAATCACTTCGGGTCAAATTTTAAATATTTCCTGTGGCTCAAGGTAGTAGGTATGGTGGGAAAATTATTTTTTTGGGATCGGGAAATTTTGATGTTTTTTGATGACTTTTACTATATTATGACTCCCAATACATGGAATTTCTGGGCCACCATGGTCACCACCACCATGAGACTTTTGCCATAAAATTAAAACTTTGTGGTGCATAATAAACAAAGTGAACTGGATTCGATGTGGAAAAAGATACTTTATTAAATAACAACTCGTCAAATTAATAGCTTTCAATACCAAGATCAATAAATTCTTAATCGCTGTCGTCATCGACAATCATTTTCTTCCGTTGAGCTTTGTTGCGTCGGAATTCCTGAAAGTTAAAACAATTTAACTGCAAACATGACCAACGAGCTTAAAGTACAGAATTCTTACCGCATCTGAATCCGAAGAATTATTTTGGTTGTCTCCGCGATTAGATTCGGTTTCACTCTCACTCTCTAGGTCCAATAGTTGGGGCGTCTTGATATCGTCGTTTAATAGAAGAAAGCGATTCAGGATCTAATTTTGCGTATGATAACATTGGGAATATGTGTTGAAATTACCATAATCATCCTCTTCCCCATGATAAGTTCGAAAGTCGCGCTCACGACGACCTCGTGCCTGCGTTGCAAACTGTGCACGAATTGCTTGACGATACCGTTCTTCTTCCTTGCGGACGGTTTCCTTGATGGATTTGAAAATTCAAACAACACAATGGCTCAAACCTGTCGGATCTTTTCTGGGTTCAATCCAGAATCAGCAATCATCTTGATCTGAGCACCCTTCCGCGTGCGTTCTGCCATCGACATAGTAACCTAAAAAATTTCAAAATGTATTTCGGTTATCAAAATAAATGCTGCTGATACCTTTCTGTGAGTCTTCGAATCTGTTGAATGAGGTCTGAAAGTACATCGCTCATCAAATACTCCTTGTCCAATCAATCCAGCACCTTGACGAAGATAAAGATGATTGTGGTCAAGCATCGGGCGCATTTCAATGTCGAAAATCTCACCACCAAGATAAAGTGACATGCTGAAAAAGCAATAAAAATAAGTTCTTCACAAAATTCCTTACGTTCCGTCCGACCATTTGACAATCTTTGAGTTGCTTTCATACTGTTCCGTACCATCTTCTTTGGCCACTTTCCTCCAACGAATTGTATTTTCTAGCTAAATATTATGAAATTTTATCTGCATTTTATCATTAAAAAAACCTTGAGTTTGAGCCTTTGTCGTCCTTCTTCGTCTGCTAACTCCTCTTCGCTGTCGGAGAAATCTTCAGGGTCGAAAGCCTTTGCCTCAAGTGAAAGGAAGTTTGGCAGTTTGACAAAGACAATCTAATTTTTTGAATTACCCAATTTATAAAAATAAAAACCTTCTCTCCCAGATCTATGTCCGTTTTAGAAGAAACGGCCTGGATGACTGCTGGAGTTTTATCCTCTTCTTCACCATCTGGTGGTGTGCCTTCGTGGTCTTGTTCCCTTCCCTCTTCCAGATCGTTGTCTAAAAATAGGAAATAATAGTTAAAATTACACTGCTCACTATCAGCCTCAGAATTTGATGAAGACATATCATCTCCGAACAATTGTGAATCTTGCGATTGTTTCTAAAATCTGTAGTGTTTTTAGGTGTCAAGCTGAGTGTTTAGCAAATAGGTTTAAAACATACAGGCTCAACATCGTCCTCTTCGTCCGATGTTTCAATTACACGTTTTTTGGTTGGAGAAATATGATCATTGTCTGAAAGTTAATTACTGAAATCGGACAAAAAAAGCTGCTGGCCAACCTGGAGAGTTTGAAGGTGAACGGTGAGAAGGAACTGATTCTTCATCGCTGCTAATCGGCACTTGTTTACGACTTTGTGGTGACCTTTCCGATGGAGTAGAACTTTTTGAAGAATGTGCCGAGTTTGGCCGATCTTCATCCTAAAAAAAATATTGTGCTGATAAAAGTAGTTACTAACATTTTGCCTTTGGTCCCCGTCGCTATCGCTATTCGAGCTATCGGTTGACATTTATATCTAAATTTAATCCATACAAATGAAAGACAATAACAGCTTTAAAAAACTAGAGCAAGATTTAACAAAAACAAAAATACATCACAAAACAATCAAGTTTCCTCAGGTTTAGCCTTTTTCTCCCTTTCAATGTTGTCGGCAATGCGTAGTTGAACAGGGGTTGAACGCGATGGACGGGATTTTTCGTCTTGAACTTCTTCCAAAAGAGCAGTATTGACGACTGGCTGCTTGGGCTTGATCCATCTGGGATAAACCTTGTCGTGTAACCGCCACGTTCCATCGACGACCGCAATGTGGTTTTCAAACACCACGTATTCGACAACTTCACGCGGCTGCGTTTCTGAGCCCAAAATCAATTTTCCGAATCGATCATAGAGCGCCAACTTTTGCTTTGTGTGCATACGCACAGTGACCTGTGCTATGTCGTTGCCCGATTGGTATGGCATATCCGAGCAGCGAACGGAGACAACTTGGTGCGGTTCAAGAACCTCGACGAGCTCCCATTTGATCGATCCCTCATCGACGTCTGGCCACATCTTTTGAAAAGCGTGCTCGGTGATAAGTTTCAAAAGTTCTGGCCGATTCCCTTGCCATCAGAGCCTTGTGTGCTTCAACATAAACATGTTCTGCGGTCGGTCCAAATGTTTTTTCGAAAAAGATGCAAATCCCTCTTTGTTTTTTATCCTTCTCGTTCCATTTCTATAGGTATGCCAGCGGTGCAGACCGGCTTGCGTTAGTTCCTTGAATTTTGCTTTGCCGTTGTCTATCGGTTGATTCGTCCAAAACGGCAGCTTTTCTTCCAAAGTGACATATGGATCAATAACAGCGTAAAAAGAAGAAGTCGTTGTTTGTGCCTCCTGCCAGACTCGAGGTGATATATCTTTGTACGGGTTGATGCCTTTCTTAAGCAACTCAATCCTCAATCGATCAGGCGGGAGGCTGTCCAATTCCTTTTGTTCCTCGTGATCGGGTAGATCCATGAGAATCGTCTTCTTGCCACGCAATTTTCGAAACGCACGTTCATTCACATGAGTGTTACGATTGGCTCGATTTGGGTTTGAGCGTCGAATTCCGAGATATAATTGCAAATCCTGTCTTTCCATGTGATGATGAACCTCGCGCCACGAAGAGCTCTTCAAAATGGGGAGTCGGTTGAGGATCCCCCGTGAAAGCATCCTTCCTAAAATTTCAACAATTATAAGAGACTTCAAGAATAAAAGCACAAAAGAAAAATAATCGATGGGTAATTAAAATTAGATATTGAAGTTAATTTTTTCAAACTAAACGCTGTATACGGGGGAAATTATATGAAAAGGGCTACTCGTATTGACTATGCACATTATCGCCCACATAATAAAAAGCAGAGAAAAATCTTACCCAAAAGATGTCGTTTTCAAAGCATAAGCAAGAACTCAAGCAACAAAATTCATAATCTCACTAAAATACCCTACAAAAAGGATAGGTTATTAAAAACAGATCTTCAGTTTAAACTTTAAGTGATGAGAGTTTTATACGGAAAGCTCTGTGCTTATCAAAAGCAAATTAGGATTTTCTCTCCCCACTGCTTCTCAAATTGTAGTTTTTTTTGCGTTTCACACCTTTTTCTTTTGTGTTTTAATGTTTTTTGCTATCTTACATCTCTTTTTTAGGTTCGCTAGCCAGCGTTCCGTGTATGAGCCAAATTCAGGATATCTCACAGGTAGCTATTTTCGAAACTACAGAAAGTTTTACTTTGTACGTTTATGAAAGTTGCCTTTTAGTTACGTGAGTTTCTTACCGTGTATAACACCTTGACGGAGCGTTGCTTCAACAATTGCATCAGTGACTTCAACGCCCATAAGCCATTAGTACAGGAACAGGACTGTGTCAATAAGTGTGAGTTTTTTCGTTTATAATATATGTTGACTGCAGAACATGACAAGTTGCTGTAATCATATAGGGATTATAAAAGGATCCGGTACCGGAGAGGGACCACTTTTGGCTTGCTTAGTCGAATCTAGTGTTTTGTCGATACTTCTCTTTTATTCTGAAGAAAGAGATATATGCTGAAGCGATTGGTGCTAATTTAAGCACGTTTTGATAATCCTATTTGATGGTTTGCCCTGTGTTCTAGCCTGCTGTACTTTAACCACCGAACGTTATCACAAAGCTGATGTCACTTGAAAGCTACAATATTAGCTTGAAACATGTTGGAAATACTATAAAATTAGCAACAATCGCTTCAGCATATATAATTACCCTGAAATCGAAGAAAAGTATCGACACGAACTGCTCAAAACACTAGATTCGACGAAGCCAACAAAAGTGGCCCCTCCCAGCCACCAAAGCACCAAGGATCCTGTCGATTTGGAGAAGCTGATCGTTTGTCATATCTGTACTTTTTCAATTTAGGTATTGACAAGTCTATGCGAGTGGAATCGTCGTTTGATGCTAAGTTTTGCTGAACTTGGGCCCAAACTTTTATTCAAGCAAGGACAACCTACAGGAACCGAGAGTGTAAAAGTAAATTTGCGTTTTTAAATGTTACAGTTATATTTTTAATAGGAATCCTTCAAGGAGAAAAATGAAAATCATCAATGAGCACGGTTTTCGTTGTGATGGGCGCAAAGCACAACAGGTTTTGCTTTTGCTGAGCTAAAATTGTTTAGGCTTTAGCGGATAGCGGAAACCCAATAGTTTAGATTCGAAATATTTCTGCTCAATTAGGGCATGGATGCCAGCTCGGAGGGGCGGCTTATCTTGTTCAAGGCAATACGCAAGTAAAGGATTTTCGAAATTTTTATAAAGGGCTCTATTTTTAGGTAATATGCCATGTTTATGGTCCACATGAGGCAACGCAGCGTTCTCGAATGCAAGACGATCGTTGCTTTATCAACTGCCAATATGAACGCTTTCTTAAAAGCCGTTCGAAAAAACAAAACAATATGAAGAAGTAAGCAAATTAGTTTGGCTTTTGATTTATGCGCTACTTTTTTTTTGTATAATGGCAACTTTCAGACGGACCGGAAAAGATAGAAAAAGCGGCGATGTTGAAAGGCTCGTTGAAAAAACTTTTGAAACCGCAGTCTTTACAACGAATTTCCCCTCGTTCGCAAATTGATATTCATCTAATGGTAATTGAGGTTGTGCCATTTTATGTCGGACTTGGGTTAATAGGTAACTTTTAAGGAAGACGGCTCCCTTCTATCAACTTGCATCAATGCAGCAACGTTGGCTCTATGTGACGCCGGAATCCCAATGAAAGGTGTTGTATCGGCGACTACTTGTGGAATAGCTGAAGGAACGGTCATTTGCGATTTGAATAACCGAGAAGAGAACGATCTTGTTCCTCGAATAACGGTTGATATTTGATTTTACCCACAAATGCACGATCTTTTCAGTTGGCTACAATTTCTGGTCGAGATGAGTGTGTTCTTGTAGAATTACAGAATCGAGTGCATGTTGCCCACCTTCCAAATTTGCTCAATACCGGCAAAGTAATAATTTTTTTTTGTTTTGAGTGAATATTGACTTTAAGGCTATGTGTTTGGCGGTTCACGAATGTCTACACACTGCGATTCGCGACCATTTGCTTCATACAATTCCGATTTCTTAGGTCCTTTTGCTTAGTTGTTGTTAATTTTTATTATTTTATCAGTTTTTGAATAAATCTTTTGTCGACGTTTTTAAATGTGATTACACTTTATTTGGTGCAATGGAACTATTTGAAACTAGTGAATAATTTAACAATTAGTCGATGTTTTGCAGGGCGAACGAGTCTCGGGTTATGAGGCGATTAAGTGTTTTGAGTAGAAATTACGTTGCTTGCAGGGTGAGCTTTCATGTTTACGCAAAGTTCGATTTTGGTTTTATTTCATGTTTCTAAAGGACCGTACCTGATTTTCAGTCACTGTCGTCAGTTGCTACAAAAGAAAACGTCTTTGAAAGTTTAGTTGACAATCTTCTCAGCGAAAATCCGACTTCGAGTAAAATTTTATGTTAAATAGATTTATACAATAATAAATTTTAGATTCAAATGATAAATCACCAACCACTTCAAGATTGCCAAGCAAAAGCGGCTTTAGCCAAGTATCTTTTCTCCATGCAAGCACAACTTAAACAACTGTTTAGCTGGCGAATTCACCAAAGATAAACCTCAATGAAGCGTTGGAGCTACTGCATGTCGCAAAAAGTTACAATATAGAGAAAAACGAACGACTCTTGTTCGCGAGTAAATTTTAATTTTGCAGTTTAAAATACATAGCTTTTCAGGTTAATTCAAAAGGTTGAATTTGATCCGGATGATACATTGAAGCTCAATGAAGAGGATTTAAGCACTGCGCTTGCTGTAATGATTGAAACAACAATTGGGAACTCAAAGTCGCCTTTGTTTGAGGCATTATTACAAAAAGTTCAAAGAATTGACCGAGGTAACTTTTCTGAAAAAATAACTTGCTATATGAACTTGATTTTAGCAAGAAAATTGCGATATCAACGTTGATGTGTTAATTCGTTTAATGTCTGCCGCGAAAAAGCTCAATACTATTTCCCTTCATCAATTCAAGAAAAACTTCATTCAGAGCTGTCAAAGCGAATCAGGTTAATATTTGATTCAATTCTTATAGCTTCATTTTTAGTACCACGTCAATGCCACGTCAACTACTTGGTATACTAAAAAAGTTCTTTGCCAAATAACTCCGATTCGCTAAAATTGGTACTCTTTCATGATATAAACTAAAAAGAAATTGATTTAGATTGCAAGTTCGGCTAAAAAGTTATTGCCAGTGATGAATGTTGACGAATTAGTTTCACTAATCGAACAGTTTGCATCGAGAGGAAATCGAGATAAGGAGTGTATTGATCAAGCTATAAACCGGATAGTCATGAGGTGAGTGACTGCAAGGTTAAGTCTATGATGAAACCTATAGTTAGTGCACGACTTGATACTTTGGTGGTTGGAGGGCACCTATATCTTCGATATTTTCACTTTTTTTTTTAAACGAGTAATGAGCACGAGTTTCTATTTTTAGCATAGATTTACTTTAAAAACCTGACTTTTTCGACCTCGGAAGTAATGCAAAATCAAAGCTTTTGTTGATATGTAAATTTGGTCTTTATGTATAAATTTATGTGTTTACATTTGGCTTTGTTTAGCCGTAATGGCGCATAGTTGAGGCGTACTTAAGCAGGCCCAGGTTGGGGGTGGGTGCTGCAAGCTCTTTGGGAAGTAGTTGGGGATGTCCCTGAGCTATCTCTAGAGAGCTTGCAGCACATACCCTCACCCCGGGCCTGGCTAAGTGTAGCTCAACTATAAGCCATTAAACTGTGACTAAATCTTTCGAGGTCGAAAGTCGGCTTTTTAAAAGCAAATCTATGCTAAAAATGCGAAATTCGTGCCCAGCGTACTCGTTTACCCCGGAAAAAGTGAGAATCTCGAAGATATAGGTGGCCCCCACCACTAAAGTACGCACGGCTCTTGCATAATTACCTACATGTTTTAGCTCGCAGTCCTTAAGTGTCAATCAAGGCGTGATCTTATTAACCTCTTTGTGTCGCCTACATATCTTTGATGCTCGGATTATTAGGAAGGTTTGCATTTCTAATGATATATATTCTTGAAAATTATATGTAGATTGTCAATGATCTCAACGAAAAGGGTCTGATGGAGCTTAAAGATTGGAATCAAGTCACATCACTTGCTAATTCTTTAACCCGGTACATAACCCATATGAAAAATATTATTTAATTTTAGCTTGCGAGTCGCCAATCCCACTTTGTGGAATATGCTAGGTCAGTGGGTGGTAGAAAAGTTTGCGTCCAAAGATGTCGAGAAGATTGGATTATTTGTCAGTGGAATGGCTCATCTGGGTGTAGTAGACAAAGTATGCGATTTTCGGCATTGCTAATTGCAGCCTGAATTTTAAGCATGGCAGAGAGCTTGCGACACGATTAGCAAAAATTCTCGATAAACAGAAAGCCAAATCGGAGAATGTTTGGCTTTCCAGGTAACTTTTAGTTAACAACCGCCTTTTAAAGCTAATTTTAGCATGACATCATTGGCATATTATGGGGTGTTGCCTGGTCATCTTGCAGAAACTATATTAAACAAGGATTTTGTCGCCCATCTATGCAACTCATTGAAGTAATGATTAGTTTTGATTAAACCGCCTGGAATTTTAGGCAATCACCGGAGAACACGATGTACCATCTTTTGCGCATAATGCGTATAAACAGTTACGTGAAAAACTGCATACAAGACTATCACGGACCGACTTTTGATCTTGCCAAAGAATTTCGAGCAATTCCAGAAATGGTGAAGCTTTCAAGCATAACTATACCTAATCTTATAGCCGCTTTAGACACAAATCGCTAGAAAACTGAAATATGGTGGCAACTCAAAAGAAGAGGGCGATTTTCTTGATATTCTTTATAAGGCAAGTTTTCAGACACGTGTTTATGACAACGGAATATCTTTAGGTGACACCTTTAAGTCATTGTCGGGCTCCTCGTTTACATGAAAGCGGCACATATGTTGAGGCTGAAATCAAGGTAAAAACGATGAGAAACAATATCTTGCTTGAATTTTATCAACTGATGTAGCTTTTAATCGAGCGACGTTCTAACTTTTAGCCAGTGGAATTCGGCTCAACAAAATGCATTGCGGTTAATGAATGGGCAAATGACATCACGGACAAAAAGACCAGACCAATCCTCTATTTTCCTTGGAATCAGGTTGAGTTTTTAACTCTTCATAATTAACTTAAGTTTTTCTTTGCAAATATCAATAACTAAATCTATATGTCGTAGCCGATTATGAATCAAATAATTTCGCTAGCGAAAATCATAATCGGCTAGCCGATTATGAATGAAAGTAGCCTTTTCTAGAAATTTGTCGTCAAATGCAAATTATTATGTTGATATTTAATTGTTTAGTGCTGTTGTTGTCAAGGTAACTCCTGACGTTTTAACCACGTTTATTGAATTTAAACAAAAACATATCAACAAATTTTTTAGAGTTAAACAATAACGACAAACATAACAACAATAACAAAATTAACAAGCCAAAAGATTAGCAAAGGTTTACAAAATTATCCCTTGTTCAAGGAGGAATTGCTATGGTGACATCGGCTATTACAGAGGACGTTGGCTTTCGACAGGCACACCGTCCATTCAAACATCCATTTGTGCAGTTGCAATGCTTATGGCCGAAAATAAAAAATAGTATTAATTTTTAAATGAATTTGACTTAATATCGCTGAACTAGATTAAAATAAACTCACCTTGCGATCCAGTCAAAGACTCGGCTCCAACAGCGGCTCGAAACGACGTCTCAACATGTGGCACTTCTTCAGCGGTGATGAAATTATTATAGGCCGGTTCGAATTGATTCCTTGATCCCTTCTTCAGCTCGCATTCATCACAAAGCTTGACAAATATTTCAATAATCTCCTTTGAAATTCCATGAGTCGCTAAGTTCCTTCCACATAATATCGCGCCCAGCGTGTCCTAGTCGTTTGTGAATGTCCATCAGTAGATTAAAGAGCTTCTCCTTCTTGACCACTCGCTTTGGTTGATTTTTTTGCCCGCTTCCGTGACTGTAGAGATTCGCCTGGTCCTGTTCGTATCGAAGAGAGAAACGATTTAGCAAATTGACAATCATCGCGTCATTTTTTCTTCTTATCGTTTCTCTCGCTGAATTCTTTGATTTTCACAACGATTTCATTGTATTTGTCAGCAGACGGTATCAAAATCTATAAAGCATGATTAACAAGTGGTAACTAGTAACGTATTACGGTTCAAAACATTTAAATTCTGGGTCGAAATGGGAAAGTTGCCGATCCGTACTCGAACTGGGGGAATTGGGGTTTTACCAACTACAATATAAAAAATAATTTGCATTTGACGACAAATTTCTAGAAAAGGCTACTTTCATTCATAATCGGCTAGCCGGTTATGAATGTTTTTCGATTATGATTTTCGCTAGCGAAATCATTTGATTCATAATCGGCTACGACATATATACTTTTAGATTCATTACACATACGATTTGACAACAAGCAATAAAAAAGACACCGATGTGGATGATGATCACGGTAGAGAGTCACGTCTTCTTGGGTTTCATCAGATGGGGATTCAATTGTTAAGAATGGAAGGTATTTTTTTTGTTTTTGTTTTTTTTTAATTTAATCAATTATTCAGGTTACAATCCGCTCGTCATTCTTGATACCGAGCTGAGGCAACATGCTGAAATTTCAGAAACAATATCTTATTTGAAAAAAGAATTTCTGTATAGATTTTTGCAATCATGCTAGTTATCGTGATTTTTGTTTTAGTTAGGGTATTTAGTTAGTTCAGTGTATCATTTGTTTCTATGGTTTAATAAAAAGTTGTTACTTCATAAAAACTATGTTGATGAAACGTCATTTTGTGCAAGCCTCTATCATAAAAGTCGTTTGAGAAAGTTTGTAATTTTTGATCGTAATTTAGTAGTTTTTGGCTGCACTTGAAAAAGAAGTCGAATCACCGAGACTTCGCAAAAAAATAGATGTCGCTTCCGCTGGTTGGTTTGTTTTTAATTTTTTATACATTAAAATAAAATCGCAACGCAGTTTTATTCAATGAACGATTTATAACTTTAAAATTTTAGAATGTCATCCAGCTTGAGTGTGAAGCCGGGGTAAGGGTTATTTTACAATCGTTTTGCATACTTGATTTTAGAGGTTTGAAAAAAATGTGTGGACTATGCTCGATGAATCAATAAATAATCTTCGACGAAGCGATGGTTCATTTTCTCTATTTATGATCTACCGGCCTTCTGAAGTAACTTGGCTTATCAAAGAGCTTGACATACTAATGATGTTCATTTAGACAATTGTAGATGGAAAAGAGCTCACGTTTCCGATTTTGGGTTTAATTCCATTCCGAAATGAAAGAGATCCAATGAACCTGGTTAGAAATCATGAAGAACGTGAAATATATCCATTGATTCAAAAACTGGAGTCAGGTTAAGAATTTTAGCAATAAACAGCAATTTTCTAGATATCCTTCGATCCCTTCGATCGTGGGAGCGGGAAAAACGATTGATCAAGCACGTATAAATTTCGGTGATACGATAGAAATCCATTTCGAGACCATTCCATATTTGATCTATCGAATGAGGTTTGTTAGATGGCTTTATTATGCGGAATCCCAATACATATTTATTTTTCAACAATATACTTTGAGCATCATAAAATTTATTTAGAATTCGGGATAAAATTGCTTCACAATGGGTCAGTTGCGGAGTGGAAGGGAATATCGATTATTACATCTGTTTTGCACATCCGAAGGTTTGGTTATTTAATGTTTAAGCGATAGAATGGTTTTAGAAACTGTTGCACTTTTTGGGTGAAAAAGAAAAATCGCTTTATGAACTGACTCAACAACGCTTTGGAATTTTAGATGAAAGTATATGTTGCATTTGTAAGTTTTCTCTTTCAATTGACATCTCGAAATATGCACATTTAGGTAGTGAGAATTTGATTGACCACTCCTACAAGTGTGGTCACATGGTTTGTTATAAATGTTTGCCCCGCCTACAAGGAAAATGTCCAAACTGTCAACGGCATGGTAGCATCTATACGTATTTGTTATATTAATCTTTGATATTTAGGTCCACATTTTCGTGTACGTTATTTAAGTTCTTGTTGTGTGATCGATGGTTGTTATTTGGAGAAAGAGGGCAAACCTTTTTTGTGCACATCCATGCGGGTAAGTAACTTTAGAGTAAGTACTATTTAAAAGACAAGTAACCACGGGTATGTTAATTATTCAGTTGCAATTCTTTTATTACAAAGTTTAGGTGCGTCTATGGACAATGTTTACCCACAGGGAAAATTAATAAGACGTATTGGGCATTCGAAGATAAAGATGAAAAAAGCAATCGTTGGAAGCTCGTGAGTTTTTTATTATTCTCAAAAAACCTACGTAGATGACAGTCCTCAAACTTTTAAATTTTAATTTAGAAGGCAGATCCGCAAACCGGCTTGCATCCCGAATGTCTTCGCTGTAAAAGATGTGTTTTAGAATTGATCAGACTGTATTGGTAGCTGTCGTATTTATTCTAATAGAAGCTCAGACTCCAATAGAAGCAATTTTGTGGTGATGGTTAAAAATAGAAGCACTAACTATGGATATTCAGCTTAGTGGACTGAATACCCCGAGTTTTGAGCCTTTAAGAATATAAGTCTATATAAGAATTTTCTTGAGAAAAATAGCATTCTTTCACATTCGTTTTGCATAAGTAGTGACAATTTTGATAATCTTTTCTTGTAATTAGGAGGTTATTTGGATTGAATTTATAACTTAGACTAGGTAATTAAACTTCGTTGAGCTTAAGATAATTTATGCCATAAAATTCTCACAACTTTAAACATTTTGACGTTTTATAGTTTAATAGTCAATCCTTTAATAAAGAATCTTTTTTGCTTGCTAGGGAATGTTGTCAAGTCAAGTTCGAGTTTTCACATGAGATCTGGCTTCTGATAGTTTTCATCGGGGATTCTGAATCTACTTTTAGTTTTTTGGAAGGCTTTTGTAACGCGAGATATTTGGCATACAAAATTTGGCCTTTTTTGCCTGGTTACAAGCTTTTCTCATCATTTCTTAAATGTGCTCTGATGACCTAGTAGGTAGTGTGGCCGCGTTTGAAACTTTTTTGCCCCTGGTTCGAAGTTAGCTCCTTCTTAGATTCTTGCATGAACTGCTTAAAAATCATTGCCAAAGTTCATTATTGCTTAATCAGTGCATATTTTATCGAATTCAATTCAATTGATCAAATCGCCTTTGAGGTTTTATAATTCTTTCAATACTAGTCCGAATCTGATTTGGAAGTTTGTTTTTGCTCACATTTATATGGGGTTGTAATAAAATGATTTGTACATTTTTGTTGTTTTTGGTACTTTCTATTTGAGCTAACGATTGTGTATGATTCTATTGAGTAAATAAATTATGTTCTTAAAATGTTATTTCAAGGGATTGATTCACATTCTAACGTTTATTTTACGCGAAAGGTCAAATATTTCCGGGCTCTCAGTGAGGAAAAAAGGGGGAATGAGGGGTGAGAGGGAATCGGATCAGTAGTGGAGAGAACTGCCCTTTAGGCGGGAAAAATAACATTCAAAAAGTCCGGGTCGAATCTTTCTTTTTATATTTTCACTTGGAAATGTGAATTTACAGATTGAAATTTCTTGTTTTTTGATGATAACAATATGTAATTGGTTGAGGCGTGTTAGATGGCAGACGCGAGTGTTTTTATTCAAAGCTGGTGTCGTCAAGAAACCGCCGGAGATTTCGCCGTTGCAAGTAAAGTTTTAGATTTAAGAGTCACCTCCTTGTTTTTAGTGGTTGGCGGCACCTAAACAAGTTCGGATTCCTTCTTCTTTACTTGACGATTTAAATGAAACCGAAAAATTACGATGTCGAAGCGTGGAGCGGGAGGTAATGTACAACACGTCAAAAATTAATTAACTAAAAACAAAATTAAAGTAGTTAACTTTAGGTTCAATTAATATCGCAGCTGTCACCATTGTTTCCGTCAAGTCTCTTACTGCAGGATTGGCGGTTTTTAATAGAATGCCAAAATATTAAGCAACGATTGGAACATTTGAAAGTAGGTATGTTAATTACGAGTAAAAATACATTTGAAAACCAAATTATGACTCTTATTTAGTTCTTGAAAAAGCTGGAAAATGAAAAAACTAAAACGAGGAAAGCCCAAAAATCGATCGATTCGTCATCGAAAGTGATATTTATGAAGGATGATTGTCAACTGCTTTCAATACCCGGATTTGCACTCAAACGATGGGAAAATAAGGTCATTTTTAAAATGAATATTTCATATATTATACGTTTTTACAACTTTTGTAGATAAAATTTCTGATTTTAGATTTCCGGTGCTCGGCAACTTATTCCATTTCGTCTAGATGAACATCCGAAGCTTGTTGTCGATTGTCGTTATTTTCCGCTACTTTCACCGCGGGGTGCAAACTTGACTGCTATGCAGGTATAACAGTTTTCTTTGTCATTAAGGCTGTTCAATAAGCTTATTTTATTTGAAATTCTTAGTTGCAATATCTGATCTCTGCAAACAAGACATTACAGCACCCTTGGCCACTCTATTTTATGAATTGGGGGAACGATAAAAGGCAAGCACAAATGCCATTTTCGTGACAATTATAATTACCCAAATAGTTTTTAGGTTTTTGGATCTTCAAGAGAAGCACCTTGCCAGTTTCTTTACAAAGGATCAAATAAATGTCATCGTTTCTGAGTCAAGTTATGTGGACGTGCTTCCAAAGCAAAATTTGATATATTTAAGTCCAGACGCTGATGAGGAGCTAACTCAAGTGAATTTAAATATATAGTTGTTATAAATAACGTGTTATAAATAAATAACATATAACACACTGTGTTTTAGATCAACTCGAAAGATATCTTTGTGTTAGGAGGAATTGTGGACCGAACTGTGGAAAAGAACTTGCATCCACAAGCCTCTAAACAAACAGCATTACAAGATGGCATTCTTTGTAAAAAGCTTCCGTTAGATCGGTAATTTTTAATCGTATGTTCGATAACAGACTGATAAATTCTATTATTTAAAAATTTAAAAACATTCCGAAGTTCTAATTGGATTCTTAATTAAGGTATATCACATGGAAAAGTGGCTCAAAGTTTCTTACTCTTCTCGCAGTTCAAGGAATATTACACGATGTCTACGAAAATGGAGGTGATTGGTCTTCAGCCATTAAAGACCATATACCCGTCCGAAACACGAGAGATGCTTCTGAAAAAATCTATGCAGTCGGATAAAACATAAAAGAATACGACTTTTGGATAAAATTATACTCGAAGAAGTTGCCAAGAAATTGTGATATTTTCTGCTTTGCTTGTTTTTTTACTTTGTAATATAGAAATAAAACATCGTTAAAAATTTTTTTGCTTTCAACGGTTTTATCCGTTAATTATTTCTCTGAATTTGGTACACTTTGTTTATTTTAATCATTCTTACTCAAACGTTGAAGCGATATCGATGAGTCTGGATTCTGGTGGTGATAGTGGTTCGTTTGGCTCTTCGTATTCACAGGACTTCAAAAAGTGAGCTTGTTATGAGATTTCTTTATCTAAATTAATTTTAGCAACTTTCTTCTGGAAAATGGGAATGCCAAAATGCTTTTAAATGGGAAAACAAATGGTATACACCTTGTTACTTGTTCAATATAACTTTTGATAGGTTTGTCTGAAGAAAGCCATTATTCTTTGTGCAATGAAGACAACGAACTGATCGATGTCAAACCAATTTACCTGGTTAATAAGGTTTGTTTTTTAATCTACATTGTTTCTGGCTAAATTATGATGAAAGAGGTTTAGGAACAATCCAATGAAGCAAGCCAACTTCAATTGCCATCTGGCTCATACGACGAGGATGATTGGATGGATGAAGTCGACGTTTCTCGTTTTAGCGATCTAGCTGCATCTGGATTTGAGATGGTAGCTCTTTACTCAATCATTTTAACACTTCAATGATCCTTTAGATTGATCGTTCCGATTCAAAAACTCATGGGCCTTCAACAAATGGGCGATGTTTTCCTAAACCCAACTATTCTTATTCTTGCTTAATTGCTCTGGCTTTGAAAAACAGGTAAATTGCAGTTGCATAAATAAGAAAATCTGTTTATTTTAGCCGTACCGGACGTCTTACAGTTTCAGAAATTTACGCATTTATGTGGTAATTTTTGATAACTAATTATCATGTTTAGTCATATTTTAGTGAAAATTTCCCATATTTCAAGACTGCTCCATCTGGTTGGAAAAATTCAGTGCGTCACAATCTGTCTCTAAACAAGTGTTTTATGAAAATTGAAGTTGAAACTCCCGGAGTGCAGGTATTTTAATTGAACTAGTTTTGATTACTAAAAATAATAATAATGACAGGGCCGAAAGTCTTGTTTGTGGATGATTAGACCAGAAAAAGCTGCAAAAATGGAAGCAGATTTGCAAAGATGGCGCGATAAAGACGCTGGAAATATTGAGGAAGCAATTAGACGACCTGGCACGTGAAGAGCTTTAGACAAATAAAATGCTATTTTGTTTAGAAGATATTGATGCTGTGCACGAGGGGCGACGAGGAGTAAATCATTTCAATACATCATTCCAAAATTAAATACTTCTAGGTTCCCCGAGAAGATCGCTCATTACGCACCATTGAGAATACAATCTATCCAGCGATGAAAAATGTCTGTTTAAGTTTTAACTTATTGATAATAATTGTTTAGGTGTTGATTGTACAAAGTGGAAATGGAATCGCCACCACCCACGGTCACGCTATTGAAGCATTAGATGCTACAGGTCATATTGAATCACCTCGACGCACCGTTCCACATGCATCCTCTCATCCTGGTCCCAGCCGACCTGTCCTGGATTTGAATGATCGCGTCGGAATTGGATTCCCGGAGACAAAGGTCCAAAATAAGGTATATCTTTATATTTTAAAGCTCTAACTTGTACGCTTTTTATGTAATTTTTTTCAGACAACCATCACATTTCCTGTACGTGTTTCGGCTAGAGACGACCGTGGACTGATCGCGGCCACAAGTTCGACTGCAAGGCAACAAAATCTCAGTCATAAACCAAATATTCTGAGGGTCAGTTTCGTCTGCATATTTGTTTGTACATGCTGCTGATTTAGAGGTCGACCAATGCTCCGCTAATGCTTCAACCGCAACCTCGCCTTGCGAGCTCCAAGACGCCAGTAAAAAGCCTCAGCGAACTTCTACCACTTGATTACATATCGAAATTGGAGATTACGCCAACGAAAGAAGAAAACTCGCCAGAGAGGTTAGTAATTGGAATTTTTGGCATCTGTATCAACTGGTTTAGGGACTTTCTGTGCTCGTTTCGTTCAAATGTTGAAGAATCACCGGTGCGTACACTCTTCTCTTCATATGAAGCTGCTCATGCAGCACTCACAAACAATTCACTTTTAAACTGTGCTCTTGAACAAAGCCCCTATAAAGGTGATTCTCCTGTCACTTTCCCCACGAATCTTACATTATAAATGCGATCCTCATATTTTGAAAACTACTTATTTTGTTTATTTTTTTTGTACTCTAAATGGATTTCGTATGCTTACATTATTTGTACATATCTCTTTTATGGGGCTGGTTACCTATGTACTAATTCTGCAAAGTGTCAACATCTTGTATATTATTTCGTTTCTTTTTTGTTGATCTTTAGTATTAATTGCCGGACTGTCTTTGTCGTCTACCTCAATCTCGACTCTGCTTCCCATTCCATATGCAGCAATTTTGAAACGAATAAATATTATTTCCCAATGGCTTAAAGATAAAGAAAAAGCACCCTACACTTGAGTGTTTCCTGAAATTTTCTGCCAGAGTTTTTACAAAGCTTTTTAGATATGAATCCATTACCCGAAAGTTTACTCCAATATCATCAAGCGAAGGTAAAAAAAAAATTTTTCTGCGGTTTTCTATTTTTTCGTTTAGGCTCCGCCATCAATTTACTACATCCCAGAGTTCATAACTGAACACGATGAGGAGGTTCTCTTAAAAGAGGTAAGCTTATGCAGCTTACTTACAGCTTACCCAAAATCTTGCAGCTTACTTTTTAGGTTTATCAAGCTCCTAAGCCTAAATGGGAGGTTCTATCAAATCGGCGTTTGTTGAATTATGGTGGCATTGTGGGAAAGAAAGGATTAATACCGATGAACGACTTTCCAACGGTAGATGCTCTATGCTCATGTTTTATTTAATTTGTAAATATATTGATTTAAAATTTTAGGAGTTGACCAAAACAATACGGATGATCGACAAGTTACAAGCCTTTCCATCGACACCAAATCACTGTTTAGTCAACGTAAATTGTTTTTGCTTTTTTTCCTCTACATAATTTGTTTTAGGAATATACACCAGGTCAAGGAATTATGGCGCATACTGACGGCCCAGCATTTTATCCACTTATTTCGACGATTACTCTTGGAAGTCACACCGTTCTCAATCTATATGATTCATTTCCTTCTGAGGTATGTATCAATTTTTCGGTCTACTGATGTTCTGAGATCCATCATAGTTTATTTTTGCATGTTATTAAAAGATTACTTTAGAATGAAACCACTGAAAAAGAGCAATTTCGAGCGCTTGAAACCCGCTATCGAGGCTCTATGTTATTGGAAAGAAGAAGTCTCGTTTTTATTACCGACGATGCGTACAGTAAAATGTTGCATGGCATAAATGTAAAGTAAATTTTTTTCAATATTATTTTCACTCCTTTTTAGGAAGTTACAGAGGATGTTTTAAATGAAAAGACATGGAACGTATTGCCAGAACGTTTCGGCGAAAGAATGACGAGAAAAACACGGTGAGTATGTTTCAAAGTGCTTCAAACCTATAATTTTTCTTAACAAAAGCGGTAAATTCATAGCAAAACAAAAGTTATTCAATAAGTAATAATATTATACTTTAGTGTATCACTTACTATACGATATGTGCCGAAGGTTTCACGGAATGCAGCTCTGTCGATGTTGTCAAAATGAACCCTTCTTGCCAATTTGTTGCTTCGGATATTTTTAATGATGTTTGGGTGAGACTTGTGATTTTCTATTGGCTTGTGATCCGTATAAATTTTTAAAGACCTATGAAACATAAAGCAAATGGAAATGATGGACAAAAACTAAAAATTTAAGTCAGTCTAGATCCCCTTTCATGTACCCGAACGCCAACTTGTCGTAGATGTTTTTGAGTGAAACTCTCGTTTTTTTTTGAATCACCAATTGTGAACCTTACGGTCGCTTTCTTCAACAGAATTTCCGATTCTCGTTGCGCATATAGAATGGGTGGAAAGGAAGGGGCGGATGGTTGCCCCATGAAACGACGCTCAACCCATCATCCACCTCCCAACTTTTTTTTTCCGTCATTTCTTTCACAACAACTTGAAACTTTCTTTTTTTATCAACTTGATTTTGAGCTGAATTCTTTATCTAACTTCGTTTGACCACTACGGTTTTGAAAACTTGTCTTTTCATAAGCTTACCTAAGTGATACACCTGAATTTCAGAGAAAATGGCGTCAGAGAGATTTTGTGGGTGCAACGTGGTGACTGCTGCTGGTATCGCTGTATCACTTCAGGTGCTAAAAATTTGTGTTGAATTTCGGGGAAGGTTACGGTAACTCATTCTGACTTATGCCCACATTTGATTACGGTATTTGGAGAGTGTTCGCCGTGCATGATAACTCGGAATGTCTTACTGCAACTCAAATTTCTCACTTTCCCCATTCCAGTTGATCATCGATTTGTTGTGTCTGGCCTCAGGCGGTATCATTCTTGATCGTTACCGTACCTGGGAATCATATTACACCCAACCAACGCCCAACGCAACCGAACAAGCTGAATACACTGCTGCGGTGAGTTTCATTTATGAAATTCTCAAGGAAACGAAATTTTTAGGGAAAAACGCTCACTGTTCAGCCGAATAGGTAAGCAGGAAGCTCATTTTTGGTAAAAAAACTTGACGTGCTTTTATTGTTGGCTTTTAATTTCAATCAGTTTTCAGATGGGCGATGGCATGGGTCGAATTGGGAATGGCTTGGTATAAATTTTATAAATAACTTCCAAAATAATTCAAATCATATCAACAATCTAGGTACGTGGCTTTTTGCACGTTTTGGCTGTTCTCTCTTTTGGTGATTTGTCTCTCATTCAAATACTACCGTCCTGTTTTCGTCATTCCCAATTTCATGGCGCTTCTCGTCGGCATTTTCATGCATCTTTTCGCTTTTGGTTTGTTTAGTTACAAGAAACAATTGTCTTGAAACAAAAATTTTTTGTTCTTTCGAAACTTTCGAGCTTCGGTTTTTCCCCGAAACCTTTCTTAATCTTAAAAGTGCTACGTGTGCATTTTGCCTTATAAGAAAGCCTAGTGTACCGTACTCATCTCTGTAGAACTGATTACTGTGTTCTAGGTGCAATTTAAAGTCGAATGCACGTTCTACAGGCTAGTTTAAACAAGGGGACGTCGGTGTAAAAATATCTTACCACCAGTTTCACTAGTACCGTAATCGAACCATTTGTGAATATGATATGAACTTTCCTACAGTATCCTATCGTCGTTCTATAGATAAAGTATCCAATTTCATTTTGAGAAAATCATTTGAACGGTATATCTGTGCTGAAACTCAGCTCACTCCAATCCGATTACTGTAGCCTAAGATACTGTATCAAAGTTAGATACCGTATTTCTTCGAATAGAAGACCGGGTAAAGAGTATCATCGCGTACTCCTGCGTAGCAGCCCTTTTTAAAATTTCTTTTCTGCATAAAAACTTTCAATCAAGTGCTATAGAGCTGGAAAATGGCTCAAAAATCTGTTAGGTCATGTGGTATTTTTGAGTCATTTTTCAGCTCTATAGCACTTGATTGAAAACTTTTATGCAGAAAAGAAATTTTAAGAAGGGCTGCTACGCAGGAGTACGCGATGATACTCTTTACCCGGTCCTCTATTCGAAGAAATACGGTAAAATAGTGATTAGGTCTGTTTTGAAACAAACGCAGAATTGTTTGGTAAAAAAAAGCTTAATTTTGGTTGAGTAGCCTGGAAGAAATAGCGAAAGAGTCAATCTGATTCACACAAAACCTAAAAAAGCTATCTTTTTCTAGTCAAACACTTTAAGATTTTGTTATAGTAATACGAGAAAAATTCTAGTTATAGTAATACAAACCAAGGTGTGGAAAGTAGTCGAGCATTTAACTGGCTTGCTGGCTTGGATCCAGTTATCAGTCAATTTTGATTAGGTAGACTATATATTTTCAAAGATTTGCTTTTAATTATACTTTAATTATACTTTTAATTATACTTTAATTATACTTTTAATTATACTTTAATTACACTTTAATTATACTATAATTATACTTTAGTTCGTCACGCTACGGTCCATGAATTTTCATTGAATTCATGATTTTCATGAATTTCACCTCTCGCGTAACGGTACGCATGCCCCCGTTGGTCTCTCTTAATCATTAATCCAATTCCGAAACCAACAGTAAGGAACCGAAGTCCTTTTCCATTATTCCATGCAAAAACATTCAAGCAAAACGCTTGTTTTGAGCACTTCTTGAGATGATATACTGTCCCCTAAGCTCTAGTTGAATATCTTTTAATTTTATGCAAAAATTCAAAGAAATGGGGCAATTTTGAAAGCTACGAAGTTCAACTTTCTCGTTCATTTTCTTAGCTGCTCTTTTGTCTGAAATTCCCCACGAAACTAGAAGATTTTGTACTGAGTGAACAAGGGGAACACTTTGAAAATATAGTAGACTGAGTGCTTGAATGGAATGAGATGGGGTGACGGAGGGTCAATCACTCCTCCCTCCCTCCCGCCATCCCTCCCTCCATCCCTTCTTGTGATGCTTGATGTTTTTTGCTCAGCCTAACCCTTCAAAGGGGATCCAAGCGCACTTTTCTTCTCAGTTTTTTTTCGGGGAATTTCCCCGAACGTCTTCTTCATCTTTCTCTTTTCTTCAAAAAGGATCAACCTTGTCTCCTTTTTCTTCTATGAATACCCCAAAAAAATCAGTTTATTTCGAAAAGCGATTCAATTCCACTATAATAACCGCTTTATTCGATTTACACGTCTCAAACATCAGCACATTTAGGGAATAAGTACGGAAATTTAAAAAAAAATGAATGAATCAGGGATGGAATTTGAAATTGAAATTGAAATTGACAAGGATTGAGGGTGGTAATCTGAAAATTGAGGAAAAGGATTAGTTGAGAAGATCTGCCAAAAATGTGTAGTTCTTAATAAAACAATTGTTCTTAATAAAACAATCAAATTAAGGTAGAAATTTGCAGGAAATATTTATCGGAGACTTTTCTCTCAATTTGATTTTGAGTCTAAATTGATCAATTTGTAAAGTTAAGAGTCATTTTTGGTGCCGAATATGAATATGAGAAATGTGCTTTGAACAGTTTTAAATGCCAGTTTTTTTTTTTGAGAAGATCTGCCAAAAATATGTAGTCAAAAATAAAAATAAAGAAAACCTTCAAACAAAAAGGGAAGTTTTTTTGGAACAAAAAAATCGAGTTAGAGTTTTGTTTTTGGGAACTTGGAATTGGGGGTAAATGAACCTCGATTGCGCACTGACTTCGAAGCTCTTTGCACACAAAGTTATGCCCAAAAAAAAAGTTGTGAAAAACCTTGGTACTTGGCAATCCGAAAATGAAAGAATAAATGAAAGAATTTTAGAGTAAGATGAGTAGAGTGTGCTCCTTATGACTATCAGTCATATTCACTAAACGAAAGCTATAGCGAAAGCTCAAATTTGTGCATTAGGGTGATGGGAATGAAACGAGCGCTCACATAACTTTCCAAAAATAAAAACATTGCAAGCCTCAGCCAATAAGTATTGTATACTGTTCGAAAGCCCTGAATCTCAGCAAAAAAATAGTGGAAAAAGATTTTGGAATTGGAGTGACTATTAAAGACTTGGGTAACTTTTAAGTTGAAAGGTCAAAAATGACAAAATGACACATTTTCTGGGAAATGTATTTCTGGCAATAGCTAGGCTTTTCGTTTAAGAAAATACCGCCAATTAAGGCTATTTGAAAATAAAAGAAAGAAAATAAAAGAAAGAAAATAAAAGAAAAGAAATCCTTTTGTTTGTTCGTCTTCTAGAGCTAGATCTTTGTTTTTCGAAAAAGCCTTATTTTAGGCGAAAAACGCCTACTTTGAACTTTGGATTCTCATATCTCGATAGAATCTAAGCTTGGCGCTTGAGTTTTGGTAGAAATATTGAGTAATTTATATCCTTAATATACTGGAAAAATTTTTGAAGCGAAAAGATCCGTGGAAGCGATAGTTGCCGTCAGGCGCAGGTAACCAAGTCGAGACTTGACTCGAGCTGCGGTTACTTTTTAACACCCAGGTTTTCTATAAAATAAAACTATTACAGCCATTTTTTGGCTCTGTCGCCCTTTACTAAAATAGCTGTAAAAGCTTTTAGAAAAGAGATATCTTAAAACGGTTTTTACCAATCGATCCGTCTTGAATTCAGCTTTAGGATGAGCTATAAAACGTCAAAATTGGACAAATTTAAGGTACTCTCCCAAAAAATCGGAAAGGACTTTTCCATCAACCCAATAGATGGTACAAAAAGAAGATATTAAGCTGTAAATTTGTGAGGGGTTTTCAGAGTCGTAGAATCTATTGGCCGGGTTTATGTTAAAATGTTATGTTATGTTTATTTTACAAAACTACTTTACTCAATGCTTCTTCATCAAATTGAAGTGAATTGAAGGAATTTGGTACTTGTTGATCTTTTTTCCGTAAATATCGATGTTTAAAGAATTTCAAATTCGCATTCACAATTTCATTACTATTCTACTAATACTAATACTGTTGGCCAAGTTTTCTATAAAATAAAACAACTTTACTCAATGCTTCTTCATCAAAATCTAACATTTTTCTACAAATAGAGCAAAAAAAAGTAAAAAAAAAGAAAAACTGGCATTTAAAACTGTTCAAAGCACATTTCTCATATTCATATTCGGCACCAAAAATTACTCTTAACTTTACAAATTGATCAAATCAAATTGAAATTAGACTCAAAATCAAATTGAGAGAAAAGTCTCCGATAAATATTTTCTGCAAACTTCTACCTTAATTTAATTGTTTTATTGTTTTATTAAGAAGTCCAGAAAAACTGAAATAAATGCATTTGCTCGTTGGCTTTTCTTCTTTCACAATGTGAATAGCAAAGAGATTTTGATGAAATTAAAAATCAAGAAAAAAAAAAGAAAGGAAAGAGTTCAAAGAAAAGTTCACGTTTTCATCAAAATTCTTTCTCTGTCTCTATTGCAAAGAGGGATACTTATCCTGATGACATCCATTCGCACCTCTTCTCCCACTCCAAGCAACTCATCTATCAGTCTAACATCTTTACCGAATCTCTCCTTTTTCTTTTCACCAATAACAACACGGACACGTGTCTCATTTACTCTAAAAAAATTTTGACAAAGCTCTGGTCACGTAGACTGTGAAGAAGAGAAAAGAAAGCTTTTGTTTCGAAAAATAAAGTCGGTTGTAATTATTTGTGTAAAATTGAAATTAAAATAATGAGTAAATTGATTGATAAATTGATAATGAATTAATAAATTAGTAAATTGAATCAAGAAAAAGCATAAAAGAATAAAATGAGTGATTTGTTGCCGTTGCTCAATAAAGAAAATGAATTGGGATTGGATTCGAAACGGAAAACTTATTTAAGAATTAGTTAAAAAACTATTCTCGTTCATTCTCACAAAATCTCCATAAACTAGGGGAAACTGGAAAGAGCTCTGGAGCAAAGGATATGCTCCAAAAAAAGGAGCATATTTTAGGAAAACTCTCGTAGTCACTTGATTGATTGATTGTCAATCAAGTCGCCAGTTTTCATTCAATCACCGATGTGATCGACTTTGTCTTGTGAATATGATCAAATTGATCTGATCAAATGTTCTGAACTTTCCTACAGTATCCTATCGTCGTTCTATAGATAAAGTATCCAATTTCATTTTGAGAAAATCATTTGAACGGTATATCTGTGCTGAAACTCAGCTCACTCCAATCCGATTACTGTAGCCTAAGATACTGTATCAAAGTTAGATACCGTATTTCTTCGAATAGAAGACCGGGTAAAGAAGTATCATCGCGTACTCCTGCGTAGCAGCCCTTTTTAAAATTTCTTTTCTGCATAAAAACTTTCAATCAAGTGCTATAGAGCTGGAAAATGGGTCAAAAATACCACATGACCTAACAGATTTTTGACCCATTTTCCAGCTCTATAGCACTTGATTGAAAGTTTTTATGCAGAAAAGAAATTTTAAAAAGGGCTGCTACGCAGGAGTACGCGATGATACTCTTTACCCGGTCTTCTATTCGAAGAAATACGGTAGTTAGTTTAACCAAAGTGAAAAGCAAAGACAATTAAAACAATTAAAATTTAGCTGTTCTGCTGGCTCGAATTCTGAAAGTGAGCAAAAACTATCAAACGGCTTCCTATCAAGCGGTAAATCTTCATCAACATCAAATCTTTTTTAAAATCTCTTTCAGGTTGTGATCATCTACGTATTGGGCCTTGTCCTGTTCACGTTTTTCGTGAACATTCTCTTTATTCTTTTCATCGCTAAATATCACTCGTTCCTTCGATCTCGTTACGGACATCAAGTGCCAAAGGTTTCCAAGTATCAGAATCTTTTCAAACAAACCCTTTTCAGTTTGTCCAATCTCGGCCACCAAGAACCTCCTATCCAGAAGATAATAACTATTAAAAATTATTGATAAATCGCATTCTCAGGAATCAAAATAGCATTCTGTTTAGTGGGAAATGGCTGGTTTGCTTACTGATTGAACTAGTGCAAAATAGGGGCTAGGCTACTTTGCGCCAAATTTTTTCCGCAACAGGGTCATTTGCGCAACTGGATCGTTTGCGCAACTCGCCATAACTTTCTTCTAAGTCGGACAATCCTTATGATTTTGGTTTCATTTTGTAGATCTCAATAAGTGCAACAAATTTTGGTTTCATTTTGTTGCACTTATTGAGATCTACAAAATGAAACCAAAATGATAAAGATTGGTCCAGCTAGAAGAAAGTTATAGCGAGTTGCGCGAACGATCCAGTTGCGCAAATGACCCTGTTGCGCAAAAAAATTTGGCGCAAAGTAGCCTACCCCCAAAATAGAAAATGATTACGGTAAAGTCAATTCAAAATTTCTTTTGTTCGGGATTTTCTTGATCTTTATCAATGAGCAGCGTCAATGTCTGTTTTATTTGTTTCCCCTTGTTAGCCAATAAATAAACCAATGCTTTTTGAGGGGGAAATTTTCATTGCACAATCTTATTTGAAATGATGAATGGTGTGAGTCACACAAACAGTTGGGTTACAACAGAGATTGACTGAGAGAAGAGAGGAATTGAGGGGAAGATCAAGGAAAGCTGGATCGAGATATCGATGCACTGAAGATTGAAGAGGGGAATCGACACTCCATCGCTCATGTTTTAACGTTTCAAATCCGAGGCTTAGTAGCTTTTGGGAGAAAAGGGGAATCCCGTTTGGGCTCTATTTTGACCCAAGTCTCTCTAGAAAAATCTCAAGGAGCGGACAAAAAGAGGGAAAGAGATCCCAAATGTCAATGCACAATTTATAAACAAAACGACGAAAAGAAAAGATTTGCTATTTTATTACGATTAGGAAATGTTTAGGGCCTTGAAAAGAATCGATTTCACTCTATCGTTTGTAGAATAGGCAAAAGTTGACAGTAGGCTCTAAAATAGGCAAACGTTTGTCAACTTTTAGAAACTATCGTACTCTTGCTCTAGTTTTTATCGTAAAATATCTATTTTATTTTGATTCTATGAGGTTTTACAAAGGATATCGAAAAGATTTAAAGTAGAATCGATAAAAGTTAGAGGCAAGATTACGCATTACAGTTAGAGGCAAGTTCACAGTTCATAGAAGTCGGTATGGACACACTCTAGTCAAAGAATTCATTCAGTTTTGTCATTTGTAAACGAAATAGCTGAATGATAAAACCCTTATTACTGTAAATGGATGGTAGAAACGATACCACTTTTGTATCTTTACACTGTCGTTTTTAATAGGGGACCAAAAGAAAGAAAGAAAGGAAAGATATAGATGGATCAACTCTTTCTTACCAATGGATGGTAGAAACGATATCCCTTTTGTATCTTTATGATTTTCCTCATCCATCAATAAACGAAATCCCCTTGGACGAGCGAATTCTCATCCCCCCAGTGAGTTGTTCTCTATATGAATTGGGGTCTTTCTCCTCGCCAGCGGTGAGCTTCCCCAAGTGGTCTCAAAACGACAGTGTAATAGGGGACCAAAAGAAAGAAAGAAAGGAAAGATATAGACGGATCAACTCTTTCTTTTCTTTTCTTTCTTTACCCATTAGAAAGGGAGGGAATCGTCTCGACCTGGCACCCTTTTTTTCTCCGATTTCATATATGTTCTGAGATCCGATTCCTCGAGGTTATTGAGTTTCAGCCAAAAAGTATTGAGTATTTGTCACCTCTGAATAATTGTGGTTTTGTTAAGTGGATCAGAGATCAACGAGAAGCAGAATGGATAAAGCTAAAGAAAGGAATATGATAGTTTTCTAAATCACCCATCTTTTAGAGAACCCATTGCCATCTGGCTTCACTTGACTCAAAGATGTCTTGTACTAAAGTTATGACGTGCAAAGTGCCAAGATTTCATGCCTTGTACCTGCAAGAGATCAACTCGTTCTGAATAAAGACTGTGTGTCACAATTGTTTAGCTGTATACTGTAACTGTGTACATGTTTATTATAAAGCACTGTGCATCTTTGTGCACTGTAAACGTTCTCTTCTCGAAGACCAATGTGCCCTGTCACCTGCCAGCTGGTAAATGTTTCGATTGAAAAAAAAATGGAGACATTTTCGATGGACAGATTGTCATCAAAGAGTTGAAGGGAAGAAAGGGATTTGAGCCAGATCGGGAAAGGAAAAGAAGAGAATGGATGGGTCTGAGAGAAACGATCGAGATTCTTTTCTACTTTCTTTTCTCCTTCCTTTTCTCCTTTCTTCCAGTTGCAGCTCCATCTCTCTCCCTCTCTGGAGTTGTGTACGGTACGCAAAGAAGTTTGGGAAAAAGAAAGAGAAAAAAGAATCACTGGCAGCTGTCCTCCCTTCCAATCGGAAGAAGACCATCGAAAACAGAGACTCAAAAAGAGTCTCCCATTCTCTCTTCTTTTCATTTCCCAGCTTACACACCATATTTCTCGAGAGTTTTTACTAAATCTCTTGGAACCGATTTTAGACAAGTGTTCTCCACAAAAACGAGATTGAAAAATAGTTATGGGATTCGGGGATAGATGAACGAAGACTTCTGAGCTTCTTCGACAATCTGTGAACCGCAAAAGAGTGTACATTGGTTGATCGATTGAAATCAAATCTTTCTTGTTTTTCTTTCTTGTCTTTCTCGTCGCTTAATGCAACTTTTGTTCGTCTTCAGTTAAAGCAAAAATTTCAGTACAAAGCTGACTTTAAGACTTAAGCATTGACAAGTAAAATAAGTCCAAAAAGCAATAGCTTTTACAGAGTTAGCCAGTGAACTTATGGATTAAATTCTTGGTTCTTTCTTTATTAGAGTTCTCTGAGAGAGATGTGATCGATCAAATTGTGAGAAAATGTGCAAGGGAAAAGCCGGGAGGAGTTGGGAGATGGCTTGGAGGTGGCCGAGGAAGAGTGGCTGTTGCTCCTCCCCTCACTAGTTTTGTGTCTATCGAAGGCCCCATCCCTTTCTTCCTCCCATCAACAGACCAACTTTCCACTTCAATCTCACTCATTTTCATTTAATTCATTCAAGATTTTTTCCTATTTATGCAAATTTCTAGATTTCTATCAAGTCTATCAAGTCAGGAATCAAGTCTGTCAACCTAATGCGCTTTTAAAAACGTTTCAAAACTACCGTAATCTTTGGCTTCTATATTTTATTTAATAGATCAACTTGATATCTTTCTGTAAGGATTTGAAAAGGGTGCAGAAGAGGGAACGAGTAGAGAAAAGGTTATAGTAGTTGAGTTGAGATGTCTTTAAATGTTGTTGATGTTGAATGTTGATGTCTTTAGAAAACGTGCTACTTAAGAGAAATACTCTGACAGATGAAACTTTTTATTAAAATGTTTTTCAATTTCTTTCAATTTCTTTCAATACCCATTCAATTGTTGAATTGTTGAATTGATTGTTCTTTAGGATGAGATCCTCGACGGTGATTCTTGCCGCTTTTCTCGGTCTTCTTTTATTCTCCGATGTCATCGATGCCGCCAAAAAGGTGAGTCAAGGGGAAATACGGAAAAATGGAAGCAATTTCGAATACTTATTCTTATTCGAAAGTTTAAATTCTTTTCATAGTATTCTTTCCATTCTTGGCTTTTTTCTTTTCTTTTCCTTTCCATTCTTTCCATTTGCACAAGTCTCTGGCTTTATTTCTTTCTTTTTTTTTGAAACAGCAGACAAGTTTTTTACTGTAAATCATTCAGAATGTGCGGATAGAATTTTAAAAAGTAATATATCTTTAGGCAAAGAAGGGCAATGATTGGGACGAGTTAGAGTCGCTTTTGGAGGATATTGATGAGGAGAAAACACCGAAATCGAAGGAGGCAAAGAGGCCACAAAGACCCCAATCACAGGAGAAGAAAAGTGGGGGAATCTGCAAGAGATTTGTATATTTAGCTTCTCGTTGATCTTATGCCATTTCTGAGCTCTGATTCTTGATCCACTTAACAAAAACACAATTTTTCAGAGCTATGATTAGTTTATTATAGTATATTTAGATAATAGTATTTCTTTTCTATATCCAGATCTTTTTTTTGATAAAAGTCGAATTTCAGCCGACGTGAAGAGCCCTTGTGAGGATCATGTGTGCGGATGGGGAAAGGTTTGTTCTATTCTTTTGAAAAATATCGTAATTATTCTATAGAAATGCTTTAGATAATGATATAGACTAAAAATAAAAAGCTTAATGCCGTCGAAAAGCAGATGCAAATGCATCGAAACATCAATTTTTCAACTTCGAAAAGCTTTGAGCGTACTATAGCTTTGCTTTGAGTTGAGCTAGGACACGAAAAAGAATTTTGGAATGAATACGCTAGGCTCAGAAATGTTTAAACTCACAAAAATCTATCTAATCTATCTAATCTATCTAATTTTCGAATTCCAGGAATGCGTTGTCGACAAGAAGGGCGAGCCCACCTGTGAGTGCGTTGCCAAGTGCCCTGAGCTTGACGGAGATCCCATGGACAAGGTTTGACTCATTTATTGATGAGGAGATATTGATGAGGAGATATTGATGATATTAATGATATTAATGATATTTAATAGAAAATTCTACTTTGAATTGAAATTGCCAGAACATATATTTGGGTTAAGAACACAATTTTTTTTTGATGCTCAAATTTCAGGTGTGCGCCAACAACAACGAGACTTTCGTTTCGCTGTGCGATCTGTACCGCGAGCGGTGCTTGTGCAAGAGAAAGAGCCCACAATGTGCCAAGCATGGTCACGCTAAGGTCGAGAACTTTCAAAAATATCGATATCAATTCCGAAAATTTGATTTCGATTAAGGTTTAGTGGAAAATCGAAAATGAGAATGCAATGCGGAAGGGGAAATTTTGAGGTCAATGACTTTTCGGACCGATGACCAATGAAATGACCAATGAAATGACCAATGACCAATCAAAATCTCCCATTTCTCATTGCAATTATCATTTTCTATTTGACACTAAACCTTAATCGATATGTAAATAAAATAAATGATATATGCTAATTTTGATAAAATTCAATATTCAGGTTCACCTCGAGTATTTGGGTGAATGCAAGAAATTGGAGGAGTGCACCGCCGACCATATGGCTCAATTCCCGGAGAGAATGAGCGATTGGCTCTTCCAGGTGAATAAAAGAAAATTGATAATAAATGATAAATAAATATGGAAAAGATATGGAGATTTTCTAAGCCTTTATTTTTTTTTGGCTTATTTTCTAAGCCATTCCTAGGTGATGCGCGAGTTGAAGAAACGCCGTGAGTTGCACAAGCTCGAGTGGGAGGAATTGTTGCAGGTAAGGGATTGTGAACTCTTTAAAAAAATCTATTTCTCTCTATCAAATCAAATTTAAACATTTAGGAAGCTGAGAGTGACGATGAGAAGAAACACGTCTACCCAGTCATCTGGAAATTCTGCGATTTGGATGTGAAGCCACATGATAAGGTTTATTTGATAATGATTTCAATTCTTATCTTTATTCTTATCTTTATGATGACATTTTAATGTTTAATTATGATCTCTGTACACACACTTTATAGCTATAGCTAGATTTATCGTATATTTACTGATAAGAACAGAATCAGACTGATTGCTCACTTGATCTACCGTCTAACTTCTAACACCACCTTCTCCTACAATCGCCTAGTCTAACTTCGTTTTCTCAGCCCCTAGACTTTTTCCCAACAAACTTTTGATACCAAAAATACTAGCTTTTGAGCGCTATCGTTTGACACCATGTAGCACACTGTAGCATAAAGCAGCAAGAAGAACGGCTCGTTTAAAGTTAGACTACACGACTGTACACCCGGCATTATGGAAATATAGAACGATTTTTAAGACGTTGATCACATCGGTGATTGATAGAAAACCCTTTTATATTTAAAGATCCTCCATTTGACAAGAGATCAAATTTTCAGGAAGTCTCCCACCACGAGTTGATCCCAATCACCGCTCCAGTCATCCCAATGGAATCTTGCATCAAGCCGTTCTTGGAGGGATGTGATGCTGACAACAATGGAGCCATCTCCATCCGCGAATGGGGAAAATGCCTCGGATTGAAAGAGGGCAAGTTTTCGCAGTATCAATAATTAGAATTCAAAAGCCGCTTAAACGGAGATATTCGAAATAAAAAGAAACAATGAGGAAATTGAGAGCCAAAACCAGTACCTCGTATGGTTTCTGGATTTTTCAAACAAAATCTTAAACCGTACGAGCCACTACTAATTACAGAGCTAGCAAAATATCAAATAAACCATAAAATTCTAAATTCCAAAATTTAGGTGAGATCCAAGAACGATGCTAAACCCAAAAAAGGATCAATGAATGATCTGATCTGAAAAACACTGCCATTTTTTTTGTCTAAAATCTTCTCTGTTATCATATTTATCTCTTTTTATCTAAAATTTACTTTTGTTTTTTTTTCTTTATTAGATAATAAAATATTTATAGAGAATTTTCTTTGGTGAGAATTGAAAGTTTAGAAAATATGAAGGCAATATTAAAGGCTGATACAGATAAGTGTTTCGGATTTGTACAGAAATGAGGTGAGCAAAGAGAATGATTGAAATCTCTGGCTTTGGCTGCTTTGAAAATGAATTTGAGACCAAGGAAACGGAAAAAAGAAAAACGTTTAAAAGAGATAACTGGGGTTGAGGTGGTAAAGGAGTAAATTTGAGAGCTGAAAGAATGTGAATCTGGGACGAGTTCGATGCTGAAACTTAGAATGGTGGATCAAAATTTGACAATATTCAAGTTAAAAGTGGTACTGAAAGAGCTAGGGATAAGGGTGATTCCATTTACGCGGTGCAATGATGATTGTTGATTGTCTCTCCTTGATTCCATTTATGCGGTGCAATGATTGTTGATTGTCTCTCCTTGATTCCCTTTCACAATCTCCAACCATTCACGAATGCATTCCCCACACTGAAACGATATTCTAAGTTGTTTTTTTATTTATGTAATTTATATAGTTTGAATTTTTGAAAGGTTTAAAAGCTATATTCTAGCAAAGCTCCCAAATACTCCTTAAGACCATCTCCATAGATTTGACTTAACAGTACTTTGCAGTACTATGTAGTGTCAATTCCAGTACTGTTGGCACATTTCATAATACCAGCTTTAACTATAAGCCTATGAGTTGTACAGGGACGACTTATAAAAAGAGAGATGAACAAAGGACAGAAAGATTTCCCATCCCTTACATGTGTACTTTCCGATGGCGCCTCAGTGTGCCCGCACGCGGCCCACACGCGAACTTTTGCCGTTTTTGGGGAAATCGATGAGCCCGAGATCTAAAATTTTGATAAAATGATCATATCAAAATGTTTCCCCGAGACTCACGTGTACATTCGTTGTCAATTGAGACGATGATGGGGTCCATTTTGAGAGCATTTTCGCTTTCTCCATCCCTGTCAATCCGTTTTGCGTCTCGGTGTTCGACCAGGCGCTCGGCCAAATTTGTCTACGAAATTGAGTGAATTGCGACTTTAATTCGATAATAATGGTAATGGATAATGATAAGAATAGATAATAATAAAATTAGATCTCTTTTTTCTTGGCATAATCTCCCAGACAGGAATTTAGAATTCTACAACTAACAGCCACTTTTGGATTCTCCGTCAAGTGGCGGGCATTTACAGAGTGAACTCTTCCCTCGAAGTGGCTACAGTAACTTCAAGAATTGTCTAACTTTACAGAAATTTGCCTAATTTTAGATTGAAACCTCAATTTCTCTTGAATTTCTTCGTCGGTTGGCTTTGGCAGATGAAGAAGTGCATGCTGTAAAAGTGTGGTTGAGGGACCGTCTCCTCCAAGAATTCCCTCCCATAACACTCCGGACATGTAACCAATATCTTGATCAGTCTAAGAATTGAATAACATTGATCATATTTACAACAAACCATCACTCCATTTCTATTATCGATCACCCGTTTCACTGTGTTCACCGCACTCCACAAATTCCCGCCCAACATGTGAACGAAAGCCGCCGCGAGTGAGGGGAGATCTTGATCTAAAAATTCGAATTGAAAATGATATATAAATGAGTGTGGTGACTAAAAAATACGCTTAAGAAAAGGTGCAGTGCCCAGTGAACCTGAACAGTATTGTAGATATACCCTGCCTAGTCTTCACCGCTTGAAAATCATGTCAATGAGTTGCTTGAAAGGAGGCATTTCTTACTAGCGAGTTACAGTAGCTTTCCCTGGGGCATTATTTAGGAACTGTCGAGATTTAATAAGTACTGTATTCCAAGACGAACAATATTTATCAAGAATCGAGCTCGCCACTCGAAGACACCGTGTATCGGCTGTTCGGATCCTTTCAACCACTTCACTCGGCGTCAACTTTTCTTCAACGTTTTCTAAAATTTCTTTGATTATATATGTCGTAGCCGATTATGAATTTCAGCCGATTATGAATGAGCGGGTCCGGACGCGTCCAACCATCAAGTATTTAGTATCATTCAACGCAGAATCATTAATAATTATGTTAAATTTTTAAAATTAGAAAGATTTGATAAAAAGAAAAAAAAAATTATGGGGCCTCAAAGTTTCCTCTTGAACAAACAGTTTTTTTTGCTCTAATTTTTTTTCTTTTTATCAAATCTTTCTAATTTAAAAAATTTAACATAATTATTAATTCGCCGAATGATACTCAAATACTTGATGGTTGACCCTTTACTCATTCATAATCGGCTTTACGAGGGTCCCGCCGATTTTGCAAGCTGAAACGTTGAGGATTAGCAGCCGGTAATTTTTGAACCCTAAACTCACAAATTTGGTACCAATCGACGCAGAATTTAATTCGCTACAGGATGATATAATATTGTCCTCATACATTAAAGGGTTGCTCTACTAGAAAGATTTAACAAAAAATTTCATTCATAATCGGCTACGACATATATATTTCTCGTTTTCTGAACCTTTCTTCGCGGGAATCTCGAGCAAAATCGATGAGATCACTTGTGGTTTTGAAACATATGAACTCTCGTCGGGTAGATGGACACATCTAGAAAATCTTTCAGCTATTATCAATTATATAATCTCTAAAATCTTGATTGATTAGAATATTTGATTATCTTACTTTTTCACGTCACCCTTTGCTTTGAAGATGAACTTTCGCGGCGATTGCGGGATTTTCTCGCTGATCACCTGTAAATCGGGATTGTCTTTGCTTAGAAATAGGTCAGGGGAATCTTTTTTTTAAAGTAATAATAATAAATTTGTAAATATAAATAGTAATAAAGTTTTAAATACTAACGCCACATTGGGAGAAATCGTTTCTTCCCCATGAATGAGCGTGTCCACTCTCTGAGACGCCCAATGTGAAATGACCACCTGAAAAAAAGGAATTCAAGTTTTCAAGTAAAGCATAACAAATTTGCCTTCAAGTTTCAACTGTCTAAGCAACGAGTTTCAACAATATTCCCCCACCACATTGCACATCAATCCAAGCATTTTCGTCAACAACTTTTTGTGGCTCATTTCTCTCCAATTTGTTCCCATGCCCGAGTTGGTGATCGAGTGACTGAAATGGGCAAGTTTTTCATAATCAGTCGATTCTTGGACTTGTAAACTAATACTGCAAAACTCCTCCACTTTGAACCAACCTTTCCCCACGTGTAAATATGCTGTTTATTGGTGAGAAGCGCCGAATGGGAGAGCCCCGTTGAGACGTCAACGATATCGGCATCAATTTCATGTTTTACCTGAATCAAATTCTTTCATCGATTTATTTCTACATAAACTTTTTACCTTGAAAACACCAAGAAAATCCTTTGGAATATCGGGGTTATGCGGTGGAATCTTTGCCCCGTTTTCTCCCTTTGCTGCTTGAGCATTCCGCAAGCGTTTCATCACAAACATTTTCATCTGAAAATGTTGAATTCGAAACATTTTGATATTTCTAGAACCTTTAAATCATGTGGATTTTTGCCCCATTCAAATACTTGATTGTCTTCAGTGATAGCGACTGTATGATAGTATTTTGTGGCCATCGTTCGCACTCGGATTTCCCTTTCAATGCCAGGAGGGGATAAGGAAAGCTTCTGGAATTTGAATGATAACAGAAATTTGCTATGAGATCTTAAATTAATGTATAATTTGATTGATAAGAAAAAGGAAACTGACCGTGAATGTAAATCTCTTCCTGATGTCAACGAGTGTCCCAAGTTGTCCAAAGAGTCCACAACCAGTTGTGTAGATTGATCCCGACTCACCAAGAAGCACTGAATGCGCCCGTCCACAAGAGATTGCTTTCATTTTCTCGCTAAATTTTTTCATCTAATCAAATCAATCAATAAATTAAGTACGATAGATTACAGATTTATTACTATGAACAGATTTGTTTCTATTGGGTTGATGGAAAAAAGTTGTCCAGCCAAAGTTCGCACATGTTTTTAGCCTAGGTTTCTGCACGGAAAACAGCCATTTTTTGGCTCTGCCCCCCTTTACTAAAATAGCTGTAAAAACTTTTAAAAAAAGAGATATCTCAAAATGGTTTTTACCAATCGATCCGTCTTGAATTCAGCTTTAGGATGAGCTATAAAACGTCAAAATTGGACAAATTTAAGGTACTCTCCGAAAAAATCGGAAAGGACTTTTCCATCAACCCAATATTTTGCACTATTTAATCAATTCATAATCAACTAACGGTAAATCGGGGACAAATGTCGGTGTCCAAGCGTCGGTTCCTCCTCTTCTTTCACCCAATCCCAATTGTCCGTACATTCCCCAGCCTGTAACATTCTATAAAACTTTTAAATGCTATCAGTTACCCCATGTATAAACACTTCCATCATTGAGCACAATTCCTGAATGATATTGACCCGCGGACAAAGAGATTATCGATCCCCAATCACCTGAGATTACCTGAAAGAAAGCTTTCATCATTTCTTTTACAACAAACAGTTGGTGTTTCGTGTTTTTGATCGTCTCCAACTCCACATTGCCCATATGTGTTTTGACCGAAAGAATAAAGAAGTCGATCTGTGGAAACGATTAGACAATGCACCGCACCACAGCTCACTGGAATTCAAGTTTTGTCTTTATTTGTACAACTGAATACTTGTGTTCAACTTTCGAAAACTACTGTAGTCATATCTTTTAGTGTTTTTACCTGCAAATGGTTTTCCTTTTGGTAGACGAAATGTTTTTACGGGTGGCGGTGGTGGAGGGGACTTCTTTGCCTCATTATCCCTCTTGCTGTCATCAGATGACCTTTTTAGGGATAATTCTAAATTTTTGTTCTTCCCTTTCCTTTTTCTTTTCATCCTACCTCCTGCATCGAGCACTCGTGGTTTTTGTTGACTTCCAAAGAAACCAAAAATCGTCAATTTACCCGTTTCATCCATGAAAATACTCCAATTTGCGCTCCCCGCACATGAGCAACCTTTTAGAAGGGGGAGACCCTGGAATTTAAATTTAAATTCATAACTTCTATTTAATGTTAATTTTGCCAATTACCAAGCCAAGTCCATGTGGAGAAAGTAAATATGTTGAAGAGACGAGAAAAAGCACCGTCGATGCTGATGGATAACTGAAATTGGTTGAGACGTTTTCTCTCGAAATATTCTCACTTTTGTCCGAATGTTTGTGCAAGTTGTAGACAGGCCCAGTGTTTCGATGAAGTCTTTGGCCATCCAGCAAGAAGATAAAAGAGTTTGTCAACAATTTTTGAATCAAGATGTTCCCATTTTAAGGCAAGTAGCATACTAATTATCTGAAATACTTTGTTTATCTTGTTCTTGATAATATCAGCACCCTTCCTGCGTCATCATCGGTGCCTCCTTCTCTCAGCTGTGATTCGTTGTTAAGCAAAAAGGTTACAAATTCAAGTTGATTTGAGTTACTTCTGAATATAGGTGAGTTGGAATATCTATTCTTTGAATCTTGTACCTTTGTGCAATAACGAAGGCACTTCTCCAAAAAGAATGTTTCAGTAAAGGACCAATTGGTGACGCAACTTCTGGATGTGCAACTAACCAAGCACTAAAGTGATTGAGGCATTACTTTTTGTCTTTTTATTGTCTTGCAACCTGAGCTCGAAATCGGTGTTGTCTCGATTTCGTTCAGTGCTTCTTTCATACCGTCGCACAATCGAATCGAACCCCGTTTTCTTTGGCGTTTCATTCTTGTTCGATGAATCTAGTTAGTAGCTATTAAACTATTAAATAAAAGCAAAACCACCTTGACTTGAGTGGGCTGCATCCATTCCTTTAGGTGAACATTAAGAATCTACCTGAATTTTTATTTAAACTACACTAACCTAAATACATCGCACAATAAAATAAAGATAAAAACAAATATAACATTAACGCTTGAAAAATTCACGTTCAACACGGGTAGTAAAATCCAAAAGATTGTTATATTTCTTGAGTAAGTTCTGCAAATCGTGGCATGGAAGTTGTGTGGTCATGATCGAATACAGGTGCCCAAAGAGCAAAGCATCCGCTTCTGTTGGCTTGTCGCCCATCAAAAATTCACAAGAACCAAGCTGAGAAGAGAGTGATCGGAAGGCACGATCAGCCGCTTCTAGCACTTCATCCATAGACTTTGTTGCCCAATCTTGATCATCCAAATATCCAATCATCTCTCGTCGTTTCAATCTTGGCAAAATGACTGTGAGAGGCCAATGGAACACTGACGCGACTCGAGATGAGGTGATCTTGGAAAAAGTTTCGTCATGTCGCCAAACAACGTAGATCTCAATATTCCGTAGAAGAAGATCGATCATCGACATATGTGCCATCATTTCAGCTAATTGAACCTCGGTTAAATGAGCTGAAAGTTTCACTCCCTTCTGAGCAACAAAATCGACAATTCCAGTGAATTCAGCCACAAGAACGTTGTTGAGCTTCAAAAATGGTACTTTCCCGGTGGGCGAGATGAAATCCACATTTGGTCGTTGTCGAAGCTGATACGGAAGTCCGGCCATTCGAAAGAACGTTTGCGCAGCAAGACAATCGGCATACTCGTACAATAAAGCTTGCTCAGTGAGAAATGGTGTGAAAAGAAGAGCATCGATCCATTCACTGTCCGCATTCATTGAGAGAGTTGAAGCAACCAAATCGCTAATCTAAAGTTGGAAATCCATAAAACGATAATAAATACAAACCGATTCTTAAATTCATTAAGCAAAAAAGTTTACACTAACAATAACTATAGCTAACCTTAACAAAATGTAATGAAACAACTAACCAAATGTCGATGTGGAGTTGAAGAGGAGCTTGTCGTTGCCATTTTCTGTAAAAAGTTGCAATTAAGTAAACTTGAAATTAATTAAAGTTAAAGATAACAAAAAAACGTTGAATCTGCAAAAAGAGACATAAAGGCCAGCTTTAACTTACAGCAGACTATGTAATTTGCTATCCAAAACACTAGTGATGGACATGAAAAATGAATGTTTCCTGCAAAAATGCTACAATTTTTATCTTCAAGTTGTTCAACTTTTCCAGTGAAGCAGAAAGCTTTGAAGAAAAAGCCTTGTTAAATAGTATAAAGCCAAGCAAATACACATGCATACTCTTTACACTCGCTCTACGACGTTTTTCATACGATGTTTCAAAAAGACTTGTCCCTCCTCCCCTTTCGCATGCTTTCCTTCCATTTGTCGTCGCAGAGGTTACTGTTTTCATCCTTCCATATTTTTAAGCTCCAATTTATTACTTTTTTATCTTTGTTTGATGGTATTTCAACAATTTTAATGTTTCCTTTAGATGTCTTCTGACGATTCGGATGACGAGGTGCAAAAGAATTCCGAGGACGACGAGCCCCAAGGCAGAAACGATGAGGGAAGTGATCATGATTCGGAGGTTGACGACGGGCCAAAGAAGAAGAATCGCAAGCGAAGGGTAATTTTTAACTTTAGGATTTTAAAACCTATTATAAGAAACTCTTAACCTTTGTGTTTAGATAGCTTCCGATGATGAAGAGGAAGACGAAGAAGAGGAGGAGGAGGAAGAAGATTCAGATGACTCATCGGCCAAACAGAAGAAGGGCAAAAAGGTTTTTGTAGAAGAGAATATAAAATTTATCGTGTCTTTTTAGAGAAGAAAAAAGCCTCGTGGTTCGGATTTTATCCTTCACGATGTCGATGTAAGTTTTTGATCCCATTTTTCTAGTGTAATGTTTTATTTAAGGTAGATGATGAAGACGCTGAAGAGGACGACTATTCTGACGATGACATTGGAGGCTTGGACCGAACGGTTATAACTTTTTTATTTTGTTTGAAACTGATTTTTTTTGTAGGAGCGAGAAGAAGCCGAAAAAACCATGAGGGAACTTGACGCGGCAAGAATCAAGGAAAACGATCGGCGAAATATGTTCAAGTACTGCCATAGTTGATGCTAAAATGAAAACAAATTTTAGGGATATGTCGGCCGAAGAGATTGCCGAATATTATGAAAACCGCTATCGCGATGAGGGTAGAAGTGCCGCTGTTGAGTACGATGATGATGCAAGCTATGGTCAGTTTTTGAAAAGCAAATGTAGTTTTTGGTATTGATTGCAGCTGGTGACATTGCTCAAAATGGATTGCTACCATCAACGAAAGACCCAAATCTCTGGATTGTGAAATGTCGAATCGGCGAAGAAAAACTTGTTTGCATGCAGCTGATGCGAAAAGCGCTTGCTTTTGAGGCCACCCAACAAGTTGGTTATCTAAATTTTAATTTTATGTTTTTATTTTAGCCGCTTCAAATCAAATCAGTGATCTACAAAGAAGGTCTCAAGGGAAGTAAGTTGAAGCCTTTCAAAAGGAGTTTGACTAATAAATTTCAGTGCTTTACGTTGAGGCTTTCAAACAATCGCACGTGGCTCAAGCAATTGATAGTATTGGCGCACTAAATGCATTCAACATTGTGGTATTTTAGTTTTCATTTGACCTGAAAGATTTTCTCATTTAATAGATGGTGCCAATCAAAGAAATGGTGGATTCTCTGCGTGTTGTAAAGGATATACCTCAACTGAAACCGGGGACTTATGTACGACTAAAGCGCACGATTTACAAGGACGATCTGGCTCAGGTAATAAGTCATTTCAATAATTATAATTCTTATTCAGGTCGACTGGGTAGACATTGCACAAAACAAAGTGAACCTAAAATTGCTACCTCGAATCGATTACACCAGAATGCGAGGAGCGTTGCGAACAGTATGTTCCACTCTTTTTTGTACATCTTTCAATTTTCAAACTTTCAGGAGGCCGACCGTGCTTTAAAAAAGACACGGCGTCCAGGACCACAACTCTTCAATCAAGAGAAAATCAAGTTTGTCGCGTTATCAAATGATTGAATTCCGTTCTTTTAGGGAAATTGGAGGCGAGGTTACAAACGATGGTGATTTTACGATCTTTGAAGGAAATCATTACCGACGCGGGTTTCTCTACAAAGCGTTTCCATTGAATGCAATTGTGAGTTTCTGTTACCAATGTTTTACATGCAGAAAATCTAGATTGATGAAGGAGTGAAGCCATCACTTACAGAACTTGAAAAGTTCCAAGAAACGTCCGATGATTTGAAACGCGATTGTTTGTTTTTATGAACTACTGTAGTTATTTGATATTTAGTGGAGAAAACGTCAATTAAAGGATCAACAACCAAGTTCGCTCCTGGAGATATTGTTGAGGTAATTTAGTGAGAGTTTTTGGGGGTAAGTAAATTTTAGGTGGCTGAAGGTGAACTTGTCAATTTGCGTGGTAAAGTTCTCACTGTTGATGGAGATCAAGTCCACATTATGCCCGACCATGAGGATTTGAACGTATTATTTCTGTTATGAATTGATTTTATTCTCAATTCAGGAGGTTATCACACTCAAGGCCGTTGAACTTCGCAAACATTTCAAACCTGGTGATCATGTGAAAATCATTGATGGAAAGTAGGATTTTATGTCTAGATTTTTTACAATAAATTTAAGGTATGAGGGAGATACTGGACTGATTGTGAAAACGGAACTGAATGAAGTGGTTATCTTCTCCGATTTAACGAACGATGAAATCAAATGTCGCCCTAGAGACGTTCAACTGTGTGCTCAAATTTCATCGGGGGTGGATTCACTTGGAAAATATCAGTTCCATGTATGTTTCCATTGTTGATAAATTATATCTAAATGTTTTAGGACCTCGTACAAATTGATCGTGAAACCGTGGGAATGATTGTGCGACTGGAAAGGGAAACTTTGGAGATTCTCAATATGTATGGAAAGGTGAGAGATTTTGCTAGACTTTTTTATACGATGCTTTAGTTGGTTCGGCTGAAACCACTGGCCATTATGGGGAAAAAAGAAGACAAGTTTGCACAAGCTTTGGACTCGACTGGAAACAGCGTCCAAGTCAAGGATATGATCAGAGTTATCGACGGACCTTATCATGTTAGTGTTAAGCTTGCAAATTGTTACCCATTTTTAGGTGAAAAAAGCCGGAGAAGAAGAATTGACGGGTGAAATCAAACATCTCTTCCGGAGCTTTGCATTTATCTACTCAAGAAAGTTCACCGAGAATGGAGGAATATTTGTCTGCCGACCTAAGCACTTGACTCTTCAAGGAGCGAAAAATGAACGAAGAGGTGAGTTTAATATTGTTGTTACAGTACTTTCTATAATTAGGAGATGGACCAACATTGAATCGTCTTGGTTTCCTTGCTTCTCCAAGACACATGGGCGCTGCCACACCAAAAGCAAACACTCCATCAAACGCCGCAAGAACGCCTACAATGGGTAACAAATAGGATTTATTTGTCACCTACGAAAAATCTTATAGGCATGCTTGGTGGACAAGGAAATTCCCGGGTCAGACGTGATGCTGCAATTATCGGCAAGAGCGTCCGGATCACTCAAGGTCCGCTCAAAGGGTGAGACTTTGTTATAGGGTATTCATTTACTCAATTTTTATAGATATCACGGTATTGTCAAGGATGCAACAGAACAAACTGCTCGAGTTGAACTCCACACAACATGCAAGGTTACTAATTAATTAGTACTTGCATAGACGCTTGTTTAGACGATTTCGGTTGATCGCTCACGTATCCAAGTTGTTGGGGATGGGACCCCCGGTGGTGCTCCTCGTGGTATCAGCGAGTACATGCGAACACCAGCTGGTCCGTACTTATTTATGACACTGTTATTAATATTATTATTAATAACAATCAATCAAAGGCTAATCAATAGATTCTTTTTTGTTTACTTTTTACTAACAGATAAATTTCAGGTCCTACTGCTGGTTTTGGCAAAACTCCCGCATATGCAGGTTGAATTTAATTTTCGTGGAGCTTTTGAACTGCTTTCGAATTTTAGGAAGCAAAACTCCTATGTACGGAGCTCAAACTCCCGCAGCAGGTGATGGTGGCCGCACTCCACATTACGGAGCTCAAACTCCCGCTTACGGAGATGGTGGCCGTACTCCAGGATATGAAGGTTTGACTTTTCATAGACTTTACAAAAATTTTTGAATAGGTGGACGTACTCCAGCTTATGATATTGGTGGCCGTACTCCGCATTACGGGGGAGAGGTAATTTGTGTTTATTATTTTTAATGTTAATAAATTTAGGCAGCGCGCACACCGGCATATGAAAGTGGAAGCAGAACACCTGGATATGAATGTGTGTTTATTCCCTGTTTTTGAACCCAAATGTATTTTAGCAACGGGTGGACGGACACCAGCCTACGGAGGGCAAACACCAGCTCGTAGCGATCGGCATAGTAGTGGTGAGTTATTAAACCATTGGAACTAAGGAAATGGTCGTAATGATTTCATTGATTTATTGGTTTATTTTAGAATCTCCTGATTCATCTGAAGACGAAGAGCAACACGAGCCTCGCGAAATGGAGTATGAATCCCCAGCCTCGCCCATGTACTCCGCACCAACTCCTGGAAGCATGAACCCATTGACGCCGGCAACTTACGATGCTCCGGCAAGCAATTACAATTACACCACACCGATGTCGCCAAGCAACTATTATTCGGCTCCAACTCCATACTCAAGCAACGATTACGACAATGCAATTCGTAAGACCATGTTTTTAGCGTTGTAATGCAAGATTTTAGCACAAAATTACTTGGACGGCGGCGAGTGGCTCGAAGAAGGTCTTGTCGTGCAAATTAAGAATTCGCATGAAGATGAAGATGTTCGTGGAATGAATGGAGTTGTTAATAGTGTTCACGAGGTAAAATTTATTATCCCTTCCCATACACAAGTGTTTCAGGAGTATTGTATTCTTTGGTTGTCTGATATTGAGAGAGAAGTACGCGCCTACTACGAACAACTTAACCCAATTCGCCCACAACAAGGAGAACAGGTAACCTATTCTGGATTTAACTTCGTAATTACACAAATTTTAAGACGCGAATTATTTATGGTGAAGAAGCTGGGTGTGTTGGAACGCTTGTATCTGTTGATGATAATGATGCAGTTGTAAAGGTAAAAGCTATAAACCATATTTCACCATGCATAAACGATAACTTGACTTATTGCTTTTTAGGTCGCTGAAGATGATGTGCGTCTCGTCAACTGGAGTATGTGTTGCAAGATGCGAAATCGTTAAGGAGCGCCTACGCCCAATCTATTTGCACTCTAGGTCTTTCTTGAGCCTAGAATTTATTTTCATAATTTATTGTTACCGGTTAGTACTATCTTTATTCTGTTTATAAAAAGTTAATAAAGTTTTGTTAAAAAAATACAGTAACTACGAATATGGCAACTTTGTTTTTGCATCAGAGGCATGAAAGCAATAAAAAAATCATCGGAGAGAAACGATTGTTTCCATTTGGGCGAATGACTGTAAATTTTGGAAAACCAAGATTAGTTCCGGACATTTTCGTGTTTCCCAGAAGCAACATGCGGCTGAAAGTCGAGTACTCCCCTGTTCAGGCTCTTGTGCGTCATTCAGCGAGTGATTTGCATATTTTTGCTCTGATCCCTGGGCGCTCGTATTGTGCCGTTTGTCGCTATTGAATGCTCAGGTTGACTATTTTGCAAGAAGTCTTCTGAAATTAGCCAGCTCTAAATATGCCCAAAAGTTTGTTATATGAACTTTACAACTTTAAATTCAAAAAGTGTTCAGTGAGTTTCCTTCGGTTGATGATCGATTTTTGTCGAGAGAATCTCCTTCTCACGATGACCATTATATCCGTGATTCTTGGTAGGTACGAAGAGAATTTGAAATCGCTTTGTCTATCGAATTTTGGATACAAAATGGGAGCTTAGACTCCAGCTTACGGTAGAATACCTGCGTTAAAGTTATTCCAGATTTTAGAAGGCTCTTAGTGTAAAAGATTTGGCTATTTTTCGGGCTTATCGTATCGCTCTTTCTTTCGTTCAAAAACTGAATAAATAGTATATGAACTAAATGAGGATATAGTGTAACGTGCTTTATCTTCTGTGGAGTCTCAATGTGGTTTATGTCTGCTTCTTTAAAGAAACAAGACTTTATTTAACACCTGAATCACCACGCAAAACACTACGTTCCACGTTAACAACACCACGTACAACAAACCAAGAATAAAACACTCACTGAGAAATGAATGAAAACAATCACTTAATAAATGAGAACACGAACCACTTGCAAAAGGGAATGCGAAAGAAATAATCACTTGATCAAGAGCAAAAAATGAATCAAAAAGACTCAAATGAAAGAAAAGACCAACGGAATAAGATAGGAAACGTTTTATAGCCTTTTATTTGTGCAAAAGTTACTTAGTCAACGGTTACGTACGTTCCCAAGGGCACGTTATAGAATTTAAAACCTTTAACTGACGTGTGTGAGGATCGAGAGTTCGATCAAATAGAATCGTTCTCGAAATTTGTAGGTGTCTCTCTTGGATTCGGTCTTCGTCCATTAAATCTCTCCCCGGAAACACTGCAATTAATCAATTTTCCCGGCGAAATCTTCATGCAGGTTTTCGATAGTCATTTTTGAATGGAAAATTTGTGATTTCAGGTGTTGAAAATGATGATTTTACCACTGATTTTCTCGTCACTTGTTTCAGGTTTTTCAGGGTTAAATTTTGAATATAACACTTTCTTTTTAAAGCTCTTGCTCAAATGGATGCCAAAGAATCGGGGCAAATGGGTCTATGCACTGTACTTTACTACATAACAACGACAATATTGGCCACAATGGTGAGTGGACAAAAGATTAAAAAGATAATATGATTGCTATCAAATCATCTGACAACGTAAGCTTATAATTAGATAAAATAGATAAAATAGAGACAAGGCTATGGTAGCTTTCGAAAGCTGAAATGCTTTAGAAACACTGGGAAACATGATGTGTGAAAATCTAAAACCCAAAACCTAGCTGGGCATCATGTTGGTGGTGACGATTCACCCGGGAGATCCGTCTGTTAAAGTCGGTCTCATTCCTGAGGCTCCAACTGATGCTGATGTCTCGCCATTAGACACTTTTCTCGATCTTGTTCGGTTTGCATTTTTTGAAAAATGACGATTTTAGACGATTTAAAAAATAGACGATTTTAAATAGACGATTTTAGAAACATGTTCCCTGAAAATATTCTCCAGGCCTCGTTTGAGCGAGTACAGACTGAATATCAGGTTTGTTTTCATTTCATTATCATTTTTCAAGGTTCAAGGTGTTTTTCTGCCCAATGCGCATTGCCTTGTTTGGAAATTAGCCTTTTAGTCTGTATTGTAGAATATCTACAATAAAAATTGTAGATATTCTGGCAAACTGATTGGCTAAAAGCCAATCAGTTTGCCTGTAATGCTGAATAGCTTAAAAATGAAACTATAAACTAGATGATAAAACCGGTTCGTCGGAAAAACTCCACGGATACTTCGTTTGTGTTGCGGAAACGTCTGGTGACCTCAAGTGGGATGAATATTCTGGGTAAATCGATTCAATGAAAAGGAAACTTTAAAAGTTTAGGAATTATCGTTTTTTGCACGGGATTTGGTATCGTTATCTCACAGGTTTCCATAAATATTTCATCAAAATTTGCTATTTATTTAGTTGGGAGAAAAAGCGCGAATTGTTGTTGATTTTTTTGTGATTCTTGATGCGGTGATTATGAAATGGGTCGAGACATTGATGGTGTGAGTGGCAATGGGAAAATCGAGAAATTCAATGCAAATTTGAAATGAATTGCAGATTTGCCCCGTTGGGAATCACGTGTCTAATCTGCGGGAACCTCTTGGAATTGGATGACCTCAGTGACACGGCTGCAGTCAGTCACATCTTTTTTTGTTTCGTAAAGGAACAGTGCTACTGAGTAGAGTGTGTTACTCGAGTAAATCGAGTAAAAGATTACCCATTTGCATGAGTAATCTTTGCTCGATTAATCGGCGTTTTTGGTCGAGTAAACTACGAGTAATCCTCTTTACACGTCGAGTAAATTGAATATCTTTACATTTGAAGGGAATTTGGCACCAAATCTGTTGAACGGTTGAATATCTTTAAAAGGAGTCGTATATAAGGCAGCGCTCGTGATTTTTGCGCCAATTTTTTCACAATAATTTTCTCTGAAAGTACGGAGCGTGTGTTTTAAAAAAGGCATTACTTGCGAGGAACACACTCTATTTTTAACTTTCTCTAACTGAGATGCATTTCTAAAACGACCGTAACCTATTAAACCTTGAATTTCCAGGTATTGGCCATGTATGTGGTTTGTGTGATGGCGGGTTTTGTGATACACACCGTTTTCGTGATGCCATGCGTGTATTTCTTGGTCTTATAAGCTTATGCTGTCATTACAAGCCATGCAATTTGTAGGTCACAAGAAAGAATCCCCTTCACATAGTTAGCGGAATGTTACAAGCAATCGTCACCGCTTTTGGGACAGCTAGCGGGTGAGTGAAAAAAATCATTTCCTAGTAGATGTTTACTTAAGAGTGTTTACTCTTTAAGCTATTCAGCCAGCAAAGTTGCGTTGATTTTATCAGTTTATCAGTTATTGAAAGTAGAGAACGGAAAATGAATTGTTGTGGTAGTGACTGTTGTGATTGTTGACGGTTGTAACGTGATTGACCTGCTTGTGGAATAATAGTTAGCGTTTTTCCAAAGTAGTGAAGATGAATAAAATGAAATAAAATTCGTATACAAAAATGGGAGGGAGAGAAAGAAAATAAAATGGCACAGACTACGCGACGTTCCTAGTGACAACCTAGACAGGTGTGGAAGGTGCACTTTAGAAAACGGCAATTTTGTGGGAAGTATAAAAGGGTCTCTTCTCAACATGAACAAAATTCCCTTTCAGTGGTGCCACACTGCCGATGTCGATGCAATGTCTTGAAGACAATTGTGGAATCGATCGACGGATCACTCGTTTCGTGTTGCCACTTGGGAGCACAATCAATATGGTGAGAGGATTAGTCGCAAAATTGTTCACCTATTCAAATGGAACAGGATGGAAATGCCTTGTACGAGGCAGTGGCCGTCGTCTTCATCGCACAACTCAACAATGTCGAATTGTCCTTTGTCGAGGTGATCACTGTGAGGTTGGGATGGGTTTAAGAAATAAACATGTCTAGATATAATGAACTTATATCTAGAAATGTTTATTCTTTATGATTCTTGATGTCTTTATGTTTATCAAGACATCAAAAAGAGATCAAAAAGTCCAGTGTAACCGCAACGGTTGCCTCGATCGGCTTGGGATCTGTGCCTGCTGGTTTGGTCTCAATTCTGCTCATTCTTAACACTGTCGGTTTACCGATTAAAGATGTCTCGTTGATCATCACTGTCGATTGGTTACTGTAAGTTTGAGAAAAGGTTGTTGTTGTGAAAAAAAAATTCGTCTAGAGATCGAGTGAGAACGGCGGTTAATGTGATCGGCGATGGTTTCGCGTCGGGAGCGGTGGCTCATTTGCTGCAGAGAAGGCTTGAAGCTGCTGATGCAAGACATGACTATAAAGCTGAGATAAAAGAAGACATCGGTTTGTAGAAATGGATTTTAATCGGGTTTTTTTTTCATTTTAGAGCTCTTGAAATCGGCAGCGAACAGCGAGAATCCGAGTCGACGTCCAAGTGCCTGGAGTGAGCTCTCGAAGTGAGACAGCTAGGGAAAGTCACTGGAAAACCTAAATCAATATCTATTTTGATTAGAAACATAGAAATAATCCTAACTTAAAGTTCAAGAAAAGTTGAAATGTTGAAATGTTTTTGGTGACTATTTCAGTGATATCTTTGAGAGTGTAAAGGCTTAAAAAGATAAAAGAAGAAATCGGTTTGTAGAAATGGATTTTAAATTGAGATGAGAAATTCAACAATAAACACTTTTTATTTAAAGAAAACCATAGGTGAATTAGTGAATTTGTTATTTTTCAAAAGAAAAGCAACGAGAAGACTTTCTGAACAGTTTAATAAATTATATTGCATTTTCATTACATCAATTCAATGTTTAGTACCGCCTATTTCCCGGCGAAATCCTCATTCTCGGGTCTTCCGAGCCGCTCCGTTTCTCGCCGTCCATCAACAATGGGACAACTCTCGTGGAGACATCCACTCCTCGACACACTCTATCCACAACAACAAACTCTACAAAATGTCTAATCTTAGTTTTAGAATAAATCGATTTCTTTTTTTGTGTGCAATTATATTGAGATGAGAGAAAAATGGAGAACGATTTTGAAAATATGAGGATGAGAAGGAAAAAAAGGAAAAGATGAGGATGAGAAGGGAAAAAGGAAAAGGCAGTTTTCTCTTTTTTCTCTTGTCAAGGCGCAAAAATTTGTCGAGAAAATAGGATTTTCTTGTTTTCTCTTGTATGTATGTTCTAAGAGCATATGGATCAAAAATGAATGCTGTTTGGATGTAAAAACATGAGATTCACTGAGTTTCTTAGCAAGAATTATGTTTATTCTGGTTTTGGCAGAATTTTGAAATCGTTAAAAAAAGGCTTTTTTGTAACGATTTCAAAATTGATACTATATTATTGTTATATTTGTATTGTAATCAGTTTAGCTATCATAATACCTGTAGTCCGTTGATCATAGTGTTTTAAAAGAAAATTTTCTAGCTTCTAGCTTGGCTTTAGATAAAAAGCTATTCAGCTCAGCTAGAAGCCAGGCCAGAACCATGGCTTAGCTTCAGATAAAAAGCTATTCAGCTCAGCTAGAAGCCAGGCCAGAACCATGGCTTAGCTTCAGATAAAAAGCTATTCAGCTCAGCTAGAAGCCAGGCCAGAACCATGGCTTAGCTTCAGATAAAAAGCTATTCAGCTCAGCTAGAAGCCAAGCCAGAACCCTGGCTTAGCTTCTGGCTTTTGAGACCTTGTCTGTAGTCTCTTCAATAGACAACAATCAAAGTATTTTATCTTAACTTTAGCTTGTTTTATCTACAAACTCTAAGGCTTAAAAAACGTATGAAATATCGCGGGATATGAAAGGGTTTCCAGTTCAACGAGGGGAGGGAGATGGGTTGCATAATCGGATAACCTGCCCTCTCCTTTGTCCTCTTCTCTTCTCTTCTTTCTTTTCGTTCTTCTCTTATCCGATTCCTTTCATTTCTTGCTTTATCCCCCTTGGCTTTTATCTAAATCTTATCGAAAAACTTTCTATTTTTAGAAATATCATAGAAACTACTCGACTTGCTTTCCAGAAAGCCTTTTCCATTTGCCAGATGAGATGCTTTTTAATCAAAACTCTTGATAAACCATTGCAACGCTTTTTCGAATGGTACACTCGACGGATCCTCGTCGATCATTATATCGTTTGTTTTTATGAGATCGAATTTTCTAGAAAATATTTAGCTTTTCATAATCTGGCCCTTGTGGTTGACGATATTTCTGGGCAGCGGTTTCTATTGGATTGAGGAATTGACATTGTTGGATGCGAGGAAACTTTACACTCCAATATCGGCTCCATCGTGGATTGAAGAGGAGACTTTCTCACAAGTAAAATTGTTAAACAAACGCGTTTTTGCCTATTTGAAAACTTTGCAAAGAATCGACTTTCATAGGCGCTTTGAAATTTGACTCGTCTACCGTAAACCAATCAGCAGAATGATATAGTAACAAAGCCATAAACTGCCTTAACGCCAACTAGCTTAGACAGAAATCTACGGAAGTAACTACGGTAGCTCGGCAGGCTTTAGAAAACTAATTCGAGTCAGCGTTTGGAAAAGTTTACAAGTTTCTGTTAATATTAAAGTAAACAATAACTTCATAGCTAGATAAGATCATGAAAAACAAAACTCTTTTCAGTTATGGCCAATAAAATCATTCGAATTCCTGCCCGAGCGAACATTTCAATGGAATCGATATTTGTATGTGGTTGTGCACGGGAGAATTCTCAAAAATAACTCATATCCAAATATCCTTGAAGGTTTGAGATTGAGATTCTCAAAAAAAATTGAGATTTTTGGTGAGAAAGTCTTCTTTTCTAGAACCCTACTTGACAAAAATCACGGAAATCGAAGAAGAAATCGCGAGAAAAGTCGAATTTCCGATGGAGGAAAAATGGAAAAAGAAAAGAAATGAAAGTGAAGGAAAAGGAAATGAAACGATCGGATTTAAGGTAGGGAATGGAAAGATTCGAATGACTAGTTATTTAGGATATTTGCCTGAATTGGTATGGGGATTGTTATCGACAAACTGGGTTGATCGAGATGTTGAAAAGGAGGTAACATTTACTGTTTAATAACTGAATATCTTTCAAAATTGCTCATTGGTTTCCATCAATAAATGCATCTTTTAGGAAAGAGCTGTCAACTCACGGGATTTCCGTTTCCTATCCGGTGGCCAATCCTGAAGGATCCCCAATATACATTGCATTCAATGTGGGCGGGGTGGAGACATTTCCAAATGATACAATCAAGGTAAGTCTTAACATTTTGGACTTAAAAGGGAAGATCACAAGAACAAAATCCTTCCCTATTTAAGGCTTCTTTCACCGTTCAACCTTGTGGTGTAGTGTAGTGAATAAGAGTCTTGTTTCCAGAACAAACCATCAAGTCTTTGCTTGGTTTCGTTCCCCTCCCCTCCTTGTCATTTTTTTTGTTGTTTAACCGCTCGAATTCACTCTATTTTAACTTTACAATAAGTATTATGACATCTTTTATGAGTATTATGGCGTTAATAGGATATCAACGTCTTATCTATGCTAGATGAGGCACGATTACGTTACAGGCACAACTACGGTCACCTCATCCTTGTGACTTTCCGTCGTTAATAAGATTTAAAAGTAAAAAAAAAGCTGTGAATAACAGATTAAACGTTTCATAATACCTAAAAAGTGATCCCATTTTGCAGTCAGCCAAAGCGATGCGTCTCTTTTATTTCCTCCGTTTTGACACTGCCGAAATGAACGAAATGTCGACGAAATGGGAGGATGAAGCGAGTCGATTCATCGCAAAAACTTATCAAAATCACTCGTGGATACAGGTTTCTTTTTTATTTAGACTTTTGTAAGAAATAATATAAATACCCTAAAGTCTCGAGTATAAGTTCTGCCTTAATTTACATTCGCTTTAATTGCTTTGAATTTCTTTTTGTTGGGTTTTTATACATTTTTACTGTTATATAAACTTTTATTATTGTTCTTGGAGCGCGGGATACTACAGGGTGACAGCCTATCACCATTGCTATTTGTTATGTGCATGGATACATCCAGACGATAGTGTTGAAGAAGACGCTGGAAAGCATCTCTTTCGACCGTCGACGTGGACTTTGGCCGGATGAAGAGGCCAGGGAGGGATCCATAAGACTGAGCACCGGAGAGGAGCAGGGCGGACGCGCCGAGCCACGCCCGGAGCAACAAATAACAGCATAAAATTGCTATAACCCTCAATAAATTTACTTCTACCGGAGACAGCCGTCAATTTGCATGCGAAAACCAAACAGAACTTATACTCGCGACTTTAGGGTATATGATTTTATATTATTTTTTTTAAAATATTAGTTTAGATATTAGACAAAATCGAAATTTAGTGTCACATCAAGCACTCCCGCATCCTTGATCTTGGTCTGACAGCGAATGCGAATCGCCTCAAGCCCTACTTCACTGTCACCATTTTTGTGCTCATCGCGTTTACGGTAGTATACTTTATCGAAAATCCAGTGCCCCTTTTAGACATTTTATGCTGTCAAATGGCATTTCGGGAGTGACAATGGGAAATGGAGAGGTGAGGAAGACTCGTCAAAGCTACAAATACCTCAACTCATCTAGTGTCAATTGATTGGCTTCGCTCGAAACCGATGCTCGCCTTGGGTGGTGTGCTCACGGCCGGAATGGCGATTATGAGGTGTTAAATAGAATCGACTTTCAATTGAAACCGATTTCAGCGGAATCGGTCTCATGCTCTGGTTCGGGATGTTCTTTGCCGAGATCACACTGATGGCCCCATTTCTTGTGCTATGTATGTGGGGAAAATTGAATCCCCTACGGGATTTGCTTTTTAAACTTTCCTAGGATTACAGTAGTTTTAGTAGTGCCGTATTTTAGAAAACACATTATTTTTGGAGTCAATTGAGCAAATACTTGAGAGTATTTGCTCAATTTTATCAATTTTATCTCTGAATTTAGCCATCGCTGTCGATGATATGTTCATCGCTGTCGCTGCATGGCATAACACTGAAATTGAGTTCCCAGGTAAACTTGCAAGTGAAACTTTAAATCTTAAATTTTGTAGGCAATTCGGAGAAAGTGCTTAAAGAGCGAATGGTTGGTGCGATGTCGGAAGCGGCTGTGGCTATCTTTATCACCTCGGCCACCGATGTTTTCTCGTTTGCCATTGGTGAGTGCAAAAATAAAATGGTTAACATTTACAAATTCGCCAATATCTTAACAACTTCTTTTTCTTTCTGAGAGTTTTCTTCTTTTTCTATTTCTTCTCCGAAAAAAAGATACTAAAGAGCTGAATGGTTAAAGCATCTGCCAAAGCAGAAAGGTCGAACAAAAGGGTCGGCTTTGCAAATTTTTTTCGCGCGACCTTTATAGCTTTGCTTAAAAAGCGCACCTTTTAGAAAACGCGTTGTCGGAAGTTTGTCGGATCAATTGTCTGACAAAAAAAGTTGTCAATGAAAATTTGTCTGACAAATTGTCTGTCAACAAGGAGCACACTCTAAGCTCAATGGTTAAAGCATCTGCCTGGAAAGCAGAAAGGTCGAACAAAAGGGTCGGCTTCAATCCCTTCTCAGCATTCTTTCTTTCTTTGCCATTTCATACTTTTCTTTATTCGCTTGCGTTTGAATTAGAATTTGGAGCTGAACTTTAAATTCTAGTAAGCATAAAATCTTCTGTGAACAACTCATAGATCGGCCGTGATCTGTGAACTAAAACAAAAATCGTCTTGTTGTTTTGTATTACACTTTGAAAGCAATCATTGAGTTTTGAAAACATGTTCTAGGAACGTTCACTGACATCAAAGCTGTCGAGGGCTTCTGCGCGATGACGGCCGCCTGTATGTTCTTCACATTCTTCTATCAGGTGATTTGCAAATTTAAGCGAAATATCCAGGATAATTTTCTTAGCTCTTATCTTTGAGAGAGCAATCATTTTGAGAAGCAATATGTTCCAGGTGACATTCTTCGCCGCTTTGTTAGTCCTCTCGGCGAAGACCCAATTGAACGGGCGAAACTCGTGCATCCCTTGTGTGAAAGCTGCCGACATTCAAGAATCATCCTTAGCAAAACTCAAAAAGATTTCCCAACAACGTATGTTACTCAAAAAAAAAAATCAAAGAAAAATTTCATCTACAGAACTCGGTAATCCTTCAGAACAAGCGAATCTTCCGATCAAAGCTTTCGGCTTTATGGGAACATTCTTTCGGTAACTTCAGCAAAAATTTCATTTATTTCTCCGATTTAGAGATGTCTATGTCCCGATTTTGCTCAATTTTTGGTCAAAAATCGTCATTTCGATAGCTTTCATCGTTTATCTCATGGTTTTTTTTTTCGATCGTTCTACAGTTAACAATATTTTCCTTTAGATTTCCATTTATGGGATTACCGTAATGGAACAGGGATTGGATTACGAGAAACTTTTGATTGAAACGGATCCTCTCGTGGAAGCGCTAAGAACCGAAATACAACTGTTTCACGGGGGAGATCAGGTGAGCTGACATAGAGATAGAGTTAACTCTGAGAAATGAGCTGACAGAGAGATAGAGTTAACTCTGGGTATCGTATTTTCTATTAGAAAATACAATACTTTAAGAAACCAGGGTCTTGGCCGAATAGATCTGATCAATTCAGATCGAAATCGCCATTGTGAACGCTCCAGACATGACAAAGCAAGAGAATCGAGATCTCATTGAGAAAATCGTTCAACAATTTGAATCAACATCTTATGGTTTGAGAAAAGAAATGTTTTTTTGATGAAACTGGAATTCAGGAATTGGCAAGAAAGGGACAACTGTATGGACAAGAGAATACGAGAAATATGCAAATATGACAGGTGAATGATGGCTGAGATTTGGAAACGAAAAAAAAGTTAGGTTCATATTTGAATGACGATCACGATTCGTGGGTGATCGGAGTGTATGAATGGAGTCAACTCTTCGCTTTCTATAAACTTTGGTCGGTTTTCAAAAGGGAGAAGCTATTGGCTATTTTACCAGCTATCAGATAAGCAAAGTTAATCGAAATCCATTTTTTCTCAGGTCTCAAGATTTCGTGTGGTCAAACAGCTCAAATCCCGAAGAACTTCGCCTTATCTCCTTTCGTTTCCGAATCGGGGTCACCGATTTCTCGACTCCATCGGATTTGGTGGCTGTGAGAGGGGAAACAAAAATCGAATAGATATTCAAGATTAGGTGACAGGCGAGTTGAGAAGTGTGGCCACAGAATATCCACAGCTGAATATCATCACGTATCAACAGAGTCGATCGATCGCTGATCAGGTTGAAAATCTCATGTTCAAACTCTCTAAATTGTTGCTTGGAATGGTCGAAAATGCGTCTGTTTCACTCAAGGCTATTGTAAAAAAGCTACAGTATACCGAAATAAATAAAGTACCGGCTTGATTAGTATCAAGTAGTGCAAAATAGACCAATTACTGTATCTGAGACTCCCTTTCAGCTAAACGTCATTCTCCCATCAACCATTCAAAATGACTCGTTGGCCATTGTTTGCATGGTCATTATTTCTCTACTTTTCATCCCAAATCCCCTGTGCACTTTGTGGATCACAATCGCTATCATAACAATCGATATTGGTATGGAAAAGTGATGTGAATGGTTGAGTGAAAGAAATTTCAGGTGTAATCGGTCTTCTTTCTTTATGGTATGTGAAATTGGATCCGATCTCGATGGTCACAATTATAATGTGAGTTTGGAGTCAAGAATGAATTTTGCAAATTTTATCAAAAACTTTATAGGAGTATCGGCTTTTCGATTGAGTTCTCCGCGCATATCACGCACGGTCAGTTTGAATTGAATTTGGTGACCGAACATTCTAGATTTTGTAAAAAGGGAAAGGTTTCGGAGACAATCTAACTCATTGTTTCTAGGATTCATGAATGGGGTAAATTTGACGCCGAAAGAGCGAGTGATCGATAGTATGGAGAGATTGGCATGGCCTGGTGAGTGACATAAAAAGATTTGTGGATAAAGATTTCCCAGTTGTCCACGGATCTTTATCGACGATTCTTGGAGTGACAGTATTGGCTTTTATCAATTCCTACATGGTGCTCGTGTTTTTCAAAACAATTTTCCTTGTTTTAATCATTGGTGAGTTAAAGAAGGGAAACCTCCGATTAATCACGATCCTCCTTTTCAGGAGTATTTCACGCACTGGTTCTTCTCCCAATCGTCCTCGAAGTCACGCATCCTTATGTTGAAAATTTGAATCGACGAATCGAAAAGAAACTTGAGCAGAGATCGTCGAAAAATACGGAAAAACCGAGCGGTTATGCAATCAGCATACCGGTCAATGCGTTATCCTAAATACCTACCTTTTTGAGAGATTTCACTACGGGTTTTGCCTTTGTACAGAGAGATATACGTGATAAATCTCTTTATCGTAAAATCGAACCTATAAAATCCACTTTGTAAACAGAAAATGCTTAATAGGTCGTTTGCATTAATATCAGTTTATCCGAAAAAATGTACAAAAGCTTTCGACGAGAGCCTATCACTATAACACCGTACATGCTAGACATTTAAAATACAAGGACAATCATAATGAAAAAAGAAAGAAAGAAACAATCAATCTACCACTGAAATCCGCCATTCTTTGGCCGATAGCCGAGCTTTTTGGCAACTCCTTCATAAACGGGACTATTATCACTGAATGCGATATTGAACAATCCTTGAGTCGGTGCATCGCGTGGAATTGGCGAAACCTAAAAATAATTGATAAAAAAACTTTATTGTTTTTGATCCAAATCAATTTTCATCAATCTTCTTCAGGTCACAAGATTTTATGCTTAATAGCTCAAACTCTGAAGAACTTCGACTTATTATTTAACACAGTCTTACTTACATTCGTTTTTTATAAAAATAACATCATCGATTTGCTTTTAAAATCAATCTCAAAAGATTACATCGGGAAAATCATACTTAAGCAAGAAAAACCCTGCCGTAAACGAGTTTGCCCATTCTTGTGATTTTTATCTAGTACGGAAAAAGTTAACGTACATTCTTATGCTTCCCATCACACAATGGTCGGTGATCAGTCTGTTTGCACATGCACATTTGATACTCTCCGCTCTTTTCGACCTAAAACAGAAAAATTCTCACCGTGCTATTGTTATGAAAAATTACCTGAAATCTAACGGGCCGGCAAGTCGTGAGTCCATCCAATTTGTGAGACCCGTCACAGAATGGCTAAATTTTATGGTTAATAATGTTTCAAAAATTTTTACAAAAAACAATACAAATTCAAGAAACACAGCTGACCTGCGAAGTCGAGAGACCGCAAGAACACCACGTATACGATTTGCCTGCATCTAGAGCCACCTAAAAGTGAAGCATTGGGTAAACATCTAATTATTTTATGTTAGTTGAGGTCAAAAATTGTTAATTAAAACCTTTTGCATAGATGCTTTTTACGCAAATTATTTACTTTACTTGACGGTTCTTAATACACTCTTTTACTCATTCACAAATCTTTTACTTGAAAATGAATCTACTTTTACTGAATTTACTAATTACATTTACATCTACATTTTATATTAACAATATTCTTGGCAACATTTAAAAGAAAATTGCCGGAATAATTTTAAAATCGTTAAAATAATTCTCCTCTCAACCACTCACCTTTTTCGGCTTCTTGGCTGCATCGATTCCTTTAAATGGAAGCGCATCGTTCAACGGGGTTTCAATCTTAATACCCTTTGCCGCACCACGAGTGAATGTCTAAAATTTAAAATGAATCAAAAGGCACTACTTATCTTTAAAGTCTAATAAAAATGAAAATACGAAATACCTTTTGAAGTGTGCCACTGGCTTGAGGCAATGTTCGTAGAAACATCTCGCGGATTACCTAAAAAAAGATATGAATGCTTTGTTAAACAAAATACAGAAAGAAAAGTGCTTATTGTAAAGTTTAGCGCAAAATAAGTAAAACGCAAAACGAAAGATAGCGGAAATGTTCAAATGTGACGTGTTCAAAAGCTTTTGGGATAAACAATGTGGAATGGTTTTTGTTGGGCACTAGTAATATAATAGAACTTATAATAAAACTTTTATCGTTATAAATTGCCTACAAAAACTTGCTAACAGCAAAGCAAAGGTGAAAAGAAAAATTTCTATGAGGCGATGGAGAAAGCATGTAGAAGGGACGTCAATTGTTCAGTGAGGTAGTTGCAAGTAATAGAATCTTTGTCGGTTTAAGGCCAAATGAAAGCAGCTATACGATAGAGAAATCGAAGCAAATGTATAAAAATTAGCAAATTCGATTGAAAGCACGTTACAATACTCTTGTTGCTCCAATGGTCCATAGTTTAGAAATTAAAAGATGCAAAATTTCCCCCAATAGCTTTTCGATTCAACGTTTATTTGTCACTTTTACTTTATACTTAAAAAAATAAAATAGTTTCAACGATCGAAAAATTCTGAGTCTAACTATAAGACGGAATTTTAGATGAATAGATTTTAGTATTCTCGTCACAGCATTTATTTTCTCTGGAATGTTTCCATAGAAACGCTCCCAAAAAATCTCGACATTAGAGATTGACTTTATGTTGACTATAAGATTTTTAAATTTTTGTAGATTTTCGTCATGAAGCCACAAGTACGTTTTAGCAACACTGTTTCAATTAGCGAAATCGAATCGTATAGAATTTCTCTGATGTGATCAGATGATCGGCTTCTTGTGGAAGAAGACTGGCGGACAGGGTTAAAGAGAGATAGAGAGAGAGAGTGGTCATCCCGTTCAGGAAAGAATGAGTGAGAGAACACCCACAAAGGGCGGTGAGACAGGGGAGACAACGGGGCTACACACACGGAGGGAGGTGAACGGAAGGGAAGCACAGCCGCTCTCTCACCCCTCCGCCTCACTGCCTCTTCACTACCGAATGCACACAAATAAACCCCCTTTCTTCTTTTCTCCGATTTGACCATACGACCCTCACCGTCTGTGTCACACTAGCTTCACGAGAATAATCCCCATTCGCCTTCAATCCACCACTATTTGTTTTGCTTTTAGACTAATCGAATGATTATTTATTGCTATAATTACTTTTTACTTGTTTAATCTTTAAATTTACAGTTCTATTTTGCAATTTTTGCAATTCACTGACTTCATTGACTTATTCGAAAAGAGATTGAAAATTTTACTGATTTAAGGGCGTTGGATAAAAAAGGGTGACTTTTTCTTTTCTATTTCTTTCAAAATTTGTGACTCGTAGAGTGTCAAAGATTTTAAAATGGGCGTAAATCGGGAGCACCTGTTTTCTACCTTTCTCTTTCTCTCTCGAATATTTCTCACACCGTCAATGAAACCGTAGACGGCAGGGGAATTGGAGAAAAGAGGGATGGATCGAATGGAGTAAGAGAGATGGCAGTGCATAGAGAGAGTGACTGTTCTCTTCTCCTCCCTACCTACTTGTGTATTCACTCTTCAACTCGACTCTTCTCCTTTTTCTCTCTCATCTCACTCTTTTACCAAACTTGGTTCACTTTTTGTCAGTTTGCAATTCTTTACATATTTGATCTTTTTCAATGATCGAAAGTTTCAAAGGCAGTTTACTGTTTTCTGGGTAGATATCCATTTCATAAGAATTTTGATAGCTACAGGATATTTAGCTGGTGATTAATCGAATCAAAACTAAAACATTTCTAAATTTTTAAGTTATTAAATTTGAAAATTGAAAATTTTGAGATCAGACCACTTGCTCTATAATTTTTCGTCTCTTTCTCATTATCATTTCATTTTGTGCATGTCACTTTTTTATCTTTCACTAATCCAATCCCATTATTCAGGGTAGAGCCTTAGCTTCTTTTTATTTTATTTCATCCAATTGGGCCTACCCTTCGGCGCAAAGATGGGTTCAACAGAAGAAGCCAAAAATATGGCATTGCTCTTTTTCATGGATCATCTCATGCAAAAGGTTGGATGCTAATAAAAATTCTTAAACCGAGTAAATCTTTAAAATAAATTTCTGTAGAACGGTCGCCGCACAATTCACGATTTATCGTGTCAATTCGGTGCTCGGGGTTTCACGGAAGAGATGCGAAATGCAGTGGGAACGACACAAGAAGGATTGACGGATTTCCTTCAACAACACCCCTCACTTTTCACCATTGATGGAGATCAAGTAAGTGAAAAAGAAGTAGAAAAAAAATACAAATATACAGGTGATTCTGAATGGCTTTGGTGACATCACCGCAAAGAACAATCCACTTCTACAAAATGGATCTAGACAAAGAGATTACGAGAAAGAGGCTGTACAGTTCTTCGTCAATAAACTCACCAAATTTGGCCCAGAACTTCAGGTAGAACTCAAATTTGGTTTGGATTTGGTCCTAATGTGCAAGTAAGACATATTCATAAGAAAAATCTCAACCTAAACTCGAGAAATTCAGATAAAATCCCTGTTGGGTCATCGCTCGCAAGCAGCTCCAGAAGTACGTCTTGTCTCTGGTCGACATCTAAAGGATTTTTGTGAATTTCTGCAGCAACAAGTTGATCATTTCGTTGTTGAAGGGGATCGAGTCAGATTAAAGGTTTGAAAATGCAAATGAAGCCAATAAACTAATCAATAAACTTTTCAAGAATATGCCCGAACCGAGCGAGGACGCAATCGAATTGGACGACGAGGGGAAACCGCTAGCTGGAGTGAAAGCAAAACAAGCGGCTGTCGAATATTTGAAGAGTGTTCTTGAACAGGTTTTCCCCTTAAATATCATCTAAATAAAAAGATCTATTTACTTAAATGATTATGATTTAGAATGATGATCAACCGATTCCCCTTGACGCTTTCTATCAGCATTTTTGCGGTCGTTTCTCGCATTCTGTTCGGTGAGTGCTTTTAGCTATTATTTCATTTATTTCAATAAAAACATCAATAAAAAATTGAAATAAGAAAGTAAAAAACAAACAATAATGTTTAAGACAAGATGTGGCGACAAATCCAAAAGAACTACTCCAATTTTTGAAGCTTAACCGTGGTCTTTTCTTCATTCGGAGTAACAAGGTGAGCTTTCAAAGCAAAGCATAAGCATAAGCAAAGCTTTCAAAACAAAATTCTAGGTCTCACTGGTGAAAAATCGTCTATCCGAGGATGGATCAGAAAATGGATCGGATGAGGGAGATCCAGAGACAAACAATAATCTCTTCCCATTGGATCAAACAGCTCTCTCACGAATCCATTATGTGAAAGCATTGAAACCAGCACAGGTACTAGAAAAGGGTATATTTCCAAATCAAACTTGTATAGGAATTGATCGAAAGACTCTGGAATGAGGTGAACACAATGGAGAGGAAAGTGGTCGGAGTCGATCTGAAGACGGTCACTGTCGGAGCTGAAGGGGAACAATTCCTCTCGTTGGCCATCATTGCGACCACTAATCAAGTCATATAACGATTAAATTATTTCATTTTTCGATTTCAGATAGGCGTACTTGATTTGGCTTCGTCTGATGTGATTCTACTGGAAAGTGGAATTAAGCAGCTTCTCGAATCGGATCGAGTAGTCAAGGTTCATTTTTTCGTTTTCTAAAATGTGTCAACTTTTGAAAGATTCATTTCCAATCCAAAAAATCAGACGAAAAAAATCGACAAAAATCAAAGTTAGTAGAAAAATTACGATAATTTTAAAGGGTTGGCACTTTTTAGAAAGCGATTATAGCTGAAAATCTTTCGCAATTTCTTTCTTTCGCAGGTAATGCACGACGCTCGTCGTGTTTCTTCACTTCTTGCTCACAAATATGCTTTAATGCTCAGAAATGTCTTTGATACACAGGTACAGGATTCTTTAAAAAAATACAGTCGACTCACGATTTAACAACTCTCGATAAAACGATTTTGAAATTCTAAAACACGTCCTTGGTTTCTGCGTAGCTGCCCAACCGTTGGCCGTTCAGGGCAGCTACGCAAGAAATTTGGGAATCGTTAAATCAAGAGTCGACTGTATATCAATCTCCTCCAGGTAGCCCATGCAGTTCTTCAACACGACAAATTCGGTAAACCCCTTCATGACACCCGGCCGATCAGTTTCGTCAATCTACAACGAGTCTACTATCCACAATCGATTTTGATGAGCGATGTGACGCCGAGGAAACTCTCGATGAGTCCAAAGTATGTGTTGTGGACAAGCGTCTGTAATGAAAGGCTTAAAATCTGCCGTACCCCTCCAAGTACACTCAGAGGCTTCTACTGGGCATTCTTTCATTAAACTGGACATACTCGATAAATCAATCTAATTTTTAAGCTATTAGATAAGATCAATAACTGAAAAAAATCATATTTTCAGTTGGGGTCTTCGACCGATCACCGATGATTTTTGCTAACAGCCGTCGAGGAGGCTCACACGTTGATTTGTGCTCTTCACCAACAACTCTCCAATTTGATTCCCGTTCATTTACGGTCAATTGTGATCAACAAATAGCATTAACAAAGACATTTCAGAGGTTTATTTGAAGACAAATGTATAGAAGCGTTGCTGGCCTCACCGACTCGTCCTCCTCCACAAACGTTCAACACCGGATCGCCATATCGGTAAGTTTACATAGGAGAAATCTGAAAAAGTTTGTCTTTAATCTTTCAAAAGAAATTTTCCAGATCTTCGACTCGTCGAGGCGAACGGGCTGTTTACACGGCACCATCTCCGCAACAATATCAGGTAGTACTGGAGTACAATCGGCATTGAATGGACAAGTTTTACCAACCATACCCTTTCAGTCATCACCATCAACGGGAAATCAAACCCCGAGAAAAATGGTCGACGCCGCATGCCAAACCTTCTCAACTGGTGAGGTGCACGTGTTAAATGTCTTTTATGAATGAACCTTATTATTGTTTGCAAAGTTTAAGGCTTATTATAAAATGCAATCGAGCTTGATCTAGTAGATTGTTTCATCTCATGTTCTTCCTAAAAGATCTAAATCGAGCTTAAAATTTTCTTTGTCAGTCTTATTTAATCCTTTCTAATCAATTATCAAAATCATGTGATCCTTTTCAACATTTTTCATTTTGTGGCCTTCCCTCTTTTGATTCTTAACGATGATCATTATCAAAAATTTTAAGTGCTCTTGAAAAGTCAATAAAAGTAACATACCGTGAACTAAGCAAATGGACATTTAGAAGCGCCTAATAGGGACATGAGAATTGAAGGCTAGTATCGACTGTACATGGAAATTCAACGAGAAATCTTAAATCAACGTCTTTGATAGAGAACATAGAGCAACAACGATATATTAAAGATTTTTCAAAACAATATTAAACTTGAAGAAAAATTATGAAGGATCAGAATCTCGGTCCTGTTTACGGAGAAAATCCTCGCGAGAAAGTAGAAGCGCTTGAGTCAAAACGTCATCATCGACCTCCTCGACTTCCGATCCAAACCCCGTGATTGCTAAATCTTTAAACCTTAATCTCATGGAACCAAAAATAATGATACCCTCTAATGCCAGAAGTTCTTCGTACAATCCGACTTCTTTGCTGCCTGCCTTATTTGTTTCCACGCGCTCTTTCTTGAACGAAGACTGACGTGAAGTAGCAGGACTTTGACCCTTCAACTTCATTTGATATCCTTGACGAGCTAAAAACGCAAAGCATACGAGCTATTCTTGCTTAAAATAAGTTACTTGGCGAGAGAGTCTTATGGCTCTTTATGGCCGAGGCTGGTCTAGGGCTTTTGCATCCCGATTTCAAGTGGTCGAGATATGACGCATGAATAATCTAGTCGAATAAACGTTTAAGAAATAAGAAGCTGAAATACCTGTTGCATGAGCTCTGTTTCGGTGCGTTGCAAGTCAGTGTATCGCAATTTGTCTTCAAGCATCATTCTCTCCAAATCATCCATTTCAGAACGCTAAATTTTTAAATTAATCTGGAAAAAAATTTACAAAATGCATACCTTCAGAATCTCTTGGATTAAGTGTTTGTCTGCTTGACCGGGTTTGGGTCCTGCTAAACCAAGTCCAACACCAAAAGTCGAACATCGAGGATCTTCGACTAAAAGTTCGAAATAATAAAAGCATCAAAGATATATGTTGTGATAAAATTAAAACAAACCAGCATTATAATGACACCCATCATGATAGCTCAATCGGAGCGGAGCTTGTTGATTGTCATCCGATGGATTAATTGCTGGATGGAAGACGTTAAGCGGTTCTGAATGCTTCATTATGATGGTTTGAGAAATTAAAATTACCATGATTGTATTCATAAATTTCTACAGGACGAGCATACATTTCGGAAATTGCCTAAAACTTTGGCATCATCTGCAAAGAAACCGGTCTCACCTGAATTTCCAAGTGATTCCCATGAACGTTCTCTGCTCGTTTCCTTGCCAAATATTCGGAAAAATCCTCTGTGATGAACTGGGAAAAGTGATCCCGATTCTGTTCCTAAAACAAGCTCAAATAAAAAAAACCAAGATAGCAAACCATATAATTGAGACAGAGTCTTCGAACCTCTGTGTGCATTTCTTCATCGGCATAAACCTGATAAGCTAAAAGAGAAGTCATATTAGCAGACGTGAATTTTTCATACCGACAGCTCTGAAGAGGCAATTTCCATCTCCAGCGATCTCTCGAATCAAAAAGCCACGTTCTCGGTGAAGAGCTTCGGCAAAAAGCTGCTTCCAACTAAATTTATTACGTAAACAAAATCATCCTCGGAAATCAACCTCAGGATCAACTCTAGGGCGTGGCGATTTCAAACTTTTCTCATCATCGCTGTTGTCGTGGACTGGAGAGAGACGAGAGGTAGCTAAAATTTAATTTTCGAAAGAGATAAGGCAATGTGATAAAGAGAGATAAGGCAATGTGATAGTAAATAACTTAGAAAACAAGACTGCTCACCGCTTGCTGGATTCGTTCTAGCGCGATCCACCATTTTCTTTCGCTCTCCTCCATTCGTTGTTTCACGTTGTCTTTGTCTAAAAACAAAAGTTGAACAATGTGCAAAGTGATTTTAAATGAAATAGGAACTTTTACTCTCTAGACCTATACTACTGCCTGGGTATAAGCACTTATTCTTTGAATACACCCAAAATGAATCCTAGATAACACAACGTGTTACTGAATGAAACTAACCGAATGCGAGCACTCCTGTGCTTTTCGCGATCCTTCTTTTTTTCGTCAGCGTTTTTAATTGGGGAAACCGTCATTTTTCTAAAACAAATTGTAAAGAACTGCAAAATTCAACGGCAAGGAAAACAAAAAGAGAAAACGGTTGCCGTGTGTAAATGCTTGAGTGCTACTAAGCTAGAATCGAAATAAATTTGCGGATTATCTAAAACCTTAAACTCGCGAATAGGAAAGACTCGGAATTTGATTACCGTGAATACTGTAATAGTGGGGGTGGGACAAATGCGACCTTTTTTTGCTGGAAAAGGCCTTAGGAAAAGTCGTAGAGCTTCAAAAACGTTTTCATAGAAGGGAATCGTATGCGTAGATTCAGAATTTTGACAAATCAGACCTCGCTGACACGTCGAATTTGGGCTAAAAGGCAAAAACTACGCAACTTAACGCTTTTCCGCAGTTTTTGCGTTTTAGCCAAAATTTAACGTGTCAGCGAGGTATGATTTGTCGAAATTCGGAACCTACGCATACGATTCCCTTATATGGAAATATTTTCGAAGCTCTACGGCCTTGCCTAAGGCCTTTTCCAGCAAGAAAAAAAGGTCGCATTTGTCCCACCCCCGTAATAGTACGCCACGCCCCTCGTACAGTCGCGTAGTCGCAAAAGTTTTTAGTATTTCATTTTCTTCAAAGCGCCCGTACTTCCAAAAAATGCATCTTTGGTATCAAAAATAGCGCTGAATTTCAGCTATTTTTTGATACCTAAGCGCGCATTGTAGCATAAACCAGTGTCGAGAAGAGCGCGTTCAAAGCTAGACTACGCAACACTACGCAACACTGCGCACCGTCATTATGGGGGTGGGGTACTATTACAGTATTTACGGTAGGTAAATCGCTCTGCTCTCACCGCTTGCTGGATTCGTTCGGTTTATACTTTTTGTGGGTGCCGGTCTCTAAAAACGGTCAGATGTTAGGGTCTTGTAACAAAATGTCAGCAAATTGGTGGAAATCTAGATTTTGTTTACCACTCTGAACATACAAAAACGACGCAATGATATAATGGACAAAAAAGAGTACAAAACTCCGCTTTTCCTGACGTAACTGGGCGGGGTTTACGTGAGGTGCTAGCAAAAGCGCGGCGTTTTTTGCGCCAAAATCCTTTGCGCTAAATTCATTTTCTAACGATATAAAGAGCAAAAAGCCGAATCGGTGACACAAAAATGACTGTTTTTGGGATTGTATATGTACTTAAATGTGTTTTCTAATTGAAAACAGTGTGAACTAAAATTTCAGAAAACTGTAAAAAGTTGGTTAGAAGTTGGGAAGGCTTTTAGTCATTTCTGAAATTTTAGTTCACACTGTTTTCAATTAGAAAACACATTTAAATACATATACAGTCCCAAAAACAGTCATTTTTGTGTCACCGATTGGGCTTTTTGCTCTTTATATCGATTTTATGCCATTTTCAGACCCGGCGAAAGCGCCAAAGTAGCGAACATCGTCGACGAGAAAAAGTAGTAAAAAAATTAAAATAAACAATCAGAGTTGGTAGGAAAGTGTTTTGAAAAGCGCAAATTTGGCACAAATGATACGCAGCGCAAAAAAAATGGCGCAAATGATTTGGCGCTTTTGCTAACACCCCGTTTGGGAAGGCCCAAAAACCGAAAAGGGGTATTTTCGCAACTTTCTATAACTCGACATAACTCGATAACCCAAGGTCAGATTTTTATGTTTTTGGTACCAATTTGTTGCACTTGACGAGAGCAACAAAATGCTATCAAAAACATAGAAAGCTAACCACGGGTTGTCAAGATATCAAGGGTTGCGGAAAAAATTTGCGCTTTTTTGGGCCGTCCCACTCGTTGCAAGTGACGCTTCCCACCTTGTGATTTGCATAAAGCTACATTTACATTTGATTTGTGTCTAAGGGTTCGGTAAAGCTTGATGTTTTTGAAAGAGGGAATTCTTGAAGTGTTTATTCAAATTTTTGATGCTTTTTGAATTGAAATTTTCAAAGAGAAATAACAAGACGCAAAAAAGGCACAACAATTGACTGATTTGAGGAGAGGGAATGAATAAAAGAGGTTGCTGCTAGTTTACAAACAAATTGTGACTCAATTCTGAGAAAAGCTTAAAACTTAGTATCTAAATTTTGTGTTGACAATCGTAGAAATTTTGGTTTCAGCAATTCTAGTAGCCTCGAACTCTCTCATTCACTTAGGCAAAGAATCATTTTGAAAAGGAAAGGATTCACCAAATAAATACAAATTTCAAAAGTATCTAGGTTGTTCAAAAGTGCTCAAAGCAAAAGTGCATATTATGAGTGCGTATTTCTTTTTGTTCATTGTTTTCATTGCCGACTTGACCCTTGGCCTTGATGTCGGAAAAGTTCTTGTTGTGAAAGGAGAAGTGCTCGGGCTAACAGATCGTCCTCGGCTCGATCTGTTGTCTCGAAACCGGACATTGCTGAACAATTTGATTTGTATAAGAATCGTTGAAATATTAGATTTCATTTCTGTAAAAACTAATATGCCATAATTGAACAAACCTTCCATAGCCAACAATTCCGCATACAGCCCACTATTCGTTGGAGGCATTCGACTTGGACCTGGTGACGGGCTTGCCGATCGTCGGAGATCGTTTTCTGGAAATTTTTGGGTTTCAGGTATATGTTATAGATGTTAGATTTACATAATCATTGTTCAAATTACCATTTCTCATAGCTGAAGAAGAATGAGGACCCGGTGAACCAGAGATATTTCCCTGTCGGGGTCGATCCAACGTCGCAACAGCCCCATTTTTCTTCCTCGTCACTGTTGGGCTTTTCCGTTTCGTTTTCAATGACTCCACATACGAAGAATGAGCTATCTAGAAATGAGATCTCTTTCTTTTCATATCTCCAAATCTACTTGATGTGTCAATTCATCCTCTGTCAATTGCCAATCGGTGAGTCGAAGTTTATCCTCAAGCATCACTTTCTCAAGGGCATCAGTTTCGGAACGCTTAAAGTGAAAGAATTTTTTTTGAAAGACATTAGCAAAGTTATCAAACCATTAAAACATCTTGCATTAAATGCTGATCGGCTTGGCCGGGTTCCGGCCCGGGCAAACCGAGACCGACACCGAAAGTTGAGCGTTGTGGATCGTAGACTAAAATTGGTTAAATGTGGCAAGATTGTTTTCATATTTTGAGCTTTTAGAAACATTTTTCTGCTCTACAAACCGGCATTATAATGGCATCCATCGTGATAGCTCAATCGAATTGGCGATTGCGGGTGTTGTTGGGAGGACGGACTGCCACGAATTGGATGAAAGACATTCAATGGGTCTGTAAAAATGTCTATATGAATGCAAAAGTTGAGAAGAAACGTTAAAAACTCATTAATCAATCAAAACTCAAAGCTTGAAAAGCAGTTGATAATTTGAAAATTCACCAATGCTGTATTCATAGATCTCAACCGGCCGAGCAAACATCTCAGAGCAAGCCTAAATTATAAAATTTCCGCTTGACAGATTGGATTGAGATTACCTGGATCTCCAAATGATTCCCATGAATATTCAGCTTTCGTTTCCTTGCCAAGTATCCGGAAAAATCTTCAGTGATAAATTGAGAAAAGTGATCTCGATTTTGTTCCTAGAATCTTTTTGAGTAAGAAAATCTCTTTTCAACAAACCATATAATTGAGACAAAGTCGTCGCACCTCTGCATGCATTTCTTCATCCGCATAGACGTGATAAGCTAAAAATCTTTTGAAATCAAATTGCTAAATGAAATCAGCTTTTAAAATATGAATTTTCTAATCAAGAAAATATAGTATCCAATCCCTCACCAACAGCCCTGAAAAGACAATTCCCATCGCCGACAATCTCTCGAATCAGAAATCCCCGTTCTCGCTGAAGAGTCTCGGCAAAAGTTCGTTCCAGCTAAAATTTTGATTCAGAAAGTACTTTAATAACTAAAACCTCTGAATTGACTCGAAAAGATCGTTTTGAGCTTTTCTCATCATCGCTATTGTAATGAACGGGTGAACGACGTGAAGAACCTAAACGAAGTATTCACTAGATCAAGTCAACTACTACCTACCATTTCCCGCATTTGTCCTAGTCCGATCTCTTTCTTGAGTCTAAAATAGCATAGTTTTAAAAGATAAAACTCATCAATACTTACAATTTTCTTCCGATGAACAGAGCCAATGGGTTCAGCTGGGATCCTTTCAATGTTCCACGATCGGGTCGAACCAACGCCTCCACTTGTTGTCTCGCGCTGTCTTTGCCTGAAAAGTAGATAGGTTTTAGGAAGGTTTCAATCAAACGGCAAAGTCAAATCAGAGTTAGTCTAGATTTTATAGATTAAACCAGGTCAGCTCGTTTCTTTTATTCACTCCAACCTAATAATATTATTCTTTCGAATATCTCGTAGATCTTTCTTTCGGCCATCCGATGATCGATTCGGTAAAATCGTCATCTAAAACATTTTTGAAAAGGGGTTTTCTTTTTAAACGACAATATTTCGATAACGATTGTACATACGTAAAAACTCTCAAAAAACATTTCGATCAACTCATTGAAAACTTTTATTTTTTGATATTGAGGCAATCAAACAAATGACAAAAGACAAAATATTTACATATTTGCATATTTACAAGAATTCTAGGAAAACACAAATTAAAAAATTAAATTATCTCCCGTAAAAGATCCCTGAAAAAAAAAATTGTGTATAACAAATAGAAAAAATAAATATAATTCTTTATAAAGAAGTCTTTGCTTTGTTGGTGGGACGATTCTTTTTTGATGAGATTTGCACCTGAAATTTAAATGATTTCGATGATATTTTGGTTGTTCTTTACAGTTTATAATAACTGATAACTGATAACTGAAACTAGTAACTGATAGCTGGATAACTGAAATTCTTATTGTCTGGGCCAGGCCAAGCCAGAAACCAGCCTTGTTTTACAAAAAGTACCTAGACAAAAGTCTGGCTTAGCCCTAGAACCTGGAGCATTCTTGGATACAACAAGACCGAAAAAAGCTCATTCTATTCAATCTTCTACTCTAGAATCAATAATTTCTTATGAATGAGTTACCCTGCAACAAACGCAAACCTTAGCTCGTGTCTCATTGATTGGCGGGATGTGATCCTCATCCTCGTCCCCTTTCTTCTCTTCATCTCTTTCCAACATCGTCGGATCATTCAACCCCTCCACCGTCATTATCAGCGATTTTTCGAGGATCACCTACAATTTTTGTTTTTAAGAAATTTATAATACCAATGCACCTGTTTCTCTTTGTAGCGTTGATCTTCTGAATACGCAAATTCGTACATCCATCCTAATCGATTCTGAAATCAGCTTTAATATCTCTTCATTTCAATTAAATCCTTACCTTGCATTTCCCGCATTCAACATCTCGTACCACATGTTTGCCAGTCATCATCTCTCTCATATCGGCTTCTCTCTCGATGATATTCCAAGCGTGGAGAAAGAGATACGCGGGTCCAGTAGAGCCTATAATTCAATTTTATTGCTTATAGAACTACACCTTTTCCATGTCATATCTAGGCTTAACGATCAAATATCTGCTAAATATAAAAGAGCAGTGTCCGTCTGTCCGTTCGTCCGTCTATTTGGACTTTTTCTCAGCCGTCTTTAGGCCAAAAAACTGAAATTCTTTAAAAAGTCTTAAAATATAATATAATTATGTCATTTAAAATGAAAAATTCTGAATAGTCTGAATGGAGTCGCACTAAGGTGGGTCGAACCCGGGACGTGTGAGCTGTAGACCAACCAGCTCTTGACTGCGCCATACCGTCAGAAGCCTCTAACCGAAAAAAACCCCGCTATTATGACGGTTTTTCGGCTTCACACTTCACAATCAAATGACTGTTGCCAGTTGATCGACATTGCTTTAAACTTTCAAAACCAGCTTATTAGCTCAAGCCAGATTAAGAAGGCTTTTAATTTTTGCAAAATATTAATCGTCACTGTTACAATGCCATGCTTTGATCTTTAAAATTAAGAGATTGAGCTATTTTCTCAAATGAATCCAACCACTTTCCCCCTCTTCACATACCTGTAAATCTATGTGATGTGAGCTCTTTTCGATTTGTGAGATAGGTCTGACAACATTTACACACGTAAATCTTCTCTCCGCCCTTGTGCTCAAAGAATTTTTGGCCCATCACAATTGAATTTGAATTGATTCGCAGGATCAAGTTATAGAATTTTCTCGGGATATGAAATTACAATGGGTTAGTCAATAGACATACACAAAAATGAGGCATCACATGGGAAAAGATGGGAAAAGAGGGGGAAAAGGAATGGCTGAGGGGTACGGTAGGTTGGGCAATTTTTTGCAAGCAGTGCTTAGATGAGATTAAGCCTGTGAAACTTCCAACTTATTAGATTTCCAATTTCTGTACTGTTCAATTTGTGCACTATGTTAGAGATTATTTATTTAAAATAGAAAATCCGTCAATCAATCAATCAATCAATCACAAATCGACCACACGTCGCCTCAAATTTGTTCCCATATTGTTGAGCTATTCGAGCCGTGAAATTTTTCCACGAGCTTATTCTGAACAATTGTTAAAAAAAGAAAGAAGTTTTGGGGGTGGGACAAATGTGACCTTTTTTTGCGCACCTGGACATTTAGGCACCTTTTTTTGCTGGAAAAGGCCTTAGGAAAGGTCGTAGAGCTTCAAAAATGTTTTCATAGAAGGGAATCGTATGCGTAGATTCCGAATTTTGACAAATCAGACCTCGCTGACACGTCAAATTTGGGCTAAAAGGCAAAAACTGCGGAAAAGCGTTAAGTTGCGTAGTTTTTGCCTTTTAGCCCAAATTTTACGTGTCAGCGAGGTATGATTTGTCAAAATTCTGAATCTACGCATACGATTCCCTTCTATGAAAACGTTTTTGAAGCTCTACGACTTTTCCTAAGGCCTTTTCCAGCAAAAAAAAGGTGCGCAAATGTCCAGGTGCGCAAAAAAAGGTCGCATTTGTCCCACCCCCGAAGTTTTGCTAAAAAACCTGAGTATCTTTTGGTGATGTTCAACAGCAAAATTGAGATGTGTTTGCTGGGTTTTGATGCCACGATGAACGTTGAAAAGATGAGTGGGGACCCAGAATTCATAGCCATCACGGCATAGTTCCCATGCCTCAAATATTGAAATAAATTGGATTTGATTTAATTTCAGAAAGAGAAGAGTAGAGTTACAACAAAAGAAGATCGATAGACCAGGCAAGGAAATGCTAAGGAAATATAGCAAATACAGCAAATACACAATTAATGGCTCTGCCGCCCTTTACTAAAATAGCTGTAAAAACTTTTAGAAAAGAGATATCTCAAAACGGTTTTCACCAATCGATCCGTCTTGAATTCCTTTAGGATGAGCTATAAAAAGTCAAAATTAGACAAATTTAAGGTACTCTCCCAAAAAATCGGAAAGGACTTTTCCATCAACCCAATATAACGCCCAATTCAGAGGGCCTAGATTGGCCAAATTTGAGTCAATCGTTCTGATTTTTCAAACAGATCATATTAAGTGAGTTTTGGTGACATTCCTCAAGAATTTTTGCACTTAAACTGCGTAGAGCATGTGAAATTTTGTTCATTAACATAATAACATTAAATCACAACGAGATTTTGACAAGATCGCTCTCAAAAATCCCCGAGCTCGGCTCTCAACTTTGGAAAGCTATATAAAAAAGTTGAAAGTTTTAATTGATTAGATAATTGGTACCGTCCCAAGAGACATACTTAAGATTTATCTCCAGAAAAATCAGAACAATTAACCCAATTTTGGTCAATCTAGGTCCTCTGAAGTGAGGTGCTATAATTTTAGCTGTAGCTATCTGTCTACCAAAACTTGTTGATCTCGATGTCGAGTGGGAACATTCTCTTCGTTCAATGGAGCTGTTGCATGAATGATAATTTGTGGTTCCCAGGAGGAACCTCTGAAAAAAGTAATCAAAATCTATTATCGTATCGAAAGCTTCTCTCAAACAAGGTATTTTCTAAAAGGTATTAACCTTTGAAAACTAATCTTTTCTGTACAATCAAGATCTATTATCGTATCGAAAGCTTCTCTCAAACTTCTCTAACCTTTGAAAACTAATCTTTTCTAGACAATCAAGCTACTTTTGATTTGATCATTTGTGAGGTTTGTGAGAGTTTCCAAAAGATACAAAAAGTAGGAATACGGTAGTCTTCAAAAGTGAATACATCTTAGAAAATGCATTTGAAAGGTTGACAACCTGTAGGAAATCTTTTCAATGGACATCTCTTTCTTCAGCGACTTCTTCAACCATGTCCACAAACCGGGAATCGTGTGTCCTGCCGGGAAATGTACATGGTGAAATTCGAAAGCTCTGAAAAAAAAAACATTTCACTTCTCGATTTTAATTCATTTACTCTTTGGCATAAAACATTCGATTCAAATCTTTTACATATCGTGGCGGTGAGACATTTGATCGAACTTCAAATCTTCTAAAGCTCCTTCAATTTTTTCTTTTTTACTCATCATAGTCTTTGTCTGTCTTTCTTTACTCATCTTTACCTAATCACAATCGCGTTTTTCTGACCGGAACTCAAATAATCATTTGCGAATCTTTTAGCTAAAGTCGCAAAATTATGAGAGCAGATCATTTCGATATCGGTAACTGAAAAGGAATCTGTAATATCTAGAAAAAGTTAAACCAAAATGAAAGTCAGAAGAAGCGCCAAGACGAGCAACATTTCTCATCAAATTGATCGGATAGATTTGAAATGGAGCTAGCAATGAGGAGACTGATTTTGAGACTGAAATTTGTTTTCTATCAGTGATATTGAACAATTGTAGGCACTGTAAGTGTTTTGTTTTTTACACTAGAAATAAGTCTGTCGAGAAATCGATCTATTTTCAGATCACATACCAAATTTGTAGGTGAGTTTCTGACATGAGATCGAATTCGGGACAATGTCAAGAATAGGACATTTCCCACTATCGAATGGAGATCCCGAGAAAACGATGTGAACATTTAACTGAATTGAATATCTTTGAAATTCAGCTATGCTATTGATCCGTTTCCGGCTCAATTTTTAACTATTGGGTTGGTGAATTAAAAACTGCCGGACTTTGAACTAAAATTTATTGAACATAAACCCATGAATTCATTCGAAATAATTTCCATTATTATTGACGACTTCTGCTCATTTTACAGGCAATTTGCGGATTCCTCTTTCGTAGTAGGATTTTGGTTTTTGTGTGAGACAAGTGTGAGACTCAAAAATCGAGGACTGGAGATGTCCCAGTTTGAGCACTTTCTTCAAAAGAAACCCATTTTGGTGTCAATAGAAAAGTTGTAGAGAATCAAAAATTAGGCTTATAGCCAAATTTCCAAAAAGATGCACGTAGTATTAGGGGTTTGCAAAAGAAACTGCGTATTATACGCAACGTTCAAACACCTCGAAAATTAATAATAAAAGACTTTATTCCAAAAGGTACTCGCCAAAATTATCAACTATATTTTTCCATTTTTTGTGTAGACTTCGGATGTCTGATTCGAAAAATTCGGGGTCCCGCGATGCAAAGTAGTCTTGCACCCAAATTTCGACTTCTTCAGGATTGTTAGACTTTAGCTTTGCAAGAGAGTGTTGCATAGACAGGAACGAGTGGTAATCTGAGGGAGCGATATCAGGCGAATAGAGCGGATGAGGCACAAGTTTCCAGCCTAATTCTTCTATGGTGTTTTGAGCCAAGTTTGATGTGTGTACCCGGAAATTGTGAGCGAGTAAATGGATTGTCCTTGGATTAACACCTCTTTCTCGTAGAATTTCATCAGCTTTCTTCAGCTGTTCGGCGTAGCTTTGAGAAGTTATAGTTTTTGAAGATTTTTGTAGTTTAAAATAAACGATTTCTTTCATATTCCAAAAGACCGACAGCATAACTTTCTTTCTGTGAAGTTCTGGATGTGATGTCGGAATCGGCCTTTCTCCTTTGCTCAACCATTGTCTTTTGCGTGTTGAATTATTGAAATATATCCACTTTTTGTCCATCGTCAACATGCTTTCAAAAAAAGCACTGCCCGTAGCCTTTTTCAATAAAATCCGAGACAATAAAACTCGATTGGCTTTGTTTTCAGGCGACAATTCATGTGGGACCCATTGGCCACAACGATTCCTTTTTCCAATAAGCAAAAGGTGTCGGGAAATTGTGCTCTTATCGCATTTAAAGCATTCGGCTAATTCGGACAAAGTTTGAGTTGGATCCGACTCGACAACCTCGAGCAACTCCGCATTATCGAGGACAACAGGACGATGTCCATGGGGCTCGTCTTCCAAGCCCTCATCTCCTTCACGAAAACGCCGGAACCATTCCTGACAACTTCTTTCACTCAAAACGTTTTCTCCAAATGCTTCACAAAGATTCCGGTGCGACTCCAATGCTGATTTCTTCATTTTAAAGTCATAGAGAAGGCAAGCCCGCAAAACGAATTTTTGATCCGTCATCTTCGACAACTAAAATTATTTATAATTCAATGGTCAAACAAATGTGAAAATCAGTAAAATAAATAAGCGTTATCAACACAATAGAATAAAATTTAAACTGGGTTAGAGCACTTTCAAATAGAGAAAATATTGTTCCGGAAAGTCATGCGCAGTTTCTTTTGCAAACCCCTAATAGTTTCGCTTAAAATGCAAGTTTTGCGAAAATTCGTAAATTTGGCATTTCTTGAAAACCAGTTTTTGAATTGTTCTGAAAATTTGGATATAAGCTTAATTTTTGATTCTCTACAAATTTTCTATTAATACCAAATTGGGTTTCCTTTGAAGAAAGTGCTCAAACTGTGACATATGACAATAGCCGGCAGTTTTCAATTCACCAACCCAATACTTTCATTCAGAAACCTTTTCCTGAAAGACTGAGCTACATTCGTGCAATCGAAGAATTATTCCAAGAATCGATATTGAGTGACGATCGATGAAAAGTGACAATGACACTGGACCATTCCATGCTTTTAACTAAAAAACAAAATTAAAAACAGTTTCAAAATCTCACTTGTTCATAGATGATTGGAAAGAAATTAGCAGTAGCATGGCTGGCAAGGGTTATCGCATGATCGCCATTCGAATCGAAACTAAAATTTTATTCCGAATTTACTAGACTGGCTTATTTATTTTGAGAGAATAGTGTAAAATAGAAAATGATTACGGTAAAAAGAAACATTATTTCTATCAAAAAGTTCTTTTGGCTTACACTTTTTGTGCTTGAGTGATGTTGAAAGCGACACAGTGCTCTCCTCGGCTAACTGTTTGGAAACTTTTACTCGAAGATATCCGAAAATCCTAAAGAATGTAGAAAAGAAGATTTCAAATTCAAACCTGCGTATAATACTGTGTGAATAGAAGAAGTCCGATCAAGGCAAAAACAACATATACCAACCATAGATTTCTTTGGCGAACACGGATTACCATTGAGCTCGCTGGATTAGAAAATTACAGAATTGTTTCAATTTTCACTCATTTATCAAAATGAAATCTTTTTTGAGGTATTGTTTTCGAATGGAATTGTTTCAGAGAGTAACGGTCCTTTTTGAAAACCCACGACATTGACTCGGTGTTTTCGTCATCGCTTATCCCCTCTCTCGCCATTTCGGTAATGGTGGAAGTTTGAGTGGCCTGGTCGAAAGCTGGGGTTTGAGTTTGAGGGGTCGAAAGCTGTAAAATAAGGCTGTTCATGTTTGTCATTGTGGAGTATTTAACAACTTTTTTTTACTCAAGTATTCGGTCAATTTAGAAGCTTGATTTAGATTACCAGACTAAATTGAAGCTAAAATTTTGAGAATTTACCTAACAAGAACGAACATCTAACCAAAAGTCGATTACTCCCTAGATGTTCATTTCTCTAGCTTTGAATATCTTAAAAGATACCGATATCGGCTGGAGTACAGCTTACCCGCACTTCACTACACTTCACGAAAAATTTTCGAAAACCACTTTTCTGGGATTTTCGACCATGCGGAATCCAAATAACATAGATCACCGGAAACAAAAAATTTTGCCTTGGGAGACCAAGACAAAAAAAAAATTTTAAACCCTTTCTTTCAGTTTCTCTTTTCTTTTTTGTTGATTTTATGCCGATTTTACTACCATTCATTAATTTTTTTCTTCTAGGATGACGGACACTAGTGAGTTGCTTGATGATTTGGCAACTACGGCGCCGCCCGTGCTAGCCCGTGATGCGCGGTCGGGAAGTGACCATGCGTCACACCGTGTTTTTTTAAAGGGGCCGGAAACCACGTGACGCGCAGAGAATGCACAGAGAAAAATACTACCTGATTGAGTTAGTCCGCTCTGTCCAACACAAAAACTTCGACTCTTTTACTCACAATTTTTTCGTTTCCGATGATCGGGACTATGTTACAAGGCAAAATTTTTCAAAAAATCGAAATTTTCTTTGTTTCCAGTGATCGGAAGTATGTAATTCGGATTCAGCATGTTCGAAAACCCCAGAAAAGTGGTTTTCGAAAATTTTTCGTGGGGGGCGGGGTAAACTGCACTCTTACCCCCGGTATCCTTGGATGATCTCTTTATTCTCTCTCATAACAATCCCCCAAATAGAGTTCAGTCTCAACCATATAATGGATGAAGACAGGATGGCCTTGTCATTACCTCGATTTCCCTCCATCCTCTGTGTTCACTTTTGGATCATTCCATTCCCTCAATGGTCTCCCCTTCCCATTCTCTTTTGTGAGCCGCAACGCGACACGTCTTGCCTCCATTCCGTTCACTCCATTTTTTTTCTTAAAGAACCGAATCCGAATCGTTTCTGACACTTTTTAAAACATTAATGTTTTTATTATTCTTTTCAATTCGAGACTAAACATTGAGTTTCTGACATTTGAGTTCCTATAAATTCGAATTGTTTGCCCTAAAGTTTGATTTAATTATTTGATTTAAATATTTGATTTAATTATTTGATTTAATTATTTGATTTATGCTTATTTGATTTATGAAACTATTTAACCTAAAAATTAGCTCTAGCTATTATTGAAAAGATTGAAAAAGTGTTTGAAACTTTCAACAAAATCTATAGTAGTCGTAAAGTTGCACTTTGTATAAGAAACAAGACTAAATTAATATGCAGCCTTTGTAAATAGATGCAAACTATGATAAAAGGAAATTCATTTTTGGGGGTAGGCTAGTTTCCGCAACTTTTTTTGCGCAACAGGGTCATTTGCGCAACTGGGTCGTTTGCGCAACTCGGCATAACTTTCTTCTAAGTCGGCCAATCCTTATGATTTTGGTTTCATTTTGTTGCACTTATTGAGATCTACAAAATGAGACCAAAATCATAAAGATTAGCCCACTTAGAAGAAAGTTATGCCGAGTTGCGCAAACGACCCAGTTGCGCAAATGACCCTGTTGCGCAAAAAAAGTTGCGGAAACTAGCCTACCCCCATTTTTGCTTAATGAAACGCTGTGTTTTAAATCTGAAAGCTTTCAACGCCTATCACTTTTTGCCATTTTCTCTGTTTTGTCCCTTTCTAAAGAATGGATCGAGATTTATTGTGTTCTTTTTTCTAATATCGGTTAACGAGGTCAGCTCACACATAAGGTTTCTCTTTTCTCTTTCTCTTTTCTATAATATAAAAAAAATTTCCGATCCAAATTTCTTTCGATCCAATCATTCCTTTGCCGATTTGCCACTTTTTTTGCGTTGAAATTAGGGAATTTAGCCCAATTCTAAGCAGGTCATTCCTATTTTTTGTGTTTCTTTATCAAATTTATTGGCTAATGTTTTTTTTTATTTTAGAAATCGGAAACGATGGTGAAAGACGCGTCAGCGCCACACGATTTCTCCGATCACACGGCGCACATGCAATGGCGGGTAAATATTTGATTGTTGATCGAAAAATTGTTTCTTATTTTAGATGGAAGCTGGTGGACGAGCCGCCGAGAAAAATGTGCCGATGATACCCGCTGATCTTTCTGGTGGATCGAAATCTCAGGTTTCTTTTCGATCAAAATGTTAACAAGTTTTCTTTTAATTTTAGTCGAGTTCGGCGGCCGCCTTGCAGAAATTCGTGTCTAATCCGTTTATTCCGCTTGGATTACTTGCCACTACCGGATGCCTAATTGGTTCGTTGAGATTCACATCTGTTTTAAGAGAAATTTTTAGGAATCATGGCTCAAACGTTGAAAAGAAATCCGCATAAAGCTCAACTTTATATGCGAGGACGATGTGCGGCGCAGGTGAGAGTTTTTCTAATATAAACTTGTGAAATTTGAATTGCTAAGCTTTATTTGCGTAGATTTTTAAAACCTATTATATTTTACAACTCTACTATATTTTATCCTATTAGTCTTTTTTTAGTTTTTCACGGTGGCTTCGATCGTTGGAGGCGCGTGGTTCTTTGGCGGCTTTCAATCATCATTGCAACCCGGTCAGCACGGACAACCGCATCAATTAACACAGAAGTAGTTTCAACTTTGCTTTAAATCCTGTGGATATTTTGTTTCCAAAATTTACTGAAATATCTAGTCATTGTTTCTTAGACTTTTCTTCATCTTTCATCAAATCTTTTTTCTTTTTCTTTTCCTCTAATCCTTCGACGTCGTTTTTACTGAATGAAAATACGGGCAGCCATAGAATTATTAGTTTGCGTTGTTTGATATTATATAGCTTTTCTCGTTATCGATGATTGTCAATAAAAGTTTTTAAATTTTAGATTTCGATGAAATAGCTGTTTAAAACGGCTTGATTACTGTTTAACTTTTCAATCGTGATTCGGACGATGATGGATTGTGATTCTTACCCTTTCACCTTTCACGAATCAGTCACTTATTCCCCGTCCTTAGCACGTCTCTATTGTCATTTCTGTGTGTGGGGAGGGGGGTGTCGGTGTGTGCATTTGATCGATTTGCATCGGGGCGTGGCGACACACAAAAAGAAAAAAAAGGATGAAAGAGAGGGCAGGATTGTGCTGACTGAGGGAGGGGGACTCACACCCACCTACCTCAATCACCTCTCATCTCACCAACCTCTTCATTTTTTTCAATAATTACCCTCATCCTGGGGTGAGAAAGAGAAGGCGCACCTTTGATTTCCTAACATTTAGCTGGATAGTAGCTTTTAGAATAAATTCTCTTTGCATGAAGGATATCAACCCTTGGATCTTAACATTTTGTCGACTGATCTTTTAGAATACAATTTGATCTCTTTGAATCTCTTTGAATTTGAGTCAACTTATTAAGCTTTGATTCTTAATCTAATCTAATCTAATCTACAATCTAAGAGTTAAATGCTCGATTTGTTAAAACACAGTTTCAACTTTGAATATAAGACATTCGATTTCAAATAATTTTTCGAAAAATTTTCATCTTTTAAAATGTAGTCTGTTTGAGGCACTATGGTGTTGGCTGAGATGACTGTGGCCGCTTTAATATGATGCTACAGTACACTGTTAGAAATAAAAACTAAGAAAATACTATAAGATTAACAATATAAGAGCACCATATTTTCTAAAAAGCAAATATTTCTAGATATCTAAAGTCAACGACTTCCATCATATTTGAATTTAGCGCCTTTTTTCTCTTCTGAACTCGATTTTCTTCTCACCTTTCTGAGGTCACTTTGATAAGCAACGAGAGATCAGACTATTAGTTCTGATTTTTGAATCAAATCCAAAATCCATAAAAAACGTAAACGATTGGTGTGTTCTCCTCGCTTTCTTGAAACTTGTGTGGTATGTTTGTGGATTTTCGCTTCAAGAGCTCGTTGGACCCTCTCTTCTCTCATTTCTCCCCCTTTCCCCCTTCCAATTCCCGTTCTCAAACACATTCATTCTATAGTCCCGCGTAGGTTCTTTTTTTTTTGATCTTTCCTCTTTTTTTCCATTTTTCAGATTTTATTTCCTCTAATCTTGTTTTGTATTGGGCAACAATGTGAATCAGAACAAAAAGATATGAGAAACCATCTGTTCTGAGTCATTTCTTTCCCGTCTCTCCTTTACGAGCCCATTTTTCGAACCAATCAATCAATGCCATCGGCTTCTTTTCTCGCTTTCCCCCAAAAGAATTGTCTTGATTTAAATTTAGCCCATTGGCTAAAAAGTGACCAAATTTGCGATAAGAGTTTTCCTCAACTGTGACTAATTAGAAATCACTATTTTAGCCAAATACCACTTCCCGTATCGATTTTCCTTTTTTTTATCGAAAAAGAAATCCCTGAGTTGGACAAATCCTTTTCTCGCATGATTCTTTTTTTTTCATTGCTTTGAAAAGCACGTCTTCCATTGTTCGATTTCTCTATTCGAGGGTTTGTGGGAGGGGGATTATCGTCAGGAAACCGGTTTACTTTCTTTTTTTCTTTTTTTTTTGATTTCCTCTTTTTTTATGCACTTTCAAATTTTTCTATAAAATATGGATTTTTGTTTACAGATCAAAATGCGCGAGTACAAGATCGTCGTTTTGGGATCGGGAGGTGTTGGAAAGAGCGCTTTGGTGAGTTCAGACTCGAGTAGATCGAGAAATTTAGTACTCAATAAAAATAAATACGGTAGAATAGCTGCAAATTACAAATAAATATTAGCCAAATGACAAATTCAATGGGCTTCTCTATTTGACGTTGTTTTCATCGCTGAGCAAACCCGAAATTTTGAAATAGCCTAAGCCCAAAAAATTTCAGACAGTCCAATTCGTTCAAGGGATTTTTGTGGAAAAATATGATCCAACGATTGAGGACAGTTATCGAAAGGTAAAAAAAAAAAATGACACCGGCTTTCCAAGTCGACCCACCATCTACCGAACTTGTGTTCTTGACCTGTAGCGCAGGATAAAAAATTTCCATCATTTGAGAAGCGAATTTGATTAATGAAACCTTTTTAAAACAGATCAATAACTATTAATGAAAAAAGTTAATACCATTTCGTACGTGTAAGTCAAAAGAAGAGGCTTTCAGAAGTCTTAAAGTTTGTGATTTTCCTTTGAAACGAAACCTTGCGTACAACAGCTACGACAGCTACGAAACGCTTCGTTTTAGAAGAAAAATGATGAACTTTCAAAGTGTACAGCATGTAGAAAAGCAAAGCAATGTAAAAAAAGCAATTCAAATTTCAGCAAGTTGAAGTGGACGGACAACAATGTATGCTGGAAATTCTCGATACGGCTGGAACGGTAAAAATTGATTTTGAAGATCAATTTTGAAACAAACAAAAAAGACATTTTCAGGAACAATTCACGGCTATGCGAGATTTGTATATGAAAAATGGACAGGGATTCGTCTTGGTTTATTCAATTACAGCACAATCGACATTCAATGATTTAATCGATTTGCGCGATCAAATTCTTCGCGTCAAAGATGCCGATGATGTGCGTTAGAATGACTGTGAATGCAAATTACTGCTCTCCCAAACTAAATGCGCTTTCTAAAACATGACTGTTTTTCGGAAAACTACCGTAATTCTATCGCTAGTAATTTTATTTATCTAAATGTAAGTAAGAATGCAAATTTCAGGTACTAATGATGATTGTGGGGTTACTGAAAATTTACTTTGGTGAAATTTACTTGCATGCAAATCTTTTGCAAAGTTTTAAGGACAAATTATTTTAGATAAACTCCTTACATTCATAAAATAGTAATATAGTAATCTAGAAATCTAGAAATCTAGAAATCTAGAAATCTAGAAATCTAGAAATCTAGTAATCTAGAAATCTAGTAATCTAGTAATCTAGTAATCTGTAATCGTAATCTAGAGTCTAGTAATCTAGAAATCTAGTAATCTAGTAATCTAGAAATCTAGTAATCTAGTAATCTAGTAATCTAGAAATCTAGAAATCTAGAGAATTAGCTATAAAATGCAAATTCCAGGTGCCGATGATCCTTGTTGGAAATAAATGTGATTTGGAAGATGAACGAGTGGTGGGGAAAGATCAAGGACACTCATTGGCAAGACAATTTGGATCTGCTTTTCTTGAGACTTCGGCCAAAGCGAAGATCAACGTTAATGAGGTAGTCACTGTTTAACAAAATCCTCTTTACCCCAATAATCTCTTTACTCTTTATCTCTTTACGTTTGATTCCAAAAAAAGCACTGAACATATCCCCATTTGCTAAACTTTTGCTTTGATCAATAGAGATCAGGAAAAATTATAAATTTTGTTATCCGATAACAGAATTGCTATTTGACTCATCCTCTGAACTCAATATTGAAAACAACTTCCGTCTGGTTCACTCAATACTTTTCACTTGTCATGAACAGTGACTTCAATCAGAAGAACTTGGAAAAATTCCAAGCCCAGCCTAATTCCACCTTCATTTTCTCAGCTGTTTCTTGGCCGATTGCTCTGAAATTTTGCCTACAAGCGGAGAATATCAATTTCTATTTGTAAACAAAATTTCAGAACAATCCGACAAGAAACGGCTGAGAAAACGAAAGTGGAATTAGGTTCGGGTTCGAATTTTCCCATGTCTAGTACACAAGAAAAAGCCAGTATTTTATTGATGATTAACACGATGTAATTCTTTGCCAAGTACAAGATTAGAGTTGATTAAGAGTAAACATTTTGGGGTATGCTTAGTAAACATATGCTTAACAATCCTATTTGAGATAAAGGTAATTTTTCGGTAATTAATTAGTAATTTTTCCATAGAAAATGAATGAACCTGAAGAAAACTGAAGAAAAAGTATTCCCTTTTTTTTCAGGTATTCTTCGATCTCGTTCGACAAATCAATCGACGATACCCGGAAACGGGGAAAGGTCATCACGGATCGAAGAAATTCTGTTGTTGCTCAATTATGTAAAGATTGGTGATGTATTTATTTCAATACTTTGGTGATGTATTTAGTTCAATTCTTTATCCATTTCAAATCATTTCCTTTCCTCAATCGATTCATTCATTCAGCATAATCTGACCATCATCGATTTTCTCTCTTTTTCAATCTACGTTGAGCTTTTTTGTGATATAAAATACCGTATTTCTTCGAATAGAAGACCGGGTAAAGAGTATCATCGCGTACTCCTTAGCGAGCCCTTTTTAAAATTTTCTTTTCTACATAAAAGCTTTCAATCAAGTGCTATAGAGCTGGAAAATGGCTCAAAAATACCACACGAGCTAACAGATTTTTGAGCCATTTTCCAGCTCTATAGCACTTGATTGAAAGCTTTTATGTAGAAAAGAAATTTTAAAAAGGGCTGCTACGCAGGAGTACGCGATGATACTCTTTACCCGGTCTTCTATTCGAAGAAATACGGTAATATTTCTCAATCGATCCAATTTCAGCCCAATTCCAATGAAACCAAACTTTTATTGTGAATTTTCAATGAAAAAATGAAAAAATGAAAAAAACAAAAACGTTCCAGTGAGGATTTTAAGTGAAAAAAGAATCTCTTCAGTTTTTCAAAATATTCAGATTTGAACTGGTTCTCTTGAAAAACTAAAGACAACTAAAGATTCAATTTTCGTTTATAAACCTTCTTACAGTAGTCCTTATCGACGAAAGTTTGGTGTAAAATAGAAGCTACGGTAGTCCAAAGATTTCATTTCCGATTACGGTAGCCAATGTGGTTTTCTATTCTGCACCCAACTCGACATCGACAAACTTCTCTTTTTTTTTACACATTTCAGCCTCAATCTAATTCTTGCTTTTTGTACGAGTGTTTGTGCCTTTACATATTATGATCAAAGGGATCAATTGCTATCAGCTTTTTTTCTTTTCTTCTTTTAATTACTTTTCAAATTCACCTAAATTCCTTTGATTTCTTTATGTGAGATATTATTTTGAAAATGATCGGGATAAAGATGCTTGAAATTTGATTCTACATCAAATCTGCAATGAAGCAAATTGGTAAGTCTGATTGTTCCTTTATAGTTCCTTTATAGTTCCTTTATGGTTCCTTTAAAGTTCTTTTATAGTGCTTTTATAGTTCTTATAGGTTCTTATAGACTTTTATAGGTAAGAAAATGATCGGGATAAAGATGCTTGAGAATTTGATTCTACATCAAATCTGCAATGAAGCAAATTGGTAAATCTAAAGAACATCTAGAAAGCTTTATGTTACAAAGTACAAAGTGAATCTAAATGTGTAAAAAATTAAACTTCTTCAATCCAATTCGCACGGCCATAAAAATGAAAATTTTAAGAATAAGCATTAACTTTCACGTTATAACTATTGGGATGGTCAATAAGTAATGAGTAAGAAAGAAAATTTTGTCGTAAAGTTTAGTTGGCTCTCAGTGTTTACCTCTAAAAGAGACAACAGAATTCTCTTATTCCAAAGCACTTTCATTGGTTGAACACTTCTTATTTCTTTATTAACTACTTCTTTTTTCGATTAGTGTAAATTTGCCAAATGGGCATATTCAGCATTCAGCATGCTATTTGGGTTCGCTAATTACTCATTTTCAAGCCTAGCTCTAGATCACATAACAAAAGTATATGGTCATGATCACATAACATGATCGTCATGATCACATAACGTGATCATCATGGTCACATAACGTGATCGTCATGATCACATAACGTGATCATCATGGTCACATAACATGATCCTCATGATCACATCTAGATCACATAACATAACAAGTATATGGTCATGACTCCTTTATAGACTATATGTGATCGATCATTTCACAGTTTAAAAATGGGGACAAATCTTTGATTGAAAGCAACCGCTCCGGGAGACCGGTTGAGGTTTTTGTTGAGAGTTATTGGATACTGGGAGTGCTGGAAGTTATAGGATAGCAAGCAAACACTTAACTCTCAACGATACAGTAATCAATTGCAGAATCTGGCTAAAGCTTTTGAGATAAAAAGACCAAATCTGAAAAAGATCATCTTGCAGCATGACAATGCTCGCCTACACACTGCTAAACTGACTCGATCTACAACCAAAAACCTGGACTAGGAACTTCTCCCACACCCAACATATTCCCCAGATCTAGCTCTATCAGATTACCATTTATTTGGAAAATCCGCTAGTCGGAGAGCATTTTGAAGATGAAAAAGTTACCAAAAAATTGTACAGAACTAGTTTGACTCAAAATCAAAGTTTTTTTTACGCTAAAGGAGTTCGCCTTCTACCAATAAAATGCGCAGTTTATTGAAAAAGATGGAAACCTATTTTGATTGATTTAGAAATTATTGAATAAATATTTCTGCTTGAAAACGACTCATTATTATCGACCGATCCAATAAAATAAAACGCTCACCAAAGCAATTCTGCATTCTGCATTTCTGCAAGCCTTTTCAATCAAAACTTTTACAGAAAAATATCTTTTTTCATAAAAGACTTGTTCATATTATGGTTATTCCCGGAAATCTCCCGTGCTTCTTTTCCATCTTCTTCTTCAGTCAGTCATCTTCTATTCATTCTATTCATTCACTTTTTGCCCTTTCCCCTCAATTTCCAACTGCTCATCGCATAATTCTTGGGTCAGTCCATCCCCAAACCGGTTTTCAATCTCAATTCATATAAAAAGACATCTCAAATGAAGACCGTAAGAGTCACCGTTCATTCATTTCCCTTCACTTATATCTTTTTATTTATTGTTGCAACGTGTTCCTTTTCTAAGATTACTTTGGCTTCTTGAATCGCTTCTTGAATCGCTTCTTGAATCGCTTCTTGAACCGCTTCTTGAATCGCTTCTTGAATCGTTTTTTGAATCGCTTCTTGAATCGCTTTAAAGTCTTCAACTCGTGGATTCAAATACTCCCCAGGAGACAATTGTTCAACATTTCAGAACCTTATTTGCTCAACTTTTAAAATGAGACAGTGGGTATTCATATGTTCATTGATGACTTGTACAATGGCATGTGTTGGCCTGCTTGGTGGCTGTTGTGGAGGTGGTGGAGGGGGATGTGGATGTGGAAGGAAAAAGAGGTTAGTCCATTATTGACCAGATTTTCCCAAAAACTTCTTAGATCAGCTGACGTGGAGTGGCTTGGGCAAAGCGGTCAGAACGACGATTTCCTCTGCAACTCGGCGCATTTGCGAAATCTCCCTCAACGAGGTTTGAAAATAGAATTCTGAAAAAAAAACCTTATCGTTTTCAGACAATCTCCTCTTCGCCAGAAATCTCGAAAATGGCGTTGATGACCCGATTGCACGCTGAGGGGGGAGGTTCCGGCGGTGAGTTGAAGGGAAAAAAATTGACTAACTGATTCCTTGATGGAGAAATTTTGCATAAACTCATTGTCAGACGGGTTGAACGTACTTCTACGTGTCTTGAATGGATATTTATCATATCTGATAATAAGAAGGATTTTATGCAAATTACAGTGAAACTCCAGGGTGACCGCGAATTATAGCGACAACTTTTTGGAAAAATAGCTGGGAAATGTCTAATTTCTTTCAAAAGTGGCAAGTGTTATATAGAGAATTGTAGCCCTAATTCTCGGCAATATTTATCTACCAAAAACTTCCCAATTGGACGTATGCAACTCATTTAACAAGCGCCTGAATGAGCGCTAGTCTCGAATCTATCATTTGGCTTTTCTCTTTTCTTTTCAATATTTCTTTAATGCAAAAAATAGCGTTTAATATCCCTTAATAACATTAAGCTTTGTTTCTCTTTGTTTTGCTTTGTTTCGAAAATGTTTTAAAGGCTGGTTAACACTAAAAGAAGGTTATATTAGGGAAATGCATAAGAAATGCGGATTTCAACATTTTCATCATCAATCAATCGATAGAAACCTGATATCGATGAATGTTATATACTATTTGAAAGTTGTAAATCTCCTCTACAAAATAAGCTAAAACGTGTTTCAATTGATCGAACCATTGAAGAAATTTCGAGGGCGAAATGCGAGTGACCAAAAAAAGGGCACTTTTTGAAAACCCCACTTTCATAAGAGTTCGGTTTTGAATATATAGTGGAAAATTTCCTAAAATATCAATAAAACCGCCCTAAAATATCATTCAAAATAATTAAGAGTTGGGATTTTCATGGGAAAACATTTCATGGGAAAACTTTGTTTTTACAATAATTTTTCTTTTTTGTGAAAAAGCCGGTTTTTTCTTTGACAATTTTGAGGGTTTTAAATTTACGCTCTATCTAAATTTTTGTAATTGCATTTCCGTTAGACTCTTTTAATGAATTGATATATAGTTATCCTTTTTTTAAATCTTTAATTTTGGGAGGCTAAAACGTGTTTCAATTGGATCGAAGCATTGAAGAAATTTCCGAGGTCGAAATGCGAGTGACCAAAAAAAAGGCACTTTTTTGAAAAACCCCACTTTCACACAAGTTCGCTTTTGACTATATAGTGGAAAATGACCTACCAAAATCCAGGACCAAATCTGAACCAAATCAGAAAATGGCCGCCCAAAAATATCATTCAAAAGAATTAAGAGTTGGGATCATTTCATGGGAAAACTTTGTTTTTATAATAATTTTTCTTTTTTTGTGAAAAAGCCGGTTTTTTTTGACAATTTTGAGGGTTTTAAACTTACGCTCTATCTAAATTTTTGTAATTGCATTTCCGTTAGACTCTTTTAATGAATTGATATATAGTTATCCTTTTTTTTAACTCTTTAATTTTGGGAAGCTAACTCGATTTTGACCACACTAAACTTGTCCCTAAAGTGACTCGATTCCTTGTTTTGGTCACTCCTATTTCGCCCTCGAAATTTCTTCAATGGTTCGATCAATTGAAACACGTTTTAGCCTATTTTGTAGAGGAGATTTACAACTTTCAAATAGTTTATAACATTCATCGATATCAGTTTTCTATCGTTGGAAATTTATGGAAATGTTGAAATAATCCCTTATGCATGTACCTAATATCACTTAATAACATTAAGAAAATGTGGAAAATCGTGAAAACTCGCAGATCGCTAAAGTCTTTTACTTTGTTTGTCAAGCTTTTCGGCTTTTGATATATATTTGGACATTCTTCTTACATGCCCAGGGGATTTTATGCAAATTTAAGCGCTATTATGACAATGTACCCTGAGATTCTGACCATCGGATTTGCTTTCCCTTGTACACACATCAATATTTTTGTGCTTTTTTTGATTGGGTAATTGGACTTTTTAGAAAACAGTTCCAAAAATGACTTACAGCCTTTCACCATATTATTGACGTTTGGTTCAGATGATCGTCTGCTCATCGCAACCTTTCTCCTACGCTTTACCGCAACACGCCGAGTATTGCTCGCACGCGAATTCCGATAACATGTGCTATGTTTTTGTTTTGTGAAAATTAAACAATTTTATTCACTCAACTGACAAAGAAAAGAAGAAAAACCGAAAAAAACCGTTCTGAGTTCATGTGTATCACCACTATATGTACTATATGTAAATGGACAAAAAAAAACAATGACGGTAGAGAAAAATTTTCAATTGGAGAGATCACAGACCCGAGTAAATCACAAAAAATAAAATAGCTAAATAAACTAAAGAACTAATGGTTAAAACTATAACTGAGACTAAAATGGATAGAATCATGTGAAGATTTGAGGTGACAAGAGAGAGAGAGAGGAAATGAGGAGAATCGCGAAGGACTCATCACAATGAACATGTAAAAAAAGATGAGAAAAACGAGTTGACAAATGGAAAACAAATGGACAAATGAATTTTTCTGAACAGTAGTTCAAAGCCTGAATCAACATCCAATCAACAGACCTCAGCGATCTGCCATTTTTCACGATTTTCTACATGAATCAACTACCGTAAACCCAGTTATTCAATCTATTACAAGTCTTACGATAGTGACAAAGGAATAGAGATAATATAGAATAATATAGAATGACAATAGAAATCAAAGGAAAATATTCTTTTCTTTTTTGACTTATGTGAGGAAAACATCGCGAACGAGTGGATCGAACATCATCATCCCGAAAACATCGTGCATTCGAGTGTGCGTATAGGCCCAATAAACACTGCACTGAAAATGGAAATCTTAGAAAAAAGGTAGGACAAATTCAAAAGGCTCATCTTTCCCATTAATTCCCGCATCATAGGCAGCAAAGTCATCAATAACAAAAGAAGAGTACTTTTACGCTTTTTAAAGGCTATCAGACATTTGACGCCCTTTTTCCCCATGAGCAATCGAACTTTAAACTCAAATATCTTGGTGTTGGGCTGTTGAATTTATAAACTATTGACAAATTGTTGTTGTTTGTTTGTTTGTTGTTGTTATCATTAGATGCGCCAAGTCTTTCTCTGTCGATTGGTACAAAAAACTATTTAAATTGCACAACTCAACACCAAGAATTTTGAGCTATTACCGTACTCTTCACTTACCCGGATATTCGTTGTCAAGAGCAGAATTGCTCCCAATCTCTCTGCCGCTTTGTCTCCCTCTTTTGCTTTACTGTAATCCATTAATTCGTTGATGAGTTTCGTTTGAAGACTGAATGCTGATTTCCGATGTTTTTCCGTGAAATGGTTACGATCTAAGAAATGTTTGATACTTGATGACAAAAAAATAGAATTTTACATGATAGAAGAATGATTGATTTGAGCACAGCACACTCGTACTCATCAACTTTCAAGGCACGCATCGGTCGACCAACATCTTTGATAGCCTCGGCGACAAAACACGGGTGTAGTCTGAAGATTATTACTGTACGAAAGTTTAAATGCTTATAGTTTTTGTTCTTACAACTTTTTATAGGTACTGGTCTTTGCTATATGCAGCACTTGTTTTTCTGTTTTTCAATGTTTTTATCCCACTCACTTTGCTTTATCCTTATCAACAAGGGGTAGTTCGTGTGTGGGTAAACCGCGGGTGTAATCTGGGCACATATAAGTGCCATTTTGGAGAATCCAGAGCTAGAATGAGATTGTTGAAACATGATAAAGTGGAATCATCAACCTCGAGATCATCTTGTTGAATCGTTTGATATCCTTGATCAATGAGCATCATCGCGAAACCAAAATCTTGTAGGATGAGGCGCTGAAAGCTCGTTTGACTGCACAAAATGAGTTTCTTGATATTGATATTGAGATTTATAGATTAGGAACTAGTAATTGTGGTTGTAAAATGCTTGGTACTAATAGATTAGCCATTACAGTAGTTTGTGAGTACTGTAATATCTAATTCATTTAATTGAACCCTCAATCTTCTGCTCATTGGCAGATGCTCTACCAATGAGCTATCAACGTCTTCTTTTCCCTAGAAGAAATAGGAAAGATAAGGAAGAAGAAAGAGAAACTAGTAAACTAGTTGGCAAAGTCGCGCTCGAAGGACTGTAAGTGTAAAGTGGAATTCAAAGTACTGTAAAATCATCTGTAAGTACTGTAATTATACAAACATCAGATACTATACTTCGTAAAGTTTGTCAGCTATAGCTATTATTTCATTCTCTTTCTCAAACCTTTGACTGTGTGTTAAGTGAAGCGAATTCTTTAAACGCTTGTCCCCATTCGGCCGCATCCATCAATCCGCATCTCAACATTGCATTCACATCGTGTCGTCTAGCTCGCCGTGGCCCCGATCCACCAGGATGTAACTGAAAAAGGATTTTGTTACACAATTGTCGACATGATCGACTGGCTAAGAGTCCTATCGGGATCTTAGTCCGGAGATCCAGGACTCAATCCCGTCGGCTAGATTATTGGTTCCTCAGATATATATATGTCGCAGCCGCTGATTTTCAGCCGCTAGTGATTGAAACCATCGACTAGCCGCTAGTGATTCAATCACCATCGGCTGAAAATCACGAGCGGCTGCGACACATATATATATATATGGGTTTTTCTTCTACATTTACGGCTATTGTTTGTACCAAATTATTCAAATGAATAAATGTATTTTCAAGAAAAATTACTATATTTTTTGTACATATCATTCCATCTATTCAAAGAAATCAAAGAAAAAACAAACCCGAATTTCAACTTGATCAAAGAGCTCATCTTTCCCATCAATTCCCGCATCATAGGCAGCAAAAGTGAGCCTTGTGAGCGGCTCTCTGGAATTTACGTTGAAAAAAGGGATTCTAAAAGCAAAGATCTACTTGTTTTTGTTGCATTCTCATCACTCGATCCATCACACTGTCTGGACTACTCCATGTCGAATCGGAGGAAGCACCTGAAATGAGGAAATAAAGAGAAATGGCAGAAAGAAGCTCTACTTTGTGCTCTTTCAAAACGCCCGCTTTCTGAAATACTCTTAAGTATGCCAGAAAGTGAGTACAAAGTAAAGCTGCTTTTGTGAGTTAGACTGACCCGAGCTACTGGCAACAGATAAGCATTCCGGCTTTGGAGGTGAATTCCTTCCACTCATTGCCGTCTGTGATGTCGATGTTGATGGTCTGTGGAACAATTCCCGGATTTCCCCATCTCCACCCTCTCTTTTTTTTCTCTTTCGGTTTTCGCGGACCCATCACATCGCGGCGTTGAATTGCTGAAAATGGTTTTCGAATTTTTCTTTCACAAATCGTTATGGAAAAGTTTTCCATTATATACTGAAGATACTATTATAACAATATAACAATATTTGTTGTTATATATAAAGAAAGCTTTTCAAAGTTATGTATTTCTTTAACTTCAACAGCTTCCAGAATCATTCAACAGCTTTCAGAATCATTCAACAGCTTCCAGAAGTTCAATTTGATTTGACCTAGCTTATTGTTAGCTTTTAAAGTCAACACAAAAAATGCAAAACAAAATTTGGCTTATTGTTAGCTTTGTTTTAAGTTAGTTTCTCTTTTCCCCCTAATTTGCCCACTCACCATCCGGTCTCATCCCAACGTGGAGACATTTCGACAAACGGCAACACCGACAAATGCATCGAGATGCTGAAAAGTTCTTTTTTTATTTTTCTCTTTCTCATTTTCACTCACAAAAAGTGATTTCACAGTTTTGTCCTTTCATACATCGATATTTTGCCTCTTTGATGACAGCTCGGCGAAAAAACACTGAAATTTTTCGAGTTTTTAAAAATCTCCGCTTTGCAAAGCCAACAATTTCTCCATTTAATTGACCCCTAGGGAATAGACTTTAATTGGAAATCTTTTTCAAAATCGAATACAAAATACAAAATCAAAAACACGAGGTTACTTTATTGTAGTTGTAAACTTTTGATCGAATTAGGTCCGGATTTTCTGGTGGATTAAGCTTTTGCAAGGAGATTTTTGGAACATTGAGTTTTTGAGAAATCCACAACTTACTTACTACACTTTAATATAAAAACATAGAGAAAATTTTGGTCAAAGTTGGACTGCCTACCTGAAAGGTCTAAGGGTGGATCCACTTAAATGGTCTATAACTCAAGATGTAAAAGTTGAATCACCCACGGTTACTTTTATTAGAATCTACATGAAATTTGATTAAAGAAATATAGAATTTGTTTTGTAGACTTACCAATAAAGACATAGGGAAAATTAGGGTCAAAGTCGAGATAAGTGTCTATTGTCTATTAAGTGTCTGTTTTTATATTAAAGTGTAAGTAGTAAGTAAGTAGTAAGTAAGTTGTGGATTTCTATAACCGAATTTCTATAGAATGATAAAATAGACTTTGTTGAGAAAAGCTTTTGCTTTGATTGCTTTAAACATAAGCAAAATGCAAAATGCTTAAATGCAAAAACTTTTCTCTCTTTTCTCAAAGCACGTGTGGCTGACTGGTTAAGTGTCTTTTATCTTAATCGGAAGGTCGAGGGTTCGAACCCCACATGCGACATGGTCACCCCCTTCGGATTTCCTTTCCCTTCGGGTTGAGAGGTTTTCTGGAGGGCAGTCTGGTGGTTGTGGCCCCAGTTCTTTAAAGTGACAAGCCACTCCTTCATCATCATCTTCCCTTCACCACCAAAAAAGCTCTTTAGTTCCCCCATTGAGCTTAGGGGTTAGGGAGCCGTCTGTCATGACGTGGGTTAAGTTAAGATATAGCCTAGTATTGTGTGTGTCGTTGTATTGTGATTGATATATTTCGTGTATGCGATAAATTCACCACTGGTAGCCTCAGTCGGTATTTTTGAACAAAGTCTATTTTATCATTCTATAGCTTAAGCCTATTTTATCATTCTATCATTATGAATGTATTTCCTAAAGTTTCTCCTGAAGCGAAAATGATCAATTTTAGCATGAGAACTTCAAAAGTACAATGTTTTAAAGAAATTTTGATAAGATCACACTGGCTTAAATGTTTAAGTCAAAACATTTCATTTTCCTCATTTTAACGGAAAAGGGGATTCTTTGAGCAAATTGGAGAATTTTAGGCACTTCTTTCTCAAGCTTTTATTTGAATGATCCAAATTCTGTAAAGCACAGCTATTTGGTAGTTAATACCTATAGTTGGAATACCAATCAACCGATCAAATAAAAAAAAAATGAAACGATACTGACCGATACATCCGAGACACGCAGGCGCTCCATATCTCGCTCCATTCACTCGATCTCCACAAACCGCACAACCATCGGAGACCATTGAAAAAAAAGTTGAATTGATGTCAGTGGTTTTTGAAATTAATTTCGAAACACACGGATTTTGATCGTTTTTCTTTCTGAAAGTTTAAGTTTAAATTTCAGAAAAAGGCTCAAAAATGTGATTAATCAAAAAGACCACAGAATAAACGATAGGCTTTTTAGAGAGGAAAAAAAAGCTGAATAAAGAAAATTTTTCGAGAAACGAGAAAAGGAAAATGAAAAGAAACACAAAGAATGTGCTATATATTTATGCGCATAGAAGAGGTGAGTCTGTGAATGAGAAAGAAAGGAGTAGCTTTTGACGAGTGAAGTCGTCACAATTTCGTTTATTGTCCTTAAACATAGGGTGATTTTGGTCAATGATCAAACTTTAAAAGACTTCTTTTAACTCCAAAACTCCAAAAATGTTTGAATCGTTTCGATGTACCGATGTCAACTTGTTGCCTGCGTACAATATCGGTTTGTGAACCCTGATTTGGACCTAGCAGGACCTTGATCAACTTTGTCTACTCTTTAAAGCTTAAGCAAGGGTTTCCGAAGAAAAGTGAAAACTCAGTGCACTAACTGATGAGAGTTTACACAAAAACTAATTAGAAGGAATTCATATAGCAATAAAATTTATGGACCTATCAAGCCATTTTCTTCAAATCGTCATGAAAAATCAGAAAAATCCCAAAAAATAGTTGATCGATTAGCTGAAATGAAAATGGGGAAATCGACCATTTCGTCTTTTTTGCGGCCACAAAAAAAGCATTGGATACAGAAAAACGACACTGGAATGACCGTGGACTTTGATGAAAAAAAGAGAACTGAATAGAGAAAGAGTCAATATTGGCGAATGAGGGAAACGAGGGAATATGGGGAAAAGAATTTGAGGAAACACGTGTCCAAAAAGCTTTCCTATCTTTTTTTTTTTTTTCAAAAAATCCCCTCCTCGAAACATATTGATGTGGGAGAGAACGGTAATGATCGTTTCGTGATCTTTTTTCGGAAATATAAAGTTTATGAAAGGGAAATCGTTCAAGATTCCTAACGTTTACCCAATTTGTCACCGAGAACCGTTTTCAGCTAGCGAGTAATTCAAGGATAAATTCCTCGTTTCTACTTTCTCATTTCTGTACATTAAAAACTCAGTTGTTGACTACTTGATAACTCATTCAGTGCACCAAATGACTTCCGCAAACCAACAAAGTTCACGTGAACAATTAGCGTCTTACTAATTTTGATATTTTGTCAATCAAATGGCTTTGGTTGAAAGTCAAACAGACCACAAAAACAAGGAGGGTGTAGAGAGGTGAGAGAGTGTAGATCATTACCGTCCTCTCCACATCAATATGTTTCAGGCTCAGGAGGGGTTTTTTGAAATCCATTTGCTTGCTAATAATAATTGATAATCAAAGTGAGTTCGCTAGTTCCAACTGTCGAAAGTCCAAGAGGTCAAAGAAGTTAAACAATTTCGTGACGCACGTCGCTAAACCCGAAGTCAGGTTGAAACAAAACATCTTAAGAGATGATAAACACTTCCTTGTCAATTCGGTGATTGAAATGGGTGGTTCAAAAATCAATCGTAGTTTTGGAAGATGGAAAAGGAAAGGAATGAAGGTAGGTGAGAACGAAAAAATTGAAAGATAGTGATTTTAGTGATAACAAGAGTGCAGAAAAGTGGAAAAGCTCGAATTGAAGGTTGGGTGGAGATTGGGAAGGAGAGGGGACAGAGAGGGGACGCTGGGGGCACTATGGGGTTTATCATGCCAAAAAAAACATCTACTTTAAGCTCAAATCTGTTCTGAGACTATCACTTTCAAAAGACTATCACTATCACTTTCTCACCCTTAAACTAATCATATTCCTTTTGAAACGGCTTTTAATGTACTATGAAGATATATTAGGATGGCAAGAAAGTCAAAGATTTGAACTGAAACTTCTTAAAAACGAATCCACCAATTCAAGAGCACTTTGTTCGATGATTTACAAGTCGACTGCAAGAAATTCCTCATTTAAAAAAATGAGTACAGCTTTTCGTTAAAATTTTAGAGATTTTTGAAAAAGTATTATTTTTCAGCTCAAATACATACCGTAAATACTGTAAAGTACCCCACCCCCCATAATCCGGTGCGGGGTGTTGCGTAGTCTAGCTTTGAACGAATTCTTCTCGACACTGGTTTATGCTACAATGCGCGCTTAGTTATCAAAAAATAGCCCTCAATTTCAGCTATTTTTTGATACCAAAGACGCATTTTTTGAAAGTACGGGTGCTTTGCAAAAAATGAAATACTAAAAAACTTTTGCGACTACGCGACTGTACGAGGGCGGTGGGGTACTATTACAATATTTACGGTATGTATATTTTCATTTCGAAGTTGAAATAACCTTGAAATAAAATTGGGTATATCATGCTAAAGCACCGGGAAACTCAAAGATCTTTTTGTTAGCCTTAAACTGGCTAACCTTTGTATACCATAGTGACACAAATAGTCTCAAGTACCGGAAAAGGAAACTAACGACATTTGATCCTTAAACTATTCAGAATATCCTGATATAACATCATAAAGCGCCCATTGGGTGAGAGAGTGTAGAGAGCTGAGAGACAGACGAGCCTCCAAATGACTGCGCTCATTCTCTCGGGTACGAAAACCGTGTCCCGTGTCTTTTCTTCTTTTTCTTTTTTTTCAATTTTGGGTCTGGAGGAAATTTTCTCTCTTTCTTTTCCCCTGAAATTTTTATCAAATACCGTCAACAAGCGGGGGGATTTTCAGCGCCGATATTGAGAGAGAGTGAGTAAAAGTTTGCCAAAATTGCAAGCGTATTTGGGGCCGAATTTGATCAATTGCGGTTGTGAAATGACGAATAATATTATCGCTGATTTGGACAAATATAGAAATATTCAAATTATGTTATTATGAAAATGGGGAAGGCTTTAAAAACAGGAGAACAAAAGAATGCAAGAATGTCCATGACAGATTGGTGACTTTTGCATAAAGTAGGTATTTTATAAGTAATGTCTGCAGTATCTTTGTATTATTAATAAAATTTACAGTACTTTGTCCAGAAACTTGTAGGCCAAGCCGGCTAGGGTTAAGCAGATGCTTGGCCCTGGCTCGCCCAGAAAATTCGGGCTTGACAATCCGCTTTCATTCACACTAAATCTTACAGTATTCCCAAGCTTTGACTGAATATCCTATCTAGAAAGATCTAAAGATATACAGTTAACAAATGGGTTTAACTTTACACCAAAATTTGTAAGTTTCATATACTCAACTCAAAGTATTTCCAAACTGTCATCAAAATTGACTTCCGAAGAGAGAAAAGGGTTTAGCAAAATCTATATTTTTACCTGAAAACCAAAAAATTTCCGTGCAAAAAATGTAAAAACAAAAGTGACGAAATAGAGAGAAAAGGGATTTGAATCATTTATAGAAATTTCTATCTAGTAAAACAGTAAAACGTGAACTTTTAAACAATGAAAATCATTTGCAAAATGTGTTTTTCAAAACAGCTGCCAGAATGGTGAGACGCAAAGAAATTGAAGAAATCATTGCAATTCAAAAAAAGATTTTATTTTTATGAACAGAGAGTTCTACGTAAGATATTTACGGGAATGCAACTTTGAGAAAGGTAAAAGTCAAGGTCAATGGAGGATTGAATGGGGATTTGTTGAGAAAAAGGGAACATGGTATTCAAATCGAGCAGAGAATCGATCTTGAATCACACAGTTTAGATCTTAGAAATGGAAATGAGTATGAAAGATATTTCAATACAAAAATCTTGACTTTGATAACATCAAGGTGAAAACTTTACAAATTTGGGAGCGTTAAAACCCTGAGCTCTTGAAACAGCTTGCAAAACATAGATAATTTGTGTAGCACAATGAAACAGCTAAATTTGCAATACAATTTTTGAGCTGTACATTAGTTTGACGAGCTTTAAAGGAATCTTGTGCAAAATAAAAATAAAAATCGATAACGACTAGATGAGAAAGTAGAATTTTTTTGAAAATCGAATCGCAAAAATGAGTTGAAATTGAGAAAGAAAATAGGATTTGGACTGGATCGATGTGATGATGATTAGAGGGGGAATGGGGAAGCGGCAGACGAGACAATCTGGGGTTAGATAGGCTAGATAGGCTGAAATAAGGGTGGCTAAAGTAGGCATTTCACAGCCAGAGCACTTCATAAGTACAATAGTACAATAGGAGCTCAAAATATTCAGTGTATTTGCAAGGATGTGGAGAAAAGCCATACTTGAGTGCTTGAGACCGTTTGGGAATATTTAGATTAGTAAATCAAGATCAAGAACTAGTTGAAAGAGTACAAGGCTACGATGAAGATCTTATCTGATCGATAATTTAGTCAAAAATCAATCTAACATGGTAACCAAAAGTCGATCAGAGAATCACATTAAATCATGCAAAGGATTGACAGGTCAAAATGAGTCGAAATTAGAAAAATCTATAAAAGACGGAGATTCAAAAATCTATAAATCTATAAAAGACGGAGATTCACATGAAAACATGTTTATCCGACCTCGAGATACGGAAAGAAAGAAAAAAAATAGATCAGTTGATCAAAAGGGATAGTGAAGAACTTGAGTGACAAAGATGAGAAGGTTAAAAAGAAATAAAGAAGAAAAGAAAAGAAAAGAAAGAAAAAAAAATAAACGAAAAAGAAAATGACAGCAAAGATCAACGATTTCTCTTCACGGAAAGGGAGAATTGATCGAAACCGGGTACACCTCATTTCAACGAAAAGGGAAAAGGGGAGAGAAAGAGACAGACAAAAGCTTTTGGCTACAAAAGCCTTTGGAATGGTTGCATGGGAATGAGGCGGGATATTATTTGACGACAGAAGACATACACACAGACGGGAGGGGGAGGGGGGGGGGGTCGAGAGACGGCCCCTCCTTCAAAAACGCCTCACCCCTCCTTTCCCCCTTCAATCTCTCTCTATTATGCCCAAATCGATCACCCTCTTTCCTCTTTTTTTCTTTTTTTCTTTTTTTGTTACTTTTTCACTTCAACAGGTGCCACATAGCTTGAACTCTTTCCTCTCTCGTTCGTCGTTAACTCTCCCCAAAATTCGTTTCCGGGATTTTGTTGAACTGGAGAATTTTAGATGAATAAATTAATAATTAATAAATTATCAAATTGACAAATGAATTGACAAATTGACAAATTGACTAATGAATTGACAAATTGACAAATTGACAAATGAGCTTTGACCAAATGTCTACAAATCTCAATAGAAATTCAAAGTTCTGTGATTGTTTTTTATCCATTCAAGAAAATTTTATTTGCACTTGCACACCAAGAAAATTGATCGGATAGATTATATTTGATATTTGGTTGGAGAGAAATATAATGTAAAAATAAACTGATTTGTAAGAATCATAAAAATTTGAAGCAATCACGCGAAATGACTCGTATCATTTGAGCACTCAATAAAGTGTTGAAAGTGGATAAGAAATGGACATTGTTTTTAAAAAAAAAAAGAGACCACCTCCCGAAATAACAAATGAGGCGATTGGGAAAAGTTTCAAAGTTAAAATTGCTTATAGAATTGTCTACAGTAAACCATATACTCTTCGGCTCGAGCACACGGCAAATTCGGATAGTAATTCTCGATATACGAACAATGGAGAAGAGCAAAGTCGGTCACATCAGCCATACCTGTAAACGGGAAGATTTGGTTTTTTTTTTTGGCCTTGGTTCGTTAAAGTCAGTTCAGTCAGTTAAAGTTTGAAGCTCCGTATCTTTGTTTAGTCAAAATATTATTGTTAACTTTTGATATTTAAAAAAAACACCAGGTTTTCAAATGATACCAAATAAAGATTAATTGGAATAACGAATCCTGAGAAAATTGCAAGACAAAACTCTCAAATCAGATTGCATTGTTCTCTAAGTTTTACTACTGTTTAAGTGGCGCAATGTCATTTGAAAGGATGTAGATTTTGCAGCAAAAAAATATAGCCAAATTTAAGGCAAAAATTGATCCCAGGTATGATACTAATGAAACTCGGATTTGATGAATTGAATGGAGCTATTCATTTTCATTCATTTTCATATGAAAAATATGAAAAATTTGACAAAGATAAATACCCTAAAGTCGCGAGTATAAGTTCTGTCTGGTTTTCGCATGCAAATTGACGGCTGTATGCAAATTGACGGTGTGTCGAGGGTTCGAATCCCGCTGCAGCATAACTTTTTTGCTTTTTAAGAACAATAGAAGTAAATTTATTGAGGGTTATAGCAATTTTATGCTGTTATTTGTTGCTCCGGGCGTGGCTCGGCGCGTCCGCCCTGCTCCTCTCCGGTGCTCAGTCTTATGGATCCCTCCCTGGCCTCTTCATCCGGCCAAAGTCCACGTCGACGGTCGAAAGAGATGCTTTCCAGCGTCTTCTTCAACACTATCGTCTGGATGTATCCATGCACATAACAAATAGCAATGGTGATAGGCTGTCACCCTGTAGTATCCCGCGCTCCAAGAACAATAATAATAAAGTTTATATAACAATAAAAATGTATAAAAACCCAACAAAAAAGAAATTCAAAGCAATTAAAGCGACATAAAAAAAAATTCTGTGCTTAGCTTCGAAACTGATGATCACACCGGGAAAAATCCCTTTAGGGAAGAGTCTTGTGCTTGAAAATGAGCATCGGTGGGAGTTTCGATCCATCGGCTAGAATTCCGAGCACAACTGTGGAATTCGTCTTCTCATTTCCCGTTGAAGCAATTGAAATATCACCCTTTCCTATTACTTCGACTGTTCGGTTGGAAACAACATTATCGATCTTTCTCCACATCCGGTCATTTTGCCTTCAATCCTCGCTAAGCTCGATTATTTTTTGGTGAAGTCATCAGTGCCGGCTCAGCTTGTTTCCAGCGGTTAATCATCTGTTCGGCGACTTCAAATTCGATCGCAGCCGCGTTCGTTCCAAATATCCTCGCAAATTTGACCGCTTCGAGCTTCGTTTCGGCGGTGTACGACTTTCTCCTCATCGTATCTAAAATGAAAAAACGTTAGTAAAATAAAAAATAAAAAAAAAAACAAAAAAAACAATAAAAAACAAAAAAAACAAAAAAACAATAAAAATTAAAGAAAGAAGAAAATTTTCCATCCCTTTAAATGCCCTTTAAATGTAAATTCAGAACTTATATTCGGATGAACTTATACTCGCGACTTTAGGGTACTTCAAAACTTCTTTAAGACAATAGATTCTTGAGATCGAATAGATTATATTTGTGTATTCCTTGTAAATCACAAACCATGTTGCCATGCGAATGAGCGAATATTTCGGCAATGTCTCCTTGTGATTTGAAGGGGTTCAATGCCGGAAATCTGAAATGAAATGAATATTGCGTTTGATTGAATATCTTTTACTTGTTGAATCGTCAACAATTCAGCTGAAACCAATCCATTTTCCACGGTTGTCGTTTGTAATGATTCTGTGGTTGTTGTTGTTGTCGTCGTCGTTGTTTTTGTTGTTGTCGTTGTCGATGTTGGTTGAGCAATAAGTTCATGACTGAACAAGCGCTTCTGAAATGAATTTAACCCTTTGATTTAGCTTTTAGCGGATTTTAACTTGTCCTTGCTTGCTCTACAAGCCCTAATGCCCGGTTTGGAAAACCCTGATCATTACCATTTTACCATTCCTTACCTTTTGTGCGATTCTCTGTTGTCTCCGTTTCTTTTTCCGTTCCTTATGCACAACCTCATCACTTTCTCTCACCGATGCCACTTGTACTTGTTGTTCTTCTTTCTTTTCTTCTTCATCTTTCTCTTCTTTTCTTTCTTTTTGCACTTGATGTAGAATTCTTTCAATTTCTCTTGAGAGATCATCACCAATTAGCATTCTTTCCTCCTCCGATCCTTTTTCCGATGATCGATCTTTTCTTTCCATTGTGAATTCTTTACGTGGAGTTGATTTCTTTTTCTTTATACTCTAAATTTGATGATTTATATAGAAATATTGTAGAAAAATTACAAGATATCTTATTTCTTATTATAATTTTATTTCGATAAATCAAACATTAGCATTTGATAATCTCTGCTCGAGAACACTCAACATTTCTTCTCGTTTTGGGATTTTTTCAGCAGATTCGGCAATGTTCAGAGTTTCCTAAAAAGAAAAATTTTAATTCCAGCTTCAGTTAAAGTTATTTTCTAATAAAGAAACACATTAAAAACTCATGATTTGGTAAAAATTAACAAAAACTTTAGGGAGGAGGCATTCATCCTTACCGTTTTCTTAATCAAATCCATCGCTGATGGGTAATCTTGTTCCATTTTGGTGACAAATGGTGACTTTTCATCATCACCCACTTTCTGAATTTTATTAAGTTATTGTTGAATAATATTATTTCTTTCAAGATCCTTCAACATGATAGAAAATTTGAGAATAAATTTCTGTAATATGAAACCGGATCATCTTGGGGCGCCATTTTCACTCCGTCGACTCTCGGTGAACCGTTGATGAGCTCACTTCTCTGAAAAGAGATCTCAATATTGTATAATAAAAAGGACAAACTCTGTGATAACTTTTGCGATGTTTCCTCCGATGTCTTCTTTTCTTTTTCTTTGTTTTCTCTGTCGTTCTCATCAATCGCTTTTCAGCTTCCAATTTCTAAATGTACATTGCATTCTAAACGATTTTTACTACAAACCAATGCTTGTTGTGCTTGCACTTCAGCTTTTGCTCGAATCAGCTCCTTTTCAATAGCATTAGCCGTACGCTCAATTTCCATTTCAGCTTCCCGTGTATCAAGCGGTTCTTTTGTTGTCGTTGAATGAATCTCTTCCTCGACGATGAACTCTTTTTGAATTCGTTTCAAGGTTGGGTTATGCGTTTTTGTGTATGAATATTTCTCATCTTCTTCACTCTAAATTACCTTTTATTGATTTCTTTATCCATTCAACCTTTGACTGTTTCCTTCGAATCTCGAGTCTTCTCAACTTTCTTGTCACTTTCTCGGTGGTCGGGATTTCGGTGGTGGCCGTGGTTGATTCAGTTGTCGTTGTCGGCTCTTCTGTGGTGGTTTGAGTCTAGAAGAGATCAAGATAAGTACTATCTAACCACTCTGAAGCTACGGTATCCCGGCTTTGATCACTATATCTCATAAATTACCCGTATTTCTATCCACTCTACCGTCTCCACTTACCGTCATTTCCTCTCTCCTATGTATCTCTCTTCTCCACGATCGTCTCCTTTTCTTTCCCTTTTTCCGTTTCTCTTTTACCATTTCATCATCTTGTTCCTAAATTCTCTATTCATATGCAATCTCATTCCAATCACCATTTCCGGATCTCTTCTTTTCAACTTCATCAACTTTTTATCTTCATTTAGTCCCATCATTGAAGATTTCACAAAATATGGAGACATTGATCTCGTCTGAAATTGGAAATTGCGGTTCTTAAAAAAGAAGATTGTTCGAACAAACATGATAGCTTTTTGAAGGAACGCTTTTCTGTGAGAATTCATCAGCGAATACTTGTGCGACTCGTTGTTGTTCTTCGTTTGATGGCAGGGAAGCGGTGGCAAGAGTTGAACGACCCTTGCTCTGGAAAAGAATTCGGATATTACTTTTTAAGTTATGAAATAGTATAGTTTTCAAATTTTATCAGGTCAATACTTTAGATTTTCAAAAAACTATTACTATTAAAACCTTATTTTGCCTACCACAAGTTTGAATGAATGTCCCTCATCATCTTCTCCATTTTCCTCACTCATCGATTCCTTCTCAGCACTCGTTGCACCATCTGTTTGAAGAGTTTTTGAGCTATATGTTCTAAAATAGTAATTATTTCAATTAAAAGATCAAAAAATTCTTTACTTGAATCTTTTCTCTGAGTTCTCCTTGTGGATGTCGATTTTTCTCTTTGGTTCGACACGAATCGCTGTTGTGATTGTCGTTGTTGTGGTTGTTGTTGACTGGGTGACTGGTTGAAGGTTCACTTTTTGAAAACTCGAATCAGATCTCGATGAAGCCTATTCATTTTTGAGTTTAGAGATCTTCTGAGTTTACCGTTTGATTGTGAGCAGCTTGATTGGGAGCGGGGAATGGAATACTGCTTGGGACGATGAGCACTTGTTGATAGTAGCTAGAAATGATGACATATTAAAGATAAGATGTAAAAGTCAAGACAAGACTGTAAAAGACTAGTGGCTTAATTCATTGACAAGATGACTCACGTGGTTCCATCGGGTTGCACAATTGGCTGATAGGCGTAATGAGGAGTGGGCATTCCTTGGGCTAACGGCGAAAGAATCGGGGGACTTGTAGGCCTAAAATTTGCGAATTCTATCAGCGAAATCTTCAATGATATATTTAGTCAGCTTTTTCTTATACGAATCTTTTTACGCTTATTTCAATGGTCAATAAAATTCGGTTTATTTGATTCAAAAAGTGACCAAATTTGATTCAAAAAGTTCAAAAATCCAAAAAGTTTGAAGAAAATTCAAAAAGTAAAACTTCAGACGCCAAATAAATAAGCAGATCTAGATATTTTTCTTTAGATTCGGGGGTGGGACAAATGCGACCTTTTTTTGCGCACCTGGACATTTGCGCACCTTTTTTTTGCTGGAAAAGGCCTTAGGAAAGGTCGTAGAGCTTCAAAAATGTTTTCATAGAAGGGAATCGTATGCGTAGATTCAGAATTATGACAAATCATACCTCGCTGACACGTCAAATTTGGGCTAAAAGGCAAAAACTGCGGAAAAGCGTTAAGTTGCGTAGTTTTTGCCTTTTAGCCCAAATTTGACGTGTCAGCGAGGTCTGATTTGTCAAAATTCGGAATCTACGCATACGATTCCCTTCTATGAAAACATTTTTGAAGCTCTACGGTGCGCAAAAACAAGGTCGCATTTGTCCCACCCCAAAAAGTTTGAAGAAAATTCAAAAAGCAAAACTTCAAGCGCCAAATAAATAAGCAGATCTAGATATTTTTCTTTAGATTCTAATTTTTGACGAAATTTTCTTAAAACTATAAACTTTAAAGATTTAAATAACAACGTACATCGGTGTTCCAAAGAGATTATTCAAGTTGAGCGATGGTAGATTGAACATTTGCGTCGTCTCGATGCGTGGTGTTCTCTCGACTCTAAATTGATCCGTAATGCTTGAAACTTCAAGTTAAAACTCACGATTTTACAACAGGCCGTCCAACGACAAGTGGAGATTCTTGAGGGATTTGTTGGGGGATCTGAATCGGCAAGGGAGTGGTTGATGGTTTGGGTAAAGCTTGCGCGAGTGCAGCGGCAATCCTCGCCCCTTCTTGTTGTGCTAGACGTCGTTGTGCCTCAGCTCTTATCCTCGCTTCATCAATCAATCTTTTCTCAACTTCTAATCTCATTCTTATCGCTTCTCTCTTTTTCTCTTCTTCTAGTCGAGCTTTTTCTTCTTCTTCCCATGAAGTCATTTGTCGGAAAGGCGATGCATCGTCGGCAACTCTGAAAACTAAGTGTAAACTGCTGCCTTTCTAAAACGTAACAACTTCTACCGTAATCGTCTCTTAGATCCAACCAATCGTTACTATAATCCTTACCAAAGCCTTTCAATACTTTACTCACTGATGTGATTGAGCTGTTGTCGTCTCAAGCACTCTCCCACCGGCAATGTCACCAAGAATCGCTGCTGGGATTTGAAGCAAACTGAATCATTCTTGTAACCGATTACACTTCACCTTACTTGTAGAAATTCTCGGTTTTGTTCACTTTCTGCCCAGTCGGTAGTTGAGCCAAAGCGTTGATTGATCCCTAGAATTCTGGATTCATAAAAAATTGATGAAGCTTTTTACTTTAACGAGTTTTCTCATATCAAGAAAGTCCTCATTTTCTTCTGGATTTTCGGTTGTTGTTGCCGTTTCTGTTGTCGTTTTTTCGTCGGATTTCTCCTCGATTTCGACACTTCCACTGACGGCTTTGATTATCTAAATTTGTTTAAATATACTTTCATTTTGATCGTAAATTCAAATTCATTTCAAGGACAGAGCTTATTTTCGGCAATACTAATGACGTACTAATGACGATTATTTTTCGTGTCAACTCAAGTTTTTAAGGATTTTGTTATTTCGCAAAAAGTTCTCGGCAACTTTGTACTGATTTTCAAGAGAAGATTCAGGGCTATCGAATGAGCTCGTTTATTTTTGAATTTTCACCAAATTATCAGTGAAACGTTTAACGACTACGCGACTGTACGCCTAAAAATGCCGTCGTCGCGAATGTGTTAAGAGTTATCCAGAGTTTATCTAACTTTTTCTTGTTTTGATCGTTCATGTGAGGTGCTCTTCAAATCCTTATTCTCCATTTCTCCATCGATCCCCGTGTAGAAAAGAAACGAGAATAGGAGAATGATGAGCGCGCATCTCATTGCGCTAAAAAATGGATATGGGTAAAATTCAGATACAGATAAAATTCAGTACAAGGCTAAAATTGGATATCAAAGATGAAAAAGTATGCGCTTTTGCAGGCAAAAGTGGAATATTTGAGGTACCTAGTTTATAAAGTTAAAATAGTAAAATAGTATATTTACCAAAATAGTTAGCGTAGTAATAAATAGGTCAAGATTGAAAGTCAGAGGTCAGATTAAATGCACACAAAATTAGAGAATTCAATCGAAAAATGGTTTTTGATTGAAAATAAGAAAAAAACATTGAAAGCCGAAAGTGAAATTTGATGGAATGAGGGGACTTTTAGGTGAATCGACGACACAGATCTCAATCTAAACGGAGAGGGGAGAAAAGAAATAAAAGCTATTTTTTTTTGTGTTTCTAGTTGAAGACGAAAATCAGGTAGATTTTTGGGAGAAGGGGAAAGCATTGGATGGGGAAATCGAAGGAATTTAATACTTTCTCGGTTTGATGCACGGGAAAAGTTGTTTGATTTTGTAAATAAGATAAGTAGGTAGTGAAGCAGCAAACTAACTTTAGTTCGTGGCTTGAGTGCACCAAAAAGGATGTGTTTACACTTTAGTAAAGTATTTCTATAATAAAGCAACATTATTATGTAGTTGTATAGATTGAAAATTGCTAAACCGAACTTAAAACTACTTAAAACTTGATTTACGGTGGTAAGAGCTAAAGAATCAAATTTGTATTCGAATAAAAGTCGCATTCTTACTTTTTTTTGCCCAACTGTTGTACTTGGAGCTCTTTTAGAGTAGTGCTTTCATTTTGGTGTTGTTTTTGAACTCAAACCAACTACATATTGTAGATTAAATGTAAATTTGAAATGAAAATTTGAAATCATTTGATCGACAATAAAGATGATCTCGAAAAGCTCTCTTCTGAAAACAAAATCAATTAAAATTAATTTACTAACTCTCCCCAAATCGCGAATCTCACTGATGGCCTAGATTTTCCGATTTCGATTTTTGTCAGGCACTTTCCATTGAATGAAATGAAGAGGAAAGGAGAGAGATTGTAGAAAAATCTCTCTAAGAGATATCCTAGCTCAAATTGATGAGAGGGGTTTTTTGTAAGTGCTGAATGTATTAGCCACCCTTCACCCGGCTCATTGCTTGAGATGGCTCTCGAGAGAAAGAGAGGAGAGCTCAAGCTCACAAAAGGGGGAACAGGGATCCTCCACCAACCACGACGGCCTAGATTGCCGATAAAAGACCCCAAGACACAATCGAATTTGAACAGGGTAAAGCAGTGTCGTTTCTAGTGAAAAGACGAGGAACGCTAAAGCATTGGTTTTAAAAATGAGGTAGGACAAACGTATTGTATTATGGAGAGGTCAAAATGAGATCTAAATGTACACTCGTGAGCGAATTGAAGACTTTTAGAGTAGAGAAAACTAATACTGTAGATTAAAATTCGATTACTGTAACCCAATTTGAAGGTTCAAATGGGGTAATGTAGCCCTAAAAGTTCAAATTGGGATAATGTAGCACATAGTATACACATTGGCATGTAAAACGTACAGAATTTAGAGTCCCACGTCAGCAACTAATCTCACAAAAGCTCAAATTGTAAGATTATTCTGCTAAACTACAGTAGAAACCCAATTTAGCCTTAAGATGCTGATTTGCAAGTGACTAAAAGAGGAGAGACATGGTTTATAGAGTGTTTTGAACAATATTTCAAACCGGATTACGGTAAAAAGAGAAACCAAACAGTCCGGACTAACAATAGAAAACAAACAAAAATATTGTCTCGTGTTAGGGGTTAAGAGGTGGAGGGCACAAGCATGCAAAAATGGAGAAGAAAGCCTCGAGGAGGGCAGGAATAAAGAGAGAAAACTGGATACAAGCAAGCGGATGGGATAGGCGGGGAAGCAAGGGGGCAAGGAGATCCCTTCACCCCAAGAATTGCATGTCGATCCTCTCCTTGTCCCTTTCTTTTCCATCCACTCCAACCGTTGGATGGATCTGTCTCCCTAAAGGGATACCCGGTAAGAAGCAACCCGGTTTCCGGACAGAATTTCCCCTTTTTTCTCCTCTTTTTTTTTTTACTCACGCTCACTTTTCTCAACCGGTGAGACAAATGTTGGGGTTTAATCAACGGAATGTTCATTGAATATCAAAATCAGGGAAAATTTTGAGAAAGCAGCGAAAAATAGTAAATGATATGAGTTAGTTCTAATGTAACAACCAGATGGTATTGAGTTGCTGAGTAAAGCTTCCATAAATTCCTCGTCCATGAAATCGCGCAAGATTTCAAGACTGACCTAAGCGTTCAATCATCGGCTGTGATGGCTCTTCAAGAAGCACTGAAATTCTACCTTGAAACCGACTTGTGTGCCATTCACCATCACGCCAAATGACATCCAGCTCGCGAATTTGTGATGAAAGAACCTGAAAGCTAATACTAAGTTTAAAGCACAATTTTGCTGCTGTTGTTGTTGTTAAATAGCACATTAGATCGCTCATTTCTCCTAGTTTAAAATACCTATCGTAAATACTGTAATAGTACTCCACCCCCATTAATGACGGTGCGGAGTGTTGCGTAGTCTAGTTTTGAACGCGTTCTTCTCGACACTGGTTTATTCTACAATGTGCGCTTAGGTATCAAAAAATAGAGCTATTTTTTTCAAAGTACGGGCGCTTTGAAAAAAATGAAATACTAAAAAACTTTTGAGACTACGCGTCTGTACGAGGGGGGTGTGGTACTATTACAGTATTTACGGTAGGTAACCAGGTGCACATTTTGTTCGACCTAATCCCTTTGCCGACAACGGGTAAACTATTGGCGACGCTTATTAAGCACCCTCTCTACCGTAGTCTTGGATTTTCGGCAATAACCCCATTCAACTCTTGAGTTAAATTGAAGTGAACAGCGGACTGATCTTTACCTGAATAGGATAGATTTAAATACTTTTATTTATTTAGTTCTTGGCTGAAAATAGATTCTACGTCGCGCTACTTACTTGGCAATCTAGGGAAACTTTTGTGCAAAAAACATTGCATTTTCATGTTCGTCTTTCTTTTTTCAAAGATTTGTTGATGATTGATGTATTTTTAGTTCTGACTTGAGAGAAGTGTGAAGTAAATGCTCGAATCGGTGGAGGAACAACGGAGACGATTCGAGATTGAGTGTGAATTCGTGCAAAGCCTTGCAAACCCGCACTACCTCAATTTTCTCTCGCAACGCGGCTATTTTAAGGAGGACTATTTTGTCAACTACCTCAAATATCTTCTCTATTGGAAAAGACCGGAGTATGCGCGATGTCTGAAATACCCGCAATGTCTCTTCATGCTAGAAGCTCTACAAGAAAAAGAATTCCGAGAAGCGCTCGAATCGACGGCCAATGCGAAATTCATCGAAGATCAACTCATTTTCCAGTGGCATTACTATTTGCGAAAACGACAGAGAATTCTCGACAATCCACCATCTGATGAGGAATCCACTCCAACGACTTCTCAAATAAAAACTGAACCTTTATGATATACAAGCATTGATTGAGCTACTATGTTTGTAATTTATATTTATTTATTATATGCTGTTTTCATTTTGTTTGTTGTTGGATATAAATGATGTATAAATTTTAAATTTCAGATCAACTTTAGAAGCGTTTGCAGTGTGAGATGTATCGTGTTTATCAAATTATTGTCGTTTTGTTATATGGATCGTATGTGTTCGCTAAAAATTCAGTAAGTTTTTTTGCTTTTAATCCGATATAATGTTTTTATTAGAGTTGCACGTTGAATCGGGGTGGTCGTCTAAAAGCCTACTTACTAAAATATTGCCCGGTCACCGAAGAAGAGGAATGTGTAGATGATACTCTGGACAATTTGTCAGCAATTCGCTATCGATGTTTTAATTTTGGCAAGTAAATGGATCTGTGATACTCTAAATAAAGTTTAGAGGCTTCAACGAATAATTCAAATATGACGGTTCACTTACTGCATGCTACCGAGATGATGGCCTTATTACGACTGAAAGAAACGGAGGCAAAACGAAAGTCTTCATGCATCCTTAGGTAAAGTTTTTCTTTTAAGTGATTAAGGCTTGTGGTTCTTACAAAAGAATATCAAAATAGTCTATTTTTTTTCCTTAGTTTGTTCTACGCACCAGAGTGTCAATTTTCTGCCAGACTCGCTCCATATTTCAATGCTCTTCCGTATCGATTTCCACGGTTAACGGTTGTAGCGATCGATGCCACGGATTTTAGCAAGTTTGTTTATTTTAATATAATAGTTAATTGTAGTAAAATATAATATAAGACTGTAGCAGTTGTGGAAGGAAATTTTAACATTTACATTTATAGTTCTAAATTCTAGAATTCTAACTCGACTTTTCAGATTCAATTCACGGTATGGAATTACGGGAACTCCAACCGTGATATTATGGGTCAATGGAATGGCCGTGGCTAGGATGGATGATCGACCGTTAAATTCCAAAGGTCTCGACGGGTTTATTAAACATTGGACAGATTTGGAGCCACGGTTCGTTGTTTGACCGTAAATATTTGCATAGTTGTGCTTTCTTATTTTTAGAGCGCTACCTTCTGAACCAATAACGCCTGGTCCTTTGTTGCTGGAAGTCGATCCAAGTGTCAATTTTAAATACGTTGTTTTATCATGGATTATACTTTTTTCAGGTATGTTTTTCTTGCACTTACATTTTTCTGAAAACTTTAATTGAATGCAAAATATTTACTACATAGTTGGTCTTGTACATCAATAATAATTGACAATATTATTATGAGTTTAAAAATAAAAAGAAACCCTACGGTTATACTAAACCAGCTGCTTTGCTAAAGTTTGGCATAAATTCTCCCTCTTAAATGCAAATTGGGCGGCCGTTGTAAATTTTAAAGTCGAATAACTCGACGGGAAATGACGTTTTGTACAGACGGACTTCAGATTCAAAATCAACAAATTTTTTTACCCTAAAATGGAAGTTTTCAGCCCCCTAGCTCAATTCCCAAAATAAAAGCCTCGAACAGACAGACAGACGAACGGCGTTATATTTTGTTAGAAGATGTTAGAAGTAACAAGTTTGGGTTTAATTTTGAATTTTCAGGTTCCGCATATTACTATTTCAATTCCGCTTTTGGACAAAGACTAAATAACAATCTTCAGCGGTTATTTTTAAATTTGTTTTGATTATGGGTATTTGTTTTTTGTGTGTACTATAGAGGCTATAAATAAAATTTTACGTTTTTTGTTGTACATAGACATGGTATGGGTTTTTACGCCTCAATAAATTTCAGTGTTCCCGTTGTTATATTTTATTCAATGTCGTTATCACGTTTCATCACACCATTTCTTGATAACGCAATTTTTTGAGTCGAAAGACTAGCTAAACCTTTTTTGGATTCTCAAAACTATTGCAAAATCACTTCTTTTATGTACCAAAGTTTTAAATTTGATTAGCAAAAAGTGGAATTCATTTTATGACGAATTGGGCTGTGACTCACATTGTTGTTTTCTTTTGGTAGTTTATTTTTCGCGGGGGGAGGGAGGTTGGCATCAGCTGCTCTTTTTCTATCGATCGATGAGCAAAAGGTTGCTTTTTTTTCTGGGCTGTCTGACTAAAAGTCATAGACATATCTGTTTCATGGATCGGGACCAAGCTTAGTACACTCGGATATGTTTTTTTTTGTAGTTTTCCCTGTACCTTCACATATTTGATCTTGAGCTGGCCTAAAATTACAATGCGGCCAAAGATAGCGGTGCCTCGTCGTTGTTTATAGTGGCTGACGTTTTCAATTTTGCTCGACTCTCCAAGTTGATATTAACAGTTTTAAACTAAAATTTTATATGAACACGAGACACAACAAATGTGCCTCGTGATTTTCAAAAGATTATTTATTGAAATGTTTTTATAGGGCCATGCTGTCTAAACGGGACACGTTCGTTTCACCGAAAAAAGATCTGCTTTTTAGGAAATGACTTACCTTGTTTCGAACATAATATTGTATTTTTTTTTGTTTAACATGTTACTAGTAGTAAAGAAGGGGGTTCGGGAGTTGCCCCCGTCACAACACTTATTAGAACCTGTTTCCTAAAACATGAATTTTTTTCAGTGAAATTGAATTTTCTGCGAAATTACGGGGAACCTGCCTAAACGTAGTACTAGATATTTTTCTTTATGAAATGAATATACGAGACCCTGTGGCTCTCTTTCCTTTGCTCGAGCTCTCTTTCTCTACGAATGTGCTCCCTGAACCCCCATAGGCACAAGCTAGCCTTTTGCGCATCGATCAATGGCTCCTTCTCCCCTACTCTCTTTGCTTTCGCTCTTATGGAATTCCTTTTTTCGTAACCCTATTACGTATAGTTCTATTGTTTTTCTTTTAGCTTTCGATAAACAAAACGAAAAGGCTGTTTTCTGTCTCAAGCAACAATAAGTCCTTTTAAGAGCAAAACTCCAGCGGCCACTTCACTCCCACAATCACAAAGAACTTCTTATGCTCCGTTAAAGGTAAGTATTTTAGCTGGTGTTCCTTATGATACTAATTTTTCCAAGAGTCAAATCAAAACAATATTGTGTGCTTTCGGATTTTGCCAAATGACGCTATGACAAATAGAGAATCAACGCTGCCATATGAACGCATGGTCGATCCAGAAGAACCACAGCCGTCAGAAGAAATTTCTCCTGCTGAGGTGGCTTTTTAAACGTTTGCACTCATTTGTGATTATTTTAGTTACCACATAACAACTGGGGAAACAATAGTCAAATACAAGGAGCAGAAGCGTCCTCTACAACTCGGCGCAATCCATGTGGGTACGGAGGAGCGACGTCGTCTGGCAGTCAAACGGATGAGGAGAGTATCGATGATGGGAATGGTTAGTTGACATTATTAATTGTTAAATTAAACATCTTAATTTTAAAGCTTTTTTGGCAATGCGGAGGTAGCATTTTTATTTGATCTTGGGGTTTGTGCTGCACCGCCCTTTTGCAAGCTGATAGCACCCTTATCGCTCATATCATTACCCTCCGTTTGACTGGTCCTCTCACTATCCGACTTCTTGAATTTAAAGTTTGGTTATCCCATGTTTTTTATTCGCAAACTTTGTAAAAGCAATTAGATAAGATAATTTGATAACAATTTCTAAAGCTGCATTCCAAAATATGGTACTAGGATGTATTTCTGCGAAACAGCTCGATTTATTCCTATAAAAGTTGAGAAATTTTTTCATTTAGCGAGTAAGATAGACATTTCTTTGATTCGCTTTTTGGGAAGAATGCGCTAAAAGTGACTGGTGAGAGCATGAGAGAAATCGAAGAGAAATTTCTTTTACCCGGCGCATGACTGAGTGATATTTCTTTTGGTTGATTGTTTCGGAAAAAAACTCTTTTCTCGTTTGTTTTTACATATTTTGATGGACGATTCTACCGATTCTGATGAAGCACAAACCCCTCTATTAAACAAAGATGCTTTTACGGAAGATTCAGAATATGATTCATTAGGTTTCTGCAACTGAATAAGCTATTTGAACTTTTAAATTTTTAGGAACAACACCGTTACTTGGGGCGGGACCATCATCATCTGGAGATGTCCGTGTCGATATGCCCAATGAAGACAAGCCTGCGAGCCCACATGACCGATTTCCAAAAGAAAAGACGAAAACGATAGTAAGTACTCTATTTTTGAAACAAGCAAATTCTTTTTAGCTTTCCTGCATCTTGGTCGTGTTTTCTGGATTCCTCAACACTCTAACTTTATCGTTTGTTCATGAACTGGTATGTTAAAATTTGAGTGTTTTTTTTACGTTTTGATTTAGTTGCCGGATCAACCGCCTTTACCAGACGTTGGATTTCGTCACACGACCTACTATGCTTTGGGTTTGATTTGGAATATTTTATGGTTGATAATAAATTTAGGGTTGAATATATGTGAATATCTGATGCTGGGCTCGTTTATATCAGTTTTGGTCCTCATCCTTTTTCACAGGTAAGTAAAAAGATGGCGTACGAAATCTAATGAAGATAATTTAGACATCGATGGATTGTCCTACGTAGGCTTGCTTTTATTGGTTCGATTCTCTATTTGTGTCGGTGCATTACGATGTATTCAACGATTGTCCCAAAAGCCGACCCAAATTACTACTGTTCACCAAAATTGGTGAGTTGCAATCAAATTACCGAAGATGATGAGCTTATGTTCGAGCATGAATGTTTTTGTTTAGGGCGAAAATGCAACATTTTGGTTGATTTCAAGACGTGCAATTGAAGTAATGGCTGGAATGGGGCTTAATCTCTTTGGAAAGCACTCGCTTTGTGGTGACTATATCTACTCAGGCCATACAATAGTGCTAACCATCTCAGCATTATTTATTGGCGAATGTAAGTGATTAAAATAGCCTTTATTAGCTTGATAAACTTTTTCCTGGATTAACTTTTTGCACTTTTAGATACACCACGTCGATGGAAGATTGTTCACCTTGCATCATGGTTGATTGCGATAGCTGGAATGGTTTTGCTTATAATTTCGAGGTGGAACTTTGCTAAGTCTTCATGCAAATTAATATTTTAGGGGGCATTACACAATCGATGTCATTCTATCGTATTTCATCTGCACACGAGTATTTTGGTCTTATCACACGCTAGCTGCTCATCCAACCTTAAAAGTAAGTTTTTAAAAGCTATAAATTTAGGATTACCTAGTTATTATACCTTTTCATTTGGTTTTTATTTAAAACAATGTTTAGACATCATCTAACAGTCATCTAAGAAAAGAATGGTGGTTCATTTTCTTTCGTTACATCGAGGGCAGTGTTGTGAAGCCAATACCACGAAGGTGAGTTGCTTATTTTTTGCTATTTAGCATACATATACTTAGCGTACTGAATTTAGATACGACATCCCAATTCCTTTACCTCGGAAGGTGGCCGCTTTTCTCCGAAGACAAAAAGCTAATGTTCAATAAGCTTTCGATAGATCAGCCTTTTTGTATCTACTAGATTTGTTTACACCCGCAGGGTACTTTGCATTACTTGTTTACCTCTTTTTCGATCCCGGTGTTTTTAAATGTTTGCCGCCATTCAAAGATTTTCAGAGAGTTGCTCTATTAGTAACGACGATGGGTAGTAAGTTTTGTGGTGAGCACAACTTCAACTCGGTGCATATAGACTTTTAGTGCTAAACTTGCCATTGAGATGAGTACTTTTTGAACAAACGTCTAGATATTACTTAGCTCCAAAGGAAAACTGTCTCTACCATGCTTCTCCATTTCTTTAAAAACATCAGCTAGAACAATCTTTTAAGAACTTCTCACATGTTAACTTGCCATTTCAGTGATATGTATCTTCATGGTTGGTTCTAAATTTCTTGCCTATTGCCGTCATTTATAACTTGCTCATTGACTCTTTATTTTACCGGTATTTCCCTTTATTTCTTTCTATAGTGCGTCGATTCTTTTATGGAAAAATTGCTGTGTTATTATGTATGAGAATAAAAGTATAAATCATGAAACGGTTTACAAACTGCAGCTTTATGACTCAGAATTTTCTTGAAATGTGATCTGAAACATTTTGAAGCTGGCTTCAGCTTGCATATAGTGAAAGGTTTAAACTTTCACGGGAAGTCTACTTCATCGAGTGGGATCTTTGAATTTGGTCTAAATAGAGGCGTAATTTTGTATCCTTTCGTACAACATTTCATAATGGGCTATCGTTGAGCTGTAGTGCAAATTTGCGATTTGATTTGCATTTTACTTGCATTTTATTTATTACAATTTAATTTGTAATATGATTTAACTACTAATAATTTACCATTTAACATTTAGGAGCTATGGCGACCAACATGAAAGAAGATGTCTACGAAAGTGAAGAGCCACTCACAGAGGCCGATCGTGATCAAAAGTACTTCCGCGATGAATTGACCCTTCCAGAAGAATTGCAACTTGTAAGTGATTTTTAATAACCAAATGGCTCGCGTTTAACTGAAAAACCTTATGGATTTATTACATTCCTAACCTTTAGGTTCATTTGGACATTGATGGTGCCTTGAAACGTTTCCAAGGAAGGCTTTTGAATGCTCAGAACGTTGGTAAGCTGTTGATGTCTCTGCGTTCATAGTTTTGTTTAGATTTTTCTGATTCGATCTCCCCTTTGGGGAAAAAGTCTTATGGAAGCGTAGCTTACGTTCTCGAAATTCAAGGTGAGGAGTAAAAGACATTTTCTGGTGTTTGTAAATGTCAGAGCATGGATTTAAAGTAGCTTTGTTTAGGTAAAAACAGCGATGAACCTGAAACATTCGAGCAAAAATTCCAGAGACTTCACATGGAAATTGGAGAACTAGCTCAATGTATTCCGGCAAGTTTTAGTTAGTTATGCATATAGTCAGGCAACGTTTTTCATTTGTGTATTTTACGACTCCTCAAGTTATTAAAGATTAATTTTAGACTGGAAAGGACGAAGCTGTAACTACTAAATCAACATCGCTTTTAAAATCCATGTTGGATGAGGTGAAAGCGAGGAAGGTACCAACTTATACTGTAATTTAGAATTTTTATGTTTAAGGATGTGGCAAAACCAACGAAGGGTGATCAAACGGCGAAGATTCCTGGCCCATCGCAAGCTGATGGAAATGTGCTTATTTTTTATTTGCATTATTCAAGACTCTTTTAGGTGAAATCACTTGAAAAACGTCTAGCGCGAATTGAAAGTTTAACGGGTAAGCTTTGGTACTTTTCTTATTTAATTTCTAAAAAGGTATTTCAAAAATTATTTATTGTTTAGGTCATCTTCCCGCTGGAGCGCAACCACTTACAGACGCCATTGAAGATCTTCGTTTGCGCACTGATGTTTTAAATCCAGCATTTATGGAGACAGCTGACAGTAAACTCGTTGCTTTGCTGAATAAACTAAAGCAGGTTTGAAAATTTTTTCCAAGTTACATTTTTATCTTTTTTTTTAGGTAGAAGAGAAAAAGGGTAACTCGAATGAAGAAATCGAGCAAAACGTGAATGAGCTATTAGCATTGATGTCCAAGTAAGTTTCTAATTTGTATTGCATTGAGGGTTTTATATGGCTATTTAAGATTTATTGTTTCAGATGGGATGGTGTATGTGCTAACCTGCCAAGTAAAACCAAGAAGTTGAACTCGCTCTCTCGACTTCATGAATGTGGTATCTTTTTTTTTTCTTCGAAATGTACTAGTTGTTAAGCTATTTGCTTGCCGTATTGCTAACTTTTTGCATCAAGACTTATGTTTTTCAGCTCAACAGTTCTCGGAACGGCTAAACAGGCTCTCAAATACACGAGAGATGATTGAAAAGGAGATCCTCAAGAATCGCACAAATCTCGATTTTGTTCACACAATGGCTAAAAATGAGGTGGCAGCTCTTGTAGCAAAGGTAATTATTTTTTTTTTCAATTAATAAGAAAACAAATTTAGATAGAGACATTGGAAGGTCATCTGAAGAAAATGGAAAAATAATTTGTGATTTACTGTATCTAGAGCATAATTTTTGTGTGGCCTTGCTTTAAAGTTTTGTTTGATAAATTATTCAGTTTATACAAGCAGCAAATATACACATTATTCGATGAGTTTTTGATGGGAAATCGTGGGATTGATGTTGGATTGTTGTTCGATCCATTCTTTATCTTCTTCTTCGTCAGCATCCATATAAAGTTCGTTGCTAGAGAACTCTTCTCTTGTCAGCAAAAAGATGCAACGCCTTCTGGAAATTCGTTTCTAAAGGTTAAAAAGTTTTTTGGAACAAACCTGAAATCAGAATTGAGAACAAAGTATACAAATATATTGATACCCGAATTTATGCATGTTGCATAAACCGCGGGCTTCGTTATAGCATTGCTGATCTGAAATTTGAGGCTTTCATATTGGTATTCATTTTTGAACTCACCGACGATAGATGAACAGCCGAAATCAGAGATAGAGAATTTGGTATCGAGACGAGAACTGTGGAAAGTAAAGAGACCATGATGCAAACTCTCATTTGTCGAATCACTGACGGATTGATCCTAGGGATTTTTATAAAAAAAAAGTCTCTCTGGCTGTTGTCTTTTTTTTTTCTAGATTTTGCAGTGCCTACCTATGACTATTCGAATCGATACTCGCAATTCGATAAGCTGTAACGTTGAGCACCAATCCGGCAATGTATCCGAAAACATTATGCGCATAAATGAAAACCGAAAACGCTCGCCCAAAAGCCGCTTTCCGACCGCAGAAATATTTGGCCTAAAAATGTGGAAAGTGAAATGTAAATTTAGGAGAATGCAATCAAAATTTTGATTTTTTTTGAGGCAGAGGAGGATTTCATTTCGTCTCCAATAGAAATTTTTCTCAATTTCTCATTTCTCAATATACCTTTTCATTCCTTCTCCCGTAGGCCACCGCATAGCCAAGACTTGATGCCCAGATCACGAATAAAACGGTGAAAATTTGAAATTGTCGAGATCTGAAGGAATTTTCTTTAGATAAAAAAACTTTGAGACGAAACCTGTTAATCGGATTTTTCCCTTGACATGCTTTGAGTAGACACTCAAAACCGATCATTGTTTGCACGATTGGTGGCCATAAATCACCTAAATCGGTCGAGATTCTTCTTTGATTCTTCACTCACCGATTGTTCTGAAGAAAAGCCACAACTCTGCAGCGCATTCACCGGCTCGTTTACTGCTCGCCGATCCTCCGTCTAGTAGATCCTGAAAATTTTGATCCTTTAGATTTAAGATCATTTTGATCATCTTTTGATCATTTTTAGGCCTCTTCTTTGAATATTTGAGACTGATAGCTTCAAAAGTAATAGTTTCACTATGAGTTTTTTTCATTTTACTGTATTTCAAACCTCATAAAGTGTGACTCGATCGACTCCCATCAGGGTGATCGCCAAGCAATTGCAGAAATCGGCCAGAGAAAGCGTGAATAGTAACTGGAAATCGATACCTTTATTAACTTAACTTATAATCTATTTAGAATTTTTAGAAATTAAAATCCCGAATCCAAATTTCCTGCTCACTCACTCGATTTCGATTCAGCATCCGAGTACTTGTGATAAAGATGAAAATGAGAGTCGTGGCTAACACTGAGCACACCAAACCCAGTGAGATATTCACTGAAATTAGAATTTTAACAAAAGCTATTATTCTGGCACCTGTATGAAAAACGATGAGTTGCCGAAGAGAGTCATTGTCGGGTTTCGCAGACATTAAATCTGGGGATTTCATTGGAAAAGTTGATCCGGGAAAACCCCAAACAAGTAATGAAAAGTGAGATGCGAGAGAAAGGAAATGAAAAAAAAAGAGGCAAAAAAATGAGCTGTTGATGAGTTCGGCATTTAAATGAAATGGGGGGAATGGATGGAGAGGAGTAGAATGGATGGAAGGGAGTAGAATGGGAGTAAATGGGAGTTCGAATTTCATCGACACTTCGTTGAACTTTCACACAAAAAGAAGGCACAAAAGACAGAGAAAAACCTCATCATAACCTCATCATATAGAAGGCAAAATTATTGAGGCAATTTTCATGGTTTTTAAGAGTTTTTTTTGCATGAAAGTTGGGGTAATTTTGGAGGAAAGTGGCTCGTGCGCCGAGGGAATTGGGCTTTGCAGAACGGCGGGAAATGGAAAACACCTTTCGATTTTGATAGAATGCAGATATTCAATTGAATATTTCAAGAATTAATGGGAATCAAACTGTTGGGAATCAAACTGTTGGTGTCGTGACGATCTCGTGATCGAGATTGCCACGTATGGAAATGGCCAGCTAGACACCTATGGGGACGAACGCCTATTGTGCGAGATTTAATATGTGTCGCTATCCGTTCAACTCCATTGTGTGGAAGACGAGACGAACGCCCGAGTTCCGTATAAAAGCAATGTGAACGAGCTGCCGAGGCGTGCCGTGGAGTGCCTCTACTCTCCCAATATCAAACCACTGAACCAACTATTATCGCTGTAATAAAGATTATATCTAAACCAACAATAATCACTACAGTTGGGGATCAAACAATGGGAAATCAAACTGTTGGGAATCAAACAGTGGGAATCAAACAAACTCAAGACTAAAACTTTTGACTAACGAGTCTAATTGTGAGAAATTTCAGGAAAAAAAAACTGCATACTTTTCATTGAATCAACCCAATTTTGGTATCATTCGATAAGGCTCAGTAGATGATAGAAAAGTTGAGCCGATCGAATGCAAATTCGTGCTTTGATTACGGTGCTATAACGGTGCTTTTAAGTGCTATAATGTGTCAAGATCAGCTTGAACATTTTCAACTTCAAAATTTTGATCGCCTTTGTTGGATTATGATAGGCATAAAATTGGGATACGGATATTTATAGAGATTACGAGAAGGATTGTAGTAAGTAGGAGTTTCTGAAAGAACACAAAATAATATAAAACAAAGATCATTAGAATGAAGATCTGTTTTTGTCTTATCATTCCCTCAAGATGCCAAATGGAAGGTTGGTTCTCGGTTTCCTTTCCATCTTCGAGTGGGAATCACCGAAATTCGAGATTGACTCTTGGGGGTTGGCCTTTAGAAAAGAGGAAAAGAAAGAAAGAATTGAAAAGAATTCAATTGTTTCCCAATCAATTCCGGAAAAAGCAAATCCTTTCCCCCGGGGACTTTTAAGTGAATGAGAATTTTGGGGGGCTCCAAAAATAATGAGATTTATTGGCATTTCAACGAGCGAAACCGATGGAATCATTTGGAATGATTTTGATAGCTGAAAAAAACTTGATCAGGGATGTCTTAAAAAGGAAAAAGTCATTGGTAACCAAGCCAAGCCAAAGCCAAGTCGAGGCTGGGATCAAGACTGTTCTAAAAGCCAAAAGCCATGGCTAACCAGGCCAAGCCAAAGCCAAGCTATTGATCTTGGCCTTCTTGGCTTGGTCGAGCCTGGAATTTCAAACTTGTTGGGAAATTAAGCAAAAATAATTGGCATGGTTTTGGCTTTGCCTTGGCTTAGCCTGGAAAATCTAGGAACAGCTTTGACTGACTGGGACACAAGAAATGACGATGACTAGAAAAGGGATCGATCTTTCCCCTCAAAAGAAAATTTCTTTCCTCCGGTAATAAATTTTCACGCAGATTGTTTTCCATAAAATATTATGACGAGAGGCAAGCCAATTTGGTGGTGGTGAGTTGGGTTCAACTTTGCCAAAAAAGTATAAAGGGATTAAGGTAAAAGGAAAACACAAAGAAATGTATTGTTTTTATCGGCTCTCAAAAAGGGGAATCTCAGGGGAACACAAATGGATGACAAATTGCATCACAAAGAAAAAGAAATGGCAAACTTTTGAAGTAAAGAAAAAAAGAAAGAAATTTAAGAAGAGGTGCTTTCAAATATTGGAGGATTTTCCGATGCTATAAAAAAAGGGATATCAAAAAGGGAGATCTCTTCTTTTTTGCTCAAAACATTGCCCAGCTTTTTAGCGCTTCTTTTGGCCCTTCTTTTGGCCCTTCAAAAAGCGGTGATTGGGCAATAAAATGACTCTTTTTCACAAGCTTTCCCATTTCATTAAGTAGAGAGACAAATTATCGTGGGTTTCCCCTGTTCAACGATCAAACTCGTGGCTATATTTTTGTTTTTTTTTGCGTACAATTTATCTATGACACATAGAGAAAGTTTTTAAACATCAATCAAATACTAGAATTTTAAGCACACTCTCTAAAACTTGTCAATTTCCGAAAGCTACCATAATTTTCTCCAAATTTCTATCTAATCTGCTGACATTTAACTCTGACAACCAGGGTTCACACCAGTAACTACATTTTTCGATTTACTATAGTCGATTTTGTTTGTGTAAAAAAAAGTTTTGAACACCAATCAAGTGCAATTGTCTACTTACAGTAATCTGTCTGTCTGTCTGTCTGTCTGTCTACACTAATACAGTAATCAAATACTCCGATTTTCGATTTACCATAGTCAATTTTTGGGGTAGGCTACTTTGCGCCAAATTTTTTGTGCAACTGGGTCATTCGAGCAACTGGGTCGTTTGCGCAACTCGCCACAACTTTCTTCTAAGTGAACCAATCTTTATGATTTTGGCTTCATTTTGTAGATCTCAATAAGTGCAACAAAATGACACCAAAATCATAAAGATTGACCGACTTAGAAGAAAGTTATGGCGAGTTGCGCAAACGACCCAGTTGCGCAAATGACCCTGTTGCGCAAAAAATTTGGCGCAAAGTAGCCTATCCCTAATTTTGCACTAGTTCAATCAGTAAGCAAACCAGCCATTTTCCACTAAACAGAATGCGATTTTGATTCTAATGCAATAATCAAATACTCCGATTTTCGATTTACCATAGTCAATTTTTTCTTGTTTGGTCTCCCCTAAATGTTCTTCTTTAAAATTGAATTTGCTATTCAAAATAAAACTTTATTCTTTTCAATAAACGATTCGAAAATACTAGAAAATCGAATAAACCTCTGTGAGTCATCAAAAAAAAAAACAGACAAAAAAAACGAAAACATTTTAAGTGAATTAACAAGAGAACAGTTGGGAAAATGATTTAAAATGACATAAAAATGAATGTTTTTCAATAAAATTCTTTGATTAGACAATGAGGAATGTGCAAAGAGTCACAAAATTCTAAAAAAAGCTTTATAAATGAATGCACATAGAATACCCGGGGTGTCCAAAAAAAGGGGAAATTTTTGACATCTTCAAGGGGAAAATTTTGGCAGTGAACGACCTGAAGGAAATGAAGTGGAAAAGAGGGGAAAAGAGGGGAAAAGAGGGGAAAAGAAGGGAAAAGAGGGGAAAAGAAGGGGAAAAGAAGGGGAAAAGAAGGGGAAAAGAAGGGGCAAAGATCATTTGGTGAGTGAGTTGTTTATCGATATCGATACAGCTTGATTACAGCATAAATAGAAACTGAGAAAAAGATTGGTAAAGTAAAAGAATAGTTCCAATCGATTTCCTGACCCTGGAAATCCCTGCGTATAGCTGAATATTTTCTTTTAAAGATTGCTTTGATTGTTGATTTAAAGAAAATCGAATCCTAATCCAGTTCTTGTAATTCCAATCCCCATTATCGATAAGCAACTTCATTGGTGAGCAATAAAAACAGAAAAAACTTTAGAGAAAGACTAGAAACCAATTCAACAATGGAATAGTTAGGGATTGGCAATAAAATGACAAATTTTGAATCACTCGATTTGTGATTTCTATTTGACACAAACTTTACTAGCCAATTCCCTCTCTAAACCCAACTATCATCAACGGGTCGATCGCGCTGCTTCTGCACGGAAGCATAGAGCGGCTCACGGCGCTCGAATTGACCATATGGATGGATGATTGATGGAGATGATTGATTGGGATAATCGAGCGGTTGTTGAACGGTTGAATAACGACCGGAGATGCTTGGAGGAGCCTCATAATGGGGATTACTGTAATGATCAACGGGGTACACATCTTGGTAGATTGCTGATGAGCGGACGGCTGGGGTTGCTGGGGGAAGTGAGGGTGGACGATGGAAACTGAAATCGGTTAGTTTCATGACTGATAGCACTAGGATTTTAAGCTAGAGCTAGGCCAGAACCAGGTCAGAGGTCAAGCTCAGGCTTGACTTTTAAGGACTCTTTGATTGTTATCAAACTAGTGCAAGATTTAGACTAGACCAGGATTCTAGCCTCAACTTTGCCAAGCAACCAGCTTTACAAACTGATATTAAGTTAAAATAGTAGACTATGCTGATTCGATTAATGATAATTTCAGAACTAAACCTTGAACCTTTATAGTTTCCAATTCCTACCCATTATTCCCATGTCCATTGTGAAGAGAAGGCGGTCGAGATGTTGATGGATGACTTGGTGGAAGTGGTGGAAGTGGTTGGGGATGGACACTGCCTCTCAGCCTCTCATCATAGTAAGGCTGAAAAAGTTTCTTTAAAAATTGTAGTCTTTGCGATTCTCGAGACAAGACTTTATAAGTCGACTTCTTTTAATCGAAAACCATTGTTAGATTGATAAGTTGAAATGTCATGAGTTTTTTGGGATTTTGAATCACTACACGCACCAAGACAGCTGGATAGTTTGAATGAAATGAAAATTTCAAGAAAGCTTTTCTCAAAACTGATAGCCGACCACACTTGAAATGAAAAAAAATTTGAGTTCGCGATGCACCAAACACATTTATGAATATGGAAAAGAGAAAATGGATATGTACGAGTAGGGATTTGGAATGAACTCTGATGATTCACGTACACTTTTACACGAAATTCTTCACTTTTTCCTCAGCAAATGTCTCTGGCATTGCTACAACTACCGAAATCGCTTTTTTTTAACTCAATTGATGTCAAGCATGTGCTTTGTGTCTCTCATAGCTTGTAAACACACCCTTTCTAGCGCCCTATTCATTCATTTTCACTCATAGCAATGCTTCTGATGTCTAGAAATGATGTGTTTTTTTTGAGCACAAAGTACGAGAAGCGGTAGTCTTTGTTAATTGAAAGCTTTGTCAATTGAAATCTTTGTTAATTGAAATCTTTGCCAATTGAAATCTTTGTCAATCTATCAACCTTTTCTCGTACATATCCACGGGAAAATTTCAAACAAACTCAATGGTTACTAAAGAGAGAAAAAACTGAACAAAAGATATACGAAAAGAGATCAAAATGGGAAACAATTGTGTGCTTAAAAGGAAAAAGAAAAAAATCGCTTTAGATTTTATTTACACAATATTTCCCCCATCTTGATCCCTCTTTTTCTTCACTAGGCTTACCTTTTTCTGCTTCGCCTATTTTCGAGTCTTTTTGCTCTTCTAAAAAAGATGGTGAGTTTTTTTTGGGTGTAAAAGAGGATCATCGTTGTGTTTTTTTTGTGCTTGTTATCCATCACCCATCTATTCTTTTTGTGTTGAAAGCATTAAGAAGAGCTGTTTTACTTGATTGCTTTGTGTCATTCGATTACCTGTCCATCGACTGCTCCATATCCACTGCTCATCGTATCATCGTGTGTTCGATTTTGTCCCTTTGGTCGTTCTCTACCCTGAGAACTAATTGGACGAGCCAATGTCGCGGAATCGCCTCTGAATTTCGATCATTTTTTTTATTGTTCATGGTGTTCGGCTTGTGCTTCACATCGTACTCAAAAACTTAGACATACTTTTTGAACTTTACAGTGTACTGTACTTTACAGTGTACGCCATTTGTTCAGTACTGTATTCAGTATTCCTTTTTTTCTACTATACTCACCTTCTGCCTGTTCCCGAATAGAAATCACTTTCTTTCAGCCCGGCTCTCTTGAATCCATCATGCAGCTCTTTATGTTGCCTGAAGATTTCTTTATAAAAGATTTCTTTCATTCGATATCAGCTAAATTCGAAATCTTATCCCTCACCACATCATGTACAGCACTTGACTCGCATACTTCGCCACTCGTCCACTGTACATTGGAAATGATTTGGCCAAGAATTGCAGCTTCTCGGTTCCTTTTGAAATATGCAAATCCCTAGAGTTTTTTACATGTTTTTATTGATAATTGATGATGAAACTTTGTGAATTGAGCACTCTCCCGAACGATCTCAAAAAGGATTCCCAAAATGGCTCCAATCGTCTGATCCGAGGGTCCCTTATTTGGCTCTCTTCTCGTTCCAGGCTCTGGCATTTTGTCGATCAGATCGCGGAGCGCGTATTTACCTGAATTTCATTGAAATGACGTATAAAGTACAAAAATTGAGCCTAAATTGTACAACCGTACTTTGCCTATTGGGCAATACTTTTGTCCTTTCGAAAACTCACCAATAAGTTCCCGGTTTCTTTGATCGAGTGAAAGATTTCGCAAAGCAGTCGCCACCGAGCAAACCAGCCGATCATCCGCCAATCTCACCAATTCGACGAGTATCGGCAATCCTTTCTCGATTCGCACCGTTCCCCGCACTTCGGCCGATGGCTCGAATTGACAAGCGGCGAGATTTTGAATGGCTCCTGCTGATGCCTGCAAATGTTTAGTGATAGATTTGGGACTTTACAAAGTGATACCAGGCCGGAATCCAATAATAGTATTCAGCACTCAACTAAAGTAAGTATTTCAATAGATGAGAAAAGCTGATACCAAGAGTAGTATCAGATCTTCTAATCCAAGAGCTCTACCAGTACTGGTAGATATGTTCAAGAGTCAGATACTGTAAAGATCTGGCACCAGACTCAAAAGTTAGCAGTGCCAAGTTTGAATAATTCGGTCTTGAACAATGAATCTCTATTTTGAGCGAAACAATTCTATCATTTCAACTCTTTCAACAAACCTCAAGCGTATCCGGATTGCTCGCCTCTTGCAACAGCTTCAAATACAACTTGACGACATGCGTTTGCCATAGAATTGCTCCACCCTAATCGCCGTGTCATCAATAAGTTCAATAAACTCGTTCTCACCTGTGGCATCTCGTTTACTCCATTCTTCTTCATCTTTGTCTTCTCCTTTTTCTTCGGTATTTTCGGACTTCCCGATGGGGCACTCTTGCTTCGGCCATTTTGTTTCTCATGTGCTTTGTGTGGGTCATAGTGTGGATCGACGACTTCTTGTACTCGATAAGAAAGATTTCTCAAAATACAAACAACATTTTCCACTGTTGGAGTGTCAACCTGAAAGCCTAGGGTAAATTTGAATCCAAATTTAAATTCAACCTGTCCTCGGTGAATGGATGTGGTGAGAAAATGAACGAGCGCCTCGATGAAATGAGGAGCATTGCGGAGTTTGACACGTGCTTGGGCAGAGGAGGCGGAGATGTTGCTGGAAAATTGTGACACTATGATATGCAAAACTGAAACTTTGAAAAAGAATCTTATGGGTTGCCAATCAGCTCTAGGGTAATTCCTTTAGAACAACCCTCGTGCTTACTAATGAATTTCTTGAAATTTCTGACAAACCGTAGCACTCCGGTTCCATTTTTGAACAGAGCCGAGTTGCTGTTGAGGTGTCGGAGTTGATCGAAACCGGTCGACATCCCAGCTGGGACATACCCGCTTCCTGGGATCACCACCTAAATTGGGGAATTATTTTCTTCGAGCTCTAGGGCAATTCCTTTAGAACAACCCTCGTGCTTACTAGTGAATTTCTTTCGTAAATAAAATCAGAAATTAAAGTACTATATATTTTCAAAAGTATTTACCGTAAATACTGTAATAGTACCCCACCCCCCTCGTACAGTCGCGTAGTCGCAAAAGTTTTTTAGTATTTCATTTTTTCCAAAGCGCCCGTACTTTCAAAAAATGCGTCTTTGGTATCAAAAAATAGATGAAATTGAGGGTTATTTTTTGATACCTAAGCGCGCATTGTAGCATAAACCAGTGTCGAGAAAAACTCGTTCAAAGCTAGACTACGCAACACTCCGCACCGTCATTATGGGGCTGGGGTACTATTACAGTATTTACGGTAGTTATTTTCTTAAACGATATTATATTAAAAGTTTAAAGACAAACATGTTGTATCAATGGATCGGCGGCTGATTGAAGGCAATGATCCTTGAGTTCGTCGGCTGACGAGAGATTCCATAAAGCTGCAGTTGCTTCTTCCTGAATAAAAAGATAGATATAAAAAAGCTTTTAAAATAGATATAGTATTTAAGCACATCATAGCATAACGATGAGAATTGTGGGTGAGATTCTTCAATCATAAATCAGTGCGCTTATCTATTTCGCTTATCTATAAGCATCTATTTCAAATATAAATCGATTTAAGACAAATAAACAACTCTTAAAAACTCTTAAACAACTCTATGCATTAAATTGTATTCAAAATTACATTCTCACCTTCACAGCCGCATCGTGAGTTAGCTGCAACAAAGCCGACAACAGTGCCACTCCATTCGCTTCGAGTACGGCCAACTGTAAAAAATTATAGTTAAGATTCGAATTTCATTTACTAAAATCTCGAAATCTCTAAAAATTTGATCATTCTCACCTTATTCCGATCATTCTCTTTGCCGAATGAAAGATTCTTGAGACAAGCCGCGCAATTCTTTTGTATAGATGGATCGTCACTCTTCAACAGGGCCACCAATTTCGGCACTCCCCCCAACTCTCTGAAACAAAAAAACCCTTCAGAGTTTTCCCTTTATTTCTCAAACCTTGTCTCTTCTTTGATCAAATTATCCGAAAAGGTTAAATGTTGAAGATATCCACTCGCGTTTCTTTGCTTTTCCTTGTCAGCGTTTCCCAAATAATCAATAACTTCTTTGAGATTTGGATCCCTCCATTGCACTGAAAGAACCAATTGAGAGAAATAATGAAGAGTTTTTCATTTTATATAGAAAAGTTCTAGAAATAATTTTTCTATACAAGATGAGAATCCAGAAGAATCTGGTTTTACATAACCTGCAGATTATGCTTAGATTACAAGTCCTCGAACCCGGTTGTTTCAAAACAATTACAAAAAAAACTACACCAGGTTTGGAAAACCTTCTATCTATAATAAAGAATAGAGATCTGAGATCTGTAAGATCTCAAAAATTGCACTCACAATTTCCATATTGATTTCTTCTGATTGGCGGCGGACTATCATCTCTATCAGGCAATGGCGGGCTTTCTCGAACCTGAACAACAACTACAATTGACAGTGCAAATTCTCAGCTACCATTTCCTCTTGTAACAATCGCACGGCTCCGAATCGTTCGGCTTCCACGTATTTTGCGTCACCATCTAGAAATCGATCTTTTAACTTCACAAAAACAAGCTAGTTCTCCTCACTTTGCTGATGTTGAATGGTGACTGGCGGTGATGGATCGGATGGAGGGGAACAGCCAGAGACATTGTGCGCGAGTACACGGAATTGATACTCATGTCCGAGAATCAGATCACCCACTGAATTTTCTTTATTATCTAGTATCCAATTATCCGAACCTGTCATCTTGCATGTGTGAATCGGTCCATCATTCACTTTATACCAATTAGAGTCTTGCTGGAAATCGCGGAATTCGACGTCATAGCTGAAAGTGTTATGAGTTTTGTAAAATCTGTTATGCTAACATTAATTCAGTTAGATTTCTTACCCTAGCACAGGTAGAGTTGAGTTCGCCGGTTGCCAGCATAAAGTTATCCGATCTCCATCAACTTCTAGATATTCTGGAGCCTCCGGTTTCACGGGAACACCACGGCCGGATGGAGCCTGGAAAATATAGAGATTTGAAATAATTTTTCGATTACTTTTCAAAGCTTGATTCTCTATATCTTATGGTAACTCTAGAATTGCTTACAGACCAAGTTTTACTGAAAGGATTGGCTCAGTAAAAAGATTTTATCTCATTATCTAGTTACTTGAGCAAGCCGGTTTGCTGAGAGATCGCTTTATCAACAATTACTGTATCAACATTCCAATCCAACCTTCCACAATGGCCTCAATGAGACAATCTCGGAGACTTCAGAAGGAAGCGATGAATATCCCTCCATTATCGAGACGACCCGGAATTCATAGGTGCTCCCCGGTCGCAAGCCTTCCACTAAACGAATTTCACTTAAAGATACTCGATATCTATTTCTCACCTTGAATACAATTATGTGGCAATGGTTGTGTACTCGCCGCGTACCATTGCGGGTCGCCTACTTCTCTGTACTCGACAATGTAAGCAAGATCTGGTCCCGAGGCTTCTTGCCATTCCAGCTTCACCCAATCCATGTCATATTCGACAATCTAAAGAAATAGATGCAAATTTTCACTTTAGAATCCTATACGAATAAAGTTTAGATCTAAAAGGAAACCTGTGGTTGCCCGGGAATGGGCACTCTTTCAGATACGGGTCGACCCCCGGCACCGCCAGTTCTTTGTGGGGCTGCTGGCTGAAAAGTGTCATGTTAAGTGGTATTAATCGTATAGTTTATATAAATAAACAAAGAAACCTTTATATGTGACGGTCCGCTACTCTTGCTCGCCACTCCGACCCCGTCAGCGTTTCGGCCTCGCACCCGGAACTCGTACACGCCATTTGGTCGCAATGACTCCACTAAAAGTTTATAATCCTCAATTGATTGGATATAAACAATTTACAGATCTAATTTGCATATAGAAATGCTTAGGCTTATAGTTCTTGTAGTTTTCTCCAGACCATCTCTCAAACCTGTATATCGCGTCTCCGTAATCCACGTGTCCGTGGCCACAATCCAATCGGTTGTTCCGTAAACTCGATATTCAACTTGATATCTAGAAATATTCTTATATCTAAATATTTAAATATTTAAATACCCGGCTAGGGGTGCGGAATGTGCATCAGCTGGCGGGGCTTCCCATTCGATTGTCGCTCGTTGCCCGTCCACAGCGATCACCCGCGGTCGGCCTGGGGCTCCCGGCGCTGGCGCTGAGCCTAGAGTAAGGGTAATTTGTCATTTTTTTTTGAAAGCATTAAAGAAGTTTGATATTTAATTTATTACTAATCTAATCTATACTATTCTGAAAGTCACTAGATTTCATCAAAATCTAGACAACAACCTCGACAGAATATTTGAATTTTCGGATGGTATAGATGAAGCCATAGATGAATGGTTGAACAATTTGGGAATCGAATTTGAATTTCGGTGAGCATTCAATCGAAAGTAGGAAATAAAATGTGTGAAAAAGGAGATGAAGACCAATTGGTGTTCTAGAGAAATCTGATACTTTTTTGAGAGAAATGAGAAAAGAAAGGAAAAGATGGTGATCATCGGCAAAGTTTTGGGGGAAATGTATAGCATTTGAAGAAAGCTTTGAAGTACTTTTGTAATTACGTTAAACTCGTTGATACTCTTTAGGAAAAAGGATTCAAAGAGCCGTTTGGCATTGAAATGTTTCGCATTTTTACCGAAAGCTCATTGCTGAAAGAACTCTTCACCGAAGAACTTATCTTGTTATAAGACTGCCGTAAATACTGTAATAGTACCCCACCCCCATTAATGACGGTGCGGAGTGTTGCGTAGCTTTGAACGTGTTTTTCTCGACACTGGTTTATGCTACAATGTGCGCTTAGGTATCAAAAAATAGCTGAAATTCAGCGCTATTTTTTGAAAGTACGGGCTCTTTGAAAAAAAATGAAATACTAAAAAACTTTTGCGACTACGTGACTGTACGAGGGCGGTGGGGTACTATTACAGTATTTACGGTAGGTTAATAAACGGTTTACTTATGGTAAGAATATAGAGTAATATATCAAAGAGCACTCACCATGTGCACCACCGATATTGAGCGTCGGATGAACGGGATTTGATGCGGCTGACGGAGGGCCGAAACCCCTTCGCCCAGCCGCCGAAACTCGCAATTGAATGGCGCCTGCTTGATCCAGATTTGTTACTAAAAATGAAAAATGAAATTTTTTTTAGCATTTGTACATCAAATTCTTGTCCTTAGCTCTCTTATTTGCTTTTGTAAGCTTTACAAATTCAAAATCAGAACTTTGAATTGATCTAGACTCTTGTTAAGGTCGTATTTAAACCAAAAATCAATCTAGACTCTTGAAAACCAATGAAAATCAAGCGCTGATTTAAATTAGTTTATGGTAGTAGTAGTTTATGGTTTTAGAAAACTAAACAAGAACGTCTATTAACCAAAAAGGCTATAATAATCGGGAGTGGGACAAATGCTACCTTTTTTTGCGCACCCGGACATTTGCGCACCTTTTTTTCCGCACCTTGCCCATTAGCGCACCTTTTTTCGCGTTTTAAAAAAGCTCTAAAAAGCCAATATTAACCAATTTCTATTCCAAAAGTTGTTTTTCTAGGTAATTTGAGGGTGTCGAATTCAAATTTTGACACAACAGAGCGTGTGGAACCAATTTGAAAGACAGATCTAGATCTGAAAGACAGGCTAGATCAAATTACAGAAAATTGTTGATTTTTCTCTTTGTATAACTCCGTCGGTTTGTTTCCACAAGCTCTGATATGTCAAAATTTCGATTCTACGCCCTCAAATTACCTAGAAAAACAAATTTTGGAATAGAAATTGGTTAATATTAGCTTTTTAGAGCTTTTTTAAAACGCGAAAAAAGGTGCGCTAATGGGCTAAGTGCGGAAAAAAGGTGCGCAAATGTCCGGGTGCGCAAAAAAAAGGTCGCATTTGTCCCACTCCCACAACAATCAGATTACCCTTATATTTCTATCTAAGCTTCTATAAAAACGGTTAAATAATCTATAAATAAACGATTTTAATGAAAAGATTGGGAAAAAAAATTATTATGTAAATGTAAATCGAAAAATAAGAAGGGTCGATGTTGTTGCTCAATTGAGGCATTTAGAGGAGATCAGTTCTTCTCCCGCTGTGAAATAAAAAGAGACTCCTTCACCCCATCTTGTCCCTTTCTCCTCACAAACAAGGTCACCAATAAATCCCTCCCAAAAAAAGACAAGAAAAAGATCTGGGATATGTGATCAAATCTATATAGATCAACATTTCCGATTCATCGAACATATTGTGCAAAAATTCTAAACAAACCCTCATCTTTCCCCTTTCGCTCTTTTGCCGTTGGACGGAAACGCTTTGAGACAATGATTTTCGTTTTTCTTCGACGAATCACAATTTTTTTCATTGGTTGGGGAATATTTGGATGAATTGCATTTGGAATATTTGTAGAAATTGAATCATTTGCCTCTGAACGATCCAGTAAAATCTTTCTTTGTCGAATTGAATCTTTTGCTTCTAAACGATTAGCTCTTCTTTCCGCAATTGGATCTTCTTTTGAGAAATTTTGATAATGTGAATAATCTTTTTGAATATCTTGATCACTTTTTTGAGAATTTGGATCATTTTGAAGATTTTGAGTGACTGGAATTAAATCATTTTGTTCTAAACGATTAACAGGCACAATTCTACTTCTCCGGATTGAATCTTTTGAGAAATTTGGTAAATTCTTTTGAGAATTTGAATCATTTCGAAGATTTAAAGCAACTTTTTGTGGAATTTGATCTTTTGGCTCTAAAAGAGTAACAGGTACAATCCTGCTTTGTGGAATTGGACCATTTGTGGCCTCTTCTCTTTGCTGACCTTTCCGTATCTCGCGAATCTCTTGTGAATGATGAATTTCTTCTTGATTTCGATCTTCTTCCGGTGAATCCCTTCCCGGCTCCAAGATCCGAACTTTTTTCAGCACCGCTTTCGGAATGGTTGAGGTTTGACGGCGTGGAACGTCGGGTTTCTCAATTTTAGAAGATTTGGGAATATTGGATGAACTTTTGCTCTTTTCATAGATCTTCTCTTCATTTCTTTTCCCATTCACTTTTATCGATCTCATCTCGTCGGGAATTCTCGACGATGATGAAGTTTTTGATGTCTCGTAATAATCGACTGCTTCGACTTTCGGGCGATGACGGGAGACACGGGGACGAGCTTCCGGCATATTCTGTAGTTGAGTTGATTAGGAAAATTGGATAAAGTTCTTGAATAAAGGGAAAAGAAAAGGTATGTATGATAATAAAGAAACTTTTAGAATTTCAATTTGCATCAAAGCTGTCAAGATCTAGAAATCAACTAAATTTTACCTGAAAGTAAACGTGAAACTTTTGACCTTCTCAAATGGTTCAACAAAGAAAATGAGAAGAAAGAGTGCAATTAAAGGATTTGAAAAGAGTTGTTTTGAATAGGAAATACTTGAAAAAAAAGATAAAAAATACAAAAAAGACAAAAGATGGATAGAAAAGAAAAATATACCTAAACAGTATTAACAAGTGAAGGTAAAGGTAGGTATTATTAACAAGTGAAGGTAAAGGTAGGTAAAGAGCAAATCTTTTAGTGAAAGACCGTACTTTGTGCTGGCATATTTGATTCAACATTTTGGCATTCAAATGGCCAAATCGCTGTTGGAAAACTGAAGAAAATGACAAATTGAGTTTGGGGGAAAGCGTGCGTTTATCCGTGAGTGCAAAGTACGCGAAAGATTGGCATGATTTTCGATGGATGCTTGAAGTGTGAATGCATTGAAAGAGGACCATTCCGGGTCTTTCCCCTTCTCTCTTTTTATCCCTCTCCTCTTTTTTCAATCCATCGATGGGTGTGTTGTGATTGGGATTGGGGAATGGTCGATATCGAATCGCGGATCATCCGCCCATCCCTTTTCTCTTTTCTCTTTCCTCATTGGGGTGCCCATGTTTGCGCATATGTCATCGTGAGTCCCACAAATTTTCCTCTTTCAAGTCACTCGCTTTGAAGTCCATTTTTTACAGAAAAATCGAACATTGGGCTTTGAATGAGCTTTGAAATAAGACTATAAAGATGTTACACTTGTTACAAGTTAATCAAATAGTGCAATGCAGTTAAATCCAGAACAGAAATTTGTATAACGATCTACCAATGTCTTTGTGTCACTTTGCAAATCAATGAAGATAGTTTAAGAATTAATTCTTATTTTCTGGATACAGTAAACCTATGTCTAAACTTGAGCAGTTTTAGTTTTTAGACAAGGAATGAAGACAAGGAATGAAGTTAGTTTATTTTTAGACAAGGAATGAAGCTAGTTTATTTTATGAAATCTACCGTAGTAAAATCCTACTTCTCGGGTAAATTTGAATGATTTGATGGGCTTTAAGCGACTCTACGTTTAACGTATAGCTTTTCCTTATAGATTCTCACAGTTCCCAGAATTCCAGCTTATATTCGTACCCCTCTTTTTAACTCACATGTGCACGAGGTTTCCTTCAGAAGTTGATCATGCGCTCTTTCCCATTCTCCGTCCGGGAAATCTCGCATTTCGATCTGAAATCAAACTCGTACTCTATTTTTTTTTGTTTAATTTTCTTACTTGATATCCCAAAATGGGTCCATCATCGGCTCTCTGTGGTGGCTCTTCCCATCTCAATGTCACTTCTCCATTCCCACTCGATAACACTTCGGGAGCGCCCGGAGCCAGAGGGATTCCCGAATCTGAAATTTTTTCATAGACTTTTGAACTGTATAAGAGGTAAAATAAAATACACACCATTATTTCGACTCTGATATCGTTCGCCCATTGGCGGCGCTGGTGGTGGAGCCATTCGATCGTTGAGCATTGCATCTCTTGATAATCGGATTCCTGGGATTTTTTTTTTCAATATTAAAAAACGTCAAAACGAACCCAATTCATCAACTGGTGCATCCAGTTCCACTTCAACAACCGGTGATGGAGTCGGCAAACCGCTCGCATCAAAATATAAATCGCCATACGGGGAGCCGACGGGGATTTGTCGAACCGATCGCGTTGTTGTCACTTTCGTAACACGGGTCACCTAGAAATGATTATTGTCAATTATACATACAATCAAGATATCAATTTTAAACTAGGACTTGATCTAGAATAATTTCCAAGAGGACAAAATGCATTTACACTACCGTATAGAAAAGCCCCCTATAGCAGTGTCGCGTAATCTTAGTTTACACTCAAAGAACTGCTCATATCTTGGCGCCCAAATGTTTGTTTCTGCGCGCTTAAGTATCAAATTAAAGTAGAGAGGATGGGTGATTTTTTGAGATATAACACAAATTTTTAGCATTAACCAGCGCTTAGAAAAAAAATAATTGAAAAATGATGAAAAATCGGCTTTTCTTGCCACTTTTCAATCATCTTTTCTAAGCGCTGTTAATGCTAAAAATATGGGTTATATCTCAAAAAAAAAATCACGCATCCTCTCTACTTTAATTTCATACTTAAGCGCGCAGAAAAAAACGTGCTGGTGCTGAGATTTGAGTGTTTGTTTGAGAGTAAACTAAGGCTACGCGACGCTTTTACAGGTGGCTTTTCTATAAGAATATTTATGATATATTCCTAAAAAATAAACCTTTTGCGTCTGATGAACATCATCGATTTCTCGATTCGTTTCCTCAAAGACGGCCTCTGGTGGTTGATCATAGTGTGTCTCGTATGTGTACGTGTACGAGGATCCTCGAGCCGAATTCGGACCCGCCAATCCCTCGGTCAGATATGCGGTGGCCATTCTAAAATAGAAATCTTTATGAATTTTATATACAAATCGAATCAGTTGAAATCAAATATATATATATACAAATACAAATGCGAAAGTTCAAAAGGTGGTTTTTTAAAGGTTAAAAGTCATACGTTTAAAAGCAGCCATGTTAAGCAGCCTTTTTCAGTCCGTTTGCCGTTAACAATCTACAAATTTTCCTCGTACCTTTGACCGGGTTTGTTTGAAAAACGTCGAATTTTCTTTCATTCGACTCGGAATCAAATTTTCTATCGAAGGAAAGTAAATTCAACGTTTTTCCAAACAAACCCGGCTAAGATACGAGCAAAATACGTAGTTTGCCAACGGCAAACGGACTGAAAAAGGGGCGGAGTTAACATGCTTTTCTAAATTCGTAGATTGCAAAATTTGTAGATTGCCAACGGCAAACGGACTGAAAAAGGGGCAGAGTTAACATGCTTGTCTAAAAGTTAATATCAAAGCTTGTGTTTATTTACGACCAATCGAATATGCTGAATCCTAATAGAAAAAAAAGTTTTGGACAAGTTTTCAAGCTAGTAATATGTTTTGGCAAATCTTTGGCTCCTTTTTTTAATTGCATAGGTTTTCAGTGTTGACTAAAAAGCCGGTTTAGAGTCAATTAAGAGGGAAATGAACTGGAAAAGAGACAAAAAAAAAGCCGAAGGGTTTTGGCACTTTTCACTTCTAAATTTCTCTTGTGTGTTGGGGTGACCCAGTTGTGGGTGAAGCGCGTCCAATTCAAACAAGCTTAACCTCGACACTCTGCACTAAAGAAAGAGAAAGGGGAAGGACATTCCAAAGAAGGACAAAGCCGAGCGGGAAAAGATCGACGATGAGCCACATGGTGCGATGGAAACAAATATCACAAAAATAATTCATAATCATCTGTGCACAAAAGATGTACAAAGACGGCAAAACATTCAAAGAAAAGGGAAATTTGTTTGTTTGGAATATGCAAATATTGGAAGATTGATCGAAGACAAGATTTTGCATATAGTTGGAGTGTATAGCTTTTTGTATAGCTTTTTTTCGCTAACCATAAGAATTAGAGTTTTGCATAATACAGTTGAATAGATAAGAATTGAACACTTTAACGGTTTCGAGTTTAAAATGATACAGTCTTGATTTCAGTGATTTCATTGGGTCTATAGAATATTTTAAAGGAAATTTTTTGCCAATCATTTTTGCTCAAGCCTCATTTGTACTTTGAAAGATGTTTTCAAAGAAAAAAACTTTCTTTAGAAGATTCTATAGGCCCAATGAAATCACTGAAATCAAGACTGTTTCATTTTTAACTCGAAACTCTTAAAGTGTTCAATTCTTATCTATTCAACTGTATTATTCAATGTTTCAATTTACACTTAAATTCTTAGCCAATTGATCTTGATCTTAGATCAAAATTTTCCTATTCTCGAGAAGTCCTATACACTTCTTGTTGTTAAAGTGGTAAATCTTAGAGAAGTTGAAGCATTAAAGTGACAAAACCAAAGCCTGAGTGACTTCTAGCCTAGATGCTGATTCTGAATCCGTTCTCAAAATTTCCTTATCGGCTCGGAATCGCTGGCGAACAAAATTAGGAGAAGATTTTGAGAGAATAAAGAATAGAGAAATCTAACAATAAGATAGACATGAACTTTTAAATATCGTTTTTTTTTCAACATTTTACTTACTGTGGATCGACGACCTCGTTCTCGATCACCCAATCCTCGGGCACTCGTTCTTTCGGCACAGTGCTGAAAAATGAAATGAGATTATAAGAAGCGAACTTTTTTCAAGTAAAATCAAAAATTTCATAAAAACAAATGTACTACGCCATCCTCTCCTGCTCAAGCTATTGGCTCTCTAAATCAATTGTTGTAGAATATTAGTAAATCCTTCAGGGCCTTGGTTGGGTTGTGGGGGGGGGGGGATGGAGTTCGTTGGTTGTGCTTTGATTTTGTGGTCAGTGGGTGTTGTGGGGGGGGGCGCTGGCTGCGTGGGCTTAGATCTGGATCCAGTGTCCATGGTGGAGGGGTCCCCCCATGGGAGTATGGGATAATTCCCGATCAAAGGCTTTGGCTCGTTTTGGAGTGTTCGTGGGCCCGGGGGGTGTGGAATGAGTCGTTCATCAATAGCACTTGTTTTCCCTTGCTCCCCTGTGCCGAGTGCCCTTTTTTGGTGGTACTTGTGGGGGGGGGGGGGCACGGCTCACCTCCTGGGACATGTTGGTAATCTATTGAGTGAGTGAGGCTGGGGAGAAACTGTGGGCTCGTTTGAAAAACAGGCACTCTTTTTGGCTGAGTTGGCGGATTGGAATAATTTCTGTTGCTCTAAGATTCATAAATGTGCAAACGTAAAAATCTTTCTGCGCGTCGGGGGTGCACCACTTTGGAACTGCAATCCCTAATTACAGATGTGCTCAGCTCGTCAGTGGACTCCCGCGTGGGGTTTGGTCCCCCAGAGAGGTGCGGCTGGGTGGGAGGCTCACCTCTTTTTGGGTTCGGATTGTGGGGGCCGTGGGTCAAAATGGAAAGAGGATGGTGAGTCGGGTCGGTCTGCGGGTCTGGGGAACGGCTGGTGTGGCGTAGTGGGCGATAAGCGGAGCTCATTTTGATCGTCCCTAATCCCCTCTCTGCAGCTGCACCGCTGTTCCTTGTTTGTTCAGTACCAGAAGATAGGAAAATTTTCAATTCTTTCAGAAAGAAGTAAGAAGTAGAAGTGAGAAAAAAAAAAGTATTTCCGCGTGGCTGGGTAGAATTTCCGATGGGGCCTGTTGATTCGTCGGGGGGGGGGGGGGGAATGGTGCGGGGTGTTGAGGTTTTGGGGGGGGGGGGGGGGGGGGGGGGGGGGGGGGGGGGGGGGGGGGGGGGGGGGGGGGGGGGGGGGGGGGGGGGGGGGGGGGGGGGGGGGGGGGGGGGGGGGGGGGGGGGGGGGGGGGGGGGGGGGGGGGGGGGGGGGGGGGGGGGGGGGTCAGGGTGGTGGGAGGGTGCGGGGGGAGGTTGCTGCGTGGAAGAGAGAGAAATATTAATTTCGATGTACAAAAAGTGTGCAGTCATCTCCTTTCCATCCATCCCCTTCCCTTCAAAGGGGGTTTCTAGGTCTAGCAAAAAGATGTGGGTAAGTAGAAGAGAGTAAAAAGATGAAAAGAAATTTTTTCTTTTTTGGGTGAACAGTTCTCTGGATGGGAAAAGAGCCAAACATTCCGGTGGTAAAAAAGGAGAAGAAGAAGGTCGTCTCTTTTGAAGGGGATGGCCTGTGACCCTCCTCTCCACTCATATCCACACAAAGAATTCAAGGAACACCACTTACAGTAAATATTCGCCATAATGACGGGTGTACAGTCGCGTAGTCTAGCTTTGAACGCGCCCTGTTCTCCGCGTTGCTTTAGAGCTTTAGAGCTGCTTAGAGTGTGCGCTTGGGTGTCAAATGATAGCCCTTGAAATCTAATATTTTTTGGTACGAAGGATAGAAATGCATAGGTAAAAAATTTACTATTTAAATGTATAGTTTACATTATTTTTTTTTTGAACTTTTCCCTTTCCACTCACCTAACAAGCGTGTCGATTTGTTCACTCGTGAAAACTTCGCGTTTTCGCGTCGTTCGCGAGCTCGATGAGGGATGAGGCTAAATTTAACAGGATAAACAAATCATTTTTTTTGCTACATTTTGTTTTAGGGGTAGCTTTTTTGCATTTTTTACTGCATTTTTACTGCATTTTTTAAGGTTTACTGCATATTTTTGCATATTTATAAAGGAAAATCGAGATTTTAAATGTGAATGCATAGAATTTACTCTAATAGTAAGACAAAAAAAACCCTGATTTCAACAGAAAGACCTCTAACACAGAAAGGCGACAAAAAACAGTTACAGTTACACAATTTTTTCATTGCTATAAGATAAAATCCAATTGAATTGTAAAAATAAGAAATCTAATCTATATGTCGTAGCCGTTTACGAAATTCAGCCGTTAACGAATCATTCGTGAACAGCTAGCCGATTACGAATGAAATTTTTCGCTAGCCGATTGCGAATCATTCGTTAGCGGCTAGCCGACTACGAATTATTCGTTAGCGGATGAATTTCGTAAACGGATACGACATATATATCTTATTTCTATTAAAACTAACCGTCCATTCATCGGTCTCTTCGGGTATTGGCTCCATTGTTTTATCCTTAAAAGATGGGAGGGTCCTCCTTTTCTGATTTTCTTTCGATTTTCTTTCGATTTTGGAGTCCCTCCACTCGTTCAAAATTAACTTTAGCCTTTCATCAAAATTTACATAGAAATCACCGTCTTGTCGCTGAAAATTGATTGGTTTATTTAAGAAATTTGACTTCATAAAATCAACAAAAAAAAACACGGTAAAGAACAAGGGATATAAGGGAAGGCTACTAGGGATTTATATGAAGATGTGAAAAGAAAAAAAATCTATAATTGTAAAGCTTTGATGTGAAAGGCGATTTCTCTCTTGATTTCCTCTCAAAATATCCCTTCCCGATTTCCCCTTTTACATCAAAAATTTCATCGTTGATCCCCCATTTCGATATGACAGTTACAATACAATCATCATCCAGTTTTTCCTCTTTTTCACCAAAATTCTCAACAATATTTCTATAATATGGATAAAAATACAGAAAAAAAAGTCTTTTAAAAACATTTTTGAATAGTAATTGATTAAGTCGAAAAGGACAATCAGTAAATCGAAAGAAAATGATCGGTGAATCGTTCAAAATCAAGAATTTTTGGCTTTATTTTACAATGAAAATCAACATTTTGAGCAAGAAAAATTCGTGAGAATGGACTTTGAGTTGAAAACATTTTCAGGGTGTGTGCATGGGGAGTCCGACCATTCAACACCCATAAAATGCACTCGATCTTCCAACTACTCCCCCTAAACTCTTTCCCCCATTCAATCGACAGCTGTGCGCAACTCCGTCAAAAAAATTTGCAGTGCTGAAAAAAGTCGTAAAAAAACAACAAATTGGGATTCATTTAGTTCTCTAATCCATTGACTGGAGTACAAGAATTTCATTGAGAATTGATAGAAAACTATTTGACAAGTTCGAATTGGGCATTTGCCAAGAAATTTTTGCGAAAAAAAAATTGAAACAAAAACGAATTACAATTGATTTTCTAGTTAAAAGCTTTTGATTTTCTAGTTAAAAGCTATCTTTTGGCTTAAATCTAAAGCTAAAAGAAAGCTAAAATCGTTTAAGACAAAAATGCGCCAAAGCTTTTCAAAAGTTGTAACAAAAAGAAATTTAGAGTTCATTCAATACCGGGTTCAACTTAGAGCATAATAATATATTTTTTTCTATTGAAAAAGCTCTCAAAAATTTAAGAAAAGGGTGTTGGGGCTCAAGGTGAAGTGTTGAGGACCTCTCCCCGTGCCCCTTCCCCTTCCCTTCCCCTCCCCCTTCCCCTTCCCTCCCCCTTCCCCTTCCCTCTCCCTTCCCCTTCCCTCCCCCTTCCCCATCAAAAGATTTCCCTCAGCAGGCCAAGCAACAAAAAATAAATATTTACCGAATCAGACCGAGCAAAGCATAGAGAGAAGCTGAAGGAAATGAGGAATTACCCCTCACCCGTCTTGACTCATTTTCTCAATCAGTTCTGCCAGACTTTGATTTGAGTCTCGGGAAATGATATCAAATAAATAGAGAGGTAAAACTGAGATGGATCATAGCCAAATGTATAGCCATTAATAAGATTTAAGAACTAGAGATCATGCACAGAAAGTATTCTAAAGTAATCTGTTAATTATGGGCTTGCTGGATTTGCCTTAGCTTTCTGGGTGTAATATCTTGTTTGGCCTCATATCGACTATCAAAAATTTGATTATAACATCTCTGATTACAGTTAACGGTACTATGCGATCATTTTCTGAGCATTTTACATAACTTTTAACCCTTTTAAAGTATGGTAGACAGTTTGAAAGATATCCAGGCCGAGTTTTAGAAAAGAATAAGCTACATAGAAAAAAGTAAATGATTCAAAGCCAGATTCAGAGTACGGTTTCCGAATACAGATACTGACTATAAGTCTAACTGAGTCTATAGGCTGTAAAGTGGAGCTGTACTGGAAACTCTGGTGAACATTATATTCAGAGAAGAACCGAGGAAAAACAATGGCAACAAAAAGTCGACACTGAATGAAATCGTGTAAATCAAACGTGTAATATGTGCAAAAAGAGATGATGCCAGGAATCGACATTCGATTGGATGCCCCCTTGTCCCCTCTTTTCTTCCTTTTCTTGTCCTTTTTGCCAATTTTCCCCTTTTTATGCTCGCTCAGCTGGATGGGGTGTCTATGTGAAATTCAAAACCATCTCACCACACTTTCTTTTTCTTCTTTCATTCGCTTTCACTTTCAAGCGACCCGACCCTTATCGAGACTTTCAACCAACACGCCAAACCACCAATAATAGTACTAAATTAGCCGGAGAAGTCCTATTTGGAGTTGAATTAGATATGAGCATTAGATTTGATCATCAGCTGATAGCAAACCTGTATTCAGGGTTTTTTTTATCTTTGGGAGAAATGTTAAAACTAGGTGCAGAGAACAGATCTAAGAAGAAAAGTAAGAAAAGAAAAGGTTTTCATTGATTTATATGCAAATTTGAATTTTAAGAAAAGAAAACGAGAGTTTAAGGAGCAAGATAAGTTAAGCAGGGAGATAAGCAAGACAAGGAAGATAAGTAAGAAAAAAAAGCAAGTTTCTTAAGCTTTATACCAGAAGATCAATAACTGAATAACCAAAAAAAGTGATTGGCGGGAAATTTCCGCTCTATTCTTCAGAACAAAAACCCTTTGAAGAAAAGTCGATCGGTTCTTGACTTGCTTCGAACGGTTGATAAGAACTAGAGATGATGTACAGAAAGTATCCTAAAGTAATCTGTTAAAGATCTGCCTTAGCTTTCTGACGTAATCTTGTTTGGCTTGATATCAACTATCAAATTAATATCAAAAATTTGATTTTAGAAGGAAGTGAATAAAGTGAATAACAGGAAAACGTTGCCCAGTCGGCTTAGTGTTAGTGATAATGAAAGTAATGAGCTTTCCAAATTAAGATAAAGAAAGATAGTAAGCTTTTTAGTAATTAAAAATCTATAGCCAAAGCTAGGCTTATTGCGAATGATGGATGAAGATAGGTGTTTTTGTGGGTAGGGCCTAGCAATCACATTGTGCTTTCCTTTCACTCATTTGTTGTCTCTGCGCCTGTCCAAAGGGGAAAAAGGATGAGAGGAAGCTGTTGTGGGAAAAAAAAAAAAAACAAAAAATGAGAAGAATGAGTGGGAAGAGTGATCAGAGAGAGAGAAGATGGGAAACCAGGGAAAGATTGTGGACATTCATTTATCTCTTTCTTAGTCCGATCACTCATTGAACAGATCTTCTTCTGGGTCGTTTGGGTCAAAAAAAGAAAAAAAAGAAATCCGGAAAGTTTACCCGAAAAAGTTTTACAATCGAATAACTTCTAGATGGGAATTAAAAGTAGGATTTGGAGAGAAGCAGGGTTGATCTAGGTCCTGATGTTTGCAAGGCAAGGTCTGGCTTCTGAATTGACCCTATCTTACGCAGAAAAATCACTTTTCTCAACAATATTTCTATAATTGGAGAGAAGCAGGGTTGATCTAGGTCCTAATGTTTGTAAGGCAAGGTCTGGCTTCTGAATTGAGCCTATCTTACGCAGAAAAATCACTTTTGAAACTAGAATTACTATTAGAAATGAAAAAAAAGGCTGCAATAAGCTTAAGATTTTCTTCAAAGAAAGCCTTCTATTATAGATAACTTTGGCTTTCTGTATCTTGATAAATTACAAATATTGCACAGTATCCACGCTTGTTCTATAGCTTGCAGAAGCTGGAAATTCTCTAAAACTGTGGTACAAGATTCATCAAAGCTTTGAGAAAGTTTTCGAGACATATAAAATGGATAAAGTTCAGTAGGCTAAAGAAATGAGGAGAGATTAAGCTGAAAATTTGTATATGGGGGTTTTCAGGTACGCGGAATCCGAATCTAGCATTAATTTTTGCTACAGTAATCCCCAAGTACTCGAAATTGGCCATTTTGAGGAGTACTCAACTTCGACATTGAAAAACTTTCCCATTTGACCGATTTGGATGCTTTTGATCTCAAAAGTTGCATAGCCTCTAATAAAAAATGAAGAGAGATTGTAAAAATGTTGAAAACTAATAAAGTTATTAATTTTCTTGTGGAAAAACATTCCTGTCGTGTGTCAAAAGGCGCGCGCTTATGCAAAACAATGAAATTTTCATGTTTACGTAATCGCGCAGCTTTTGGCACAGCTTTTAAGTATAGAAGGCAGAAACGGGCCTCGATTTTAGTCTTTTTATCAATTTCAGTTTAATTACCAAAGTTTTTGACTGGATTGGCAGTAACCATGGTTCATAATTGATTTTTAACAATGGATTCAGATTTACTAACCTCGAAAACTCCCAAGTACAAATTTTTGTGTTCATCCGACGCTAAAATCCGACGTTCTAGTTTCAGAATGGAATTGTCACCGAAAAACACCGAAAAATGGAATTGTCGCGGTTTTTTTGAGCTACTAAATAATCCCCAAACGTATTCAACAACAAGTTTCAAATATCGTAACTTTAAGGGCCAAACTTTCATTGGAGACAATTCATGAATATCATATAGAATCTTTCAGATAGAAAGCACATAAGCGATTCTCAATTGCTTCCAAATTCGGGATCTTTCTCACCTAATTGAAAATTTCCTCCATTGTCTTTGTGGTGTGAAAGAAAGTTTCTCACCAATTTCCCCCAAAAATCTTCAATCGGTTTCCCAAAAGTCTTTCTTTCACTTGTGGAGAAGATTCGAGCACCGCAATTTCCCACGAAGAGCCCCTATTCTTTTTGGGGGGAATGGTTGCGTAAAAAAGAATGAGGCGTAAATAGAATTCTCAGCCTCGCTTCAATCTTCTTTCGATCATTCTCCCATCCTTTTCTTCCTTTTTCAACAATCCCCAAATCGGGATAACGTTTCTTTTATACCCGCACACCATAAACAATTCCTTTTTTCAACTGGTTGCAAATGAAACTTTACCTCTAGACAGATCAAGATCTTGTCAAGAAACTTATTGTTAGCAAGTAATAATTTCAACAAAAAACTGACCTAATTCAGTTGAATGATAGGTTTAATTTGTGAACTTGTTAATAAAATTGACTAAGATTGATGAATAAGTTATTAGAATAAGAATAAGATTGGTGTAGGAACCACAAGAGCATTTGTCAAATAGATTACAATTTTTGACATCCAGTCTAGATTACATGACGTCTAGATTACAAGGATTTTTAACGTTTTAACGTAAACGTTAACGAAACAAGTCCAGATAGAGTTTTTTAAAATCCTTAAGAAATTCTGGAACAAAAATGGAGCATGCAAAAGATAAAAACAAACTCATAAGAGGCATGGGCTTAAAAACGTTGAAGTAGAGGATGGCACGCCTCGTTTGGAGGCCAACAAGCAGCATAAGTTATGTGAGAAAGGTGGGAACACGTAAGGAAAGAGGAGGAATTCGATCAGAAGAGAAGAGGTAGATGTAAGAGAAAGCGGAGGGGAACTCTCTCTCTACCCGCACCTCTTATTTTCCGTTCTTCTTCTTCTCCAGGCAGACACACAGACACCCGTTGGCCCTCGGCGGCCCCCACCCTTCACCCCTTCATTCCTCTTCCCTTCCACTCAAAGCCCTGTCAAACGCCACTTATTAGTTGTGTTGCACCACCCGCTGCCGCGCACTCTGCCAAATGCATTCTCAACTAAACCCCCACCATTTCAGGGAACCTTTTTGAGAAAAGTTTAAGAATTTTATAAAAAACCTAAGAAATTTACTTGTAAGAAACTTATAGTGAGGCTTATGAACTTTGAACTCTTGCGTGGAAAGTCGAATCTAGTATCAGTCTAACACTCCTGGACCTAAAGCTCTGAACAATTTCTCAAGAAAAATTGCGATACGCGGATCGTGTATGATTTTCGTACACGAGAGCATTTATCAAGCTTTAAAAATCCTCAACCCAGCAAATAATGTACTAGTCACAACTGGTCAACTACCCATTTACCTAACTATTGCATAAACCGCCAGGTCAGGCTAAGCCAGGTCAAGACTCTAGAAAGCAAGTCAAGCTTGGCCAAGCCAGGGACAAACCCGATCCTTGTCTGCTAAATTTATTCGCCCTCTACCCCTCATTTCATTTTCACCATTTGGTGTGAAAAAAAAACAAAATGCATCTATACAAAGAACTTTTCTCGACTTTTCTTGAATGCTGAAAGAAAGGGAGAAATTCCTAATCCCATTCACGAGCAAACGCGTCCCTTCTCTTCTCTTCTCTTCCACCACCAAAACATAAACAAAAATTTTGTCGCTTCTGCTATGATACGTATATTTTCACACAAAAATGAAGTTTCATTTGGAAGTGAAAGAAGGCTCTAAGGCATCCCCTCAAGGCTCTAATTGTGAGGAGTAATGGCGCTGGTCATAAGTCATTGGTCAGCTACCACTTCTTTAAGGGGAAATTGGGGAGACACCCCCAATTCAAAGCCAATCATTGGTCTCAAGAGGCGAGAAAAGAAAGTAAAATCCATTAGGAGAAAAGGAGAAGGGTGTCTCTTCATTTCCCTCAATGACATGAAAAGGGACGCATCTTAGCTACCCATTGGTCTTTCCCGAATATGAAAGTACAGGGTGATCCCTAAGCTGTTATGAAATGTCCAGGGACAGACTAGGAAAATCGGCAAAATGTGTAAAATGCTGTAGATCTTAAAATCTATACAGGTGATTCATAGCTAACTTCTGACTGGAGTTGGGCAGCCTTGCGTGCCAAGTTAGTCAGAAATCAGCTGAACATGGATTTGACTTAACCTTGCCCTGATCACAAAGATCGCTGACTGTCAGCTACTTCGTAGAGATTGTATCGATCAAGTATTGTACAACAAATTTAAACAATAACTACCAAAATGCCAATTTTTAGATCATTGGTGCCCTTTGTGGGTGGTTGAATTGCAAATGTTGGGCAAGCAATTGACCGTGGATGATGAAGAAAAGGAAAAGGAAGAAAAAGAAGAAAAGAGAAGTGGGTACTTACACGGAAAGAAGTGGTAGAAGGGAATGTTCTTGGGGAGGGGTGTCTCTGTGTTGGTCTCTCTTCAAATGGACGACGAGCACTCTTCATTAGTTAGCACTTGCCCCCTTTTCCATCCCCTTCTCACTCTCTATAGAGTTCAATTCTTTGGTGTGGACTCGCCGCCCGCTTTTTGACTGACACAATCCACCATTTCATTAGGATGCTCGATCTTTTCGCTTTCCCCGCCACCCACAATTAGTTCTTCTGGTTTGTTCAGCAAGACCAAAAGTTTCAATGCAAATCAAAGGAGAACTTTGTACACTTTGAGGCTCATATCTGCAGTTGTTAGATTTAAAACTCAATTCTTCTGATTAAAAGTGATAGCATATCTTTTGGAGGACTTACGATAGATAATCCTGGTAGCTTCAGCTTGCTTGACTTGGGAAAAGCTTGGCTTACTGTAGAAATGTTAAATTCAAATATGCTATAATGCAGCAAATCTTTTAAATAGTACATGGGGCAATTGATGCAAAAAGTTTTCGTTTAATGCTTGAAAATTGAATGTCAAATCGATTGTAAAGAGAAAAAACATCCAGGAAAAAACAAGAATTCTACTCGTGGTCGTTGAGAATTGAAAACACTGAAACACAACATAAATCGAGTGAATGAATGAAAAAGTTTTGCAGAGAGAAGTGAAAAGTCTCCTTCTTTGGCAGGGCACAACCCCCGAAGGACATCTGCAGAAATGGGTCCCCGGCCACCACTTGGCATCGAGCTGTCGCTAAATGGCACTTTTTCCGGGTGAGGAGGGGCAATCTCTGCCTTCACTCTCGCAACAAAAAAGTAAAGCCACACACAAAAAATGATTGACTACTGCTGACTTGAATAGCCCGAAAAACAAAAAAAAACAAACAAAGTAGAGAAAAGATTTCATTGCTGACTAGTTCCAAAAGTTTACAAAACTGAAAGTTTTTTTTTACGAAAGCTTACGAAACTTTTTACATTTAACTCAACTACTGAAGAATTTGCATTTAACTTCTTACGGCTTAAGACCAGTTCAGTACTCTTTTCCGTAGTATTCCTAGCTTAATCTTTGAAGTCTTTGAAGTGAAATTTTCAAGTACTTACCGTAATACTTGGAACAAAACGAAAAGAAAATAGACTATGTGACAATATAGTGACGCGTTCCATTACAGGCATTACAGGCATTACAGTAACAATCATTAAAAAGTTAATTTCTACTAAGAAACTACGGGAACAAAGGTTTTCATAATTTGCATTCATAAGTGTTTGCTGAAAGTGGCAGTGGACAAATGCGACCTTTTTTTTGCGCACCCGGACATTTGCGCACCTTTTTTTCCACTTAAATTATTTTTCGCGTTTTAAAAAAGCTCTAAAAGCTAATATTAACCAATTTCTATTCCAAAAGTTATTTTTCTAGGTAATTTGAGGGTGTCGAATTCAAATTTTGACATAACAGAGCGTGTGGAACCAATTTGAAAGACAAAACGGCTAGGTCAAATTACAGAAAATTGTTGATTTTTCTCTTTGTATAAATCCGTCCGTTTGTTTCCACAAGCTCTGATATGTCAAAATTTCGATTCTACGCCCTCAAATTACCTAGAAAAATAACTTTTGGAATAGAAATTGGTTAAATTTTAAAAAATTAGCTTTTTAAAGTTTTTATAACCCGGAAAAGTCGGCTGCCCAGCGCTTTGTGGGAAAAATGTGGGCGCCCTTTCGGCCGCCCAAAAAAAGGTCGCATTTGTCCCACTCCCGCAGGTTACCATAAAAGTTAATCCGGATCTTTATATATTTCGGGCAATCCCACAAAACTTAAAGTATTCAGCTAATCAATTAAACATTTAATTGGCAAAAAGGCTTGGTTTTATAGTAGTTTTACTCCATCGCGATTGTTTTAAAGATATTCAGTTAAGAAACTGAACCCAATGGAAGCTAATCAAATGCATACACGTGAAAATTTTTAGCTGATTAACTGAATATCTCCAAAAACATGACGCTTCGCGGGGTATTTAAATGCCAGCCGGTTCAAAAAATTACAGGGTGTCTCAAAAATTTCTTTAATTTTTGTGGCCTTTTGGGCACCTGCCCCCTGACTTTTTGCAACCCTTTTTTTTTTTTACTTTTTTCTTTTCCAAGGAAACGCTGAGCAATAAAGTGTAAGAATAAAATTTATAGTGATCCTAATAGTGTTTATTATGCACCATGATGCTAGTAAAAAGTTTTAATTTTTGGCAAAAATCTCATGGTGGTGACCGTGGTATTCAAAAAAAAAAAAAAAAATTTTTTGAAAAGGGGTCTTTTTTGAGACACCCTGTAAACTCGCATTTTTCTTACAAACTACGTACATTAAGTGTCATAGAAAACTGATTTGAGAAATACAATTTTTATGGTACCCTGCTCCTTTAAGATCCAATAAGTGCTAACAATTCGTCTTCTTTGCCTAATTTTAGTTGCTAGAATAAAATTTATGCAGATTTCGAGGTTGAAATGATAGATGTGCTGTGTTGGTTTATAGCTATGGGTGGAGGGATACCCGAGATTCCCCCAGGGCAAAAATGAATCATTCTCACATGAAAGCTTTCTCTTCTCGTCCAACATCTCTTCTCAAAGATCTATTCACACAGAGAGAGAGAGAGAGTTTCCCCTTCAAATTCGGTAAGAGTGTGAAGGAAAGTAAGCAGCAACATGAAGTACTCTCGTCGAGAAAAGAAACCAATTCAATTTAGGTGCAAAGAAGAACGCTGACGGAAGGAATTTCTTGGCATTTTCACCAAAAAATGAACAGTTTCTTTGCAGAATTTTAAGAATTTTAGATTTTGACCAACCCCGAAGAGTCAGTCCTAGTGCAGAATAGAAAGGATTTTGGTAGAAAATTACCTGACGATACTAGAATATTCAGTTCACACTAGTTTCTAATGTAAATGCAAAGCTGTATTCTAAAAGATGAGTAGTTGATAAATTTCCAAAAAGTAAAACATGAATGAAATTGTCAAAAATCTTCTTGACCTATAATGAGGTCCAATAGCAAATGACCGTCTGGTGTGTGCCTTGTCTTTACCTAAGAGAGCCCCAGCCTTTCCTTCCTTTTTCAACCCAAAGAGTCTCTATCCATCAAGAATTAACCATCTGTGCAAAATGGGAAAATGAGAAAATCCCCGATATGCTAATTAGATGTCCACCATTTCCTCAAGCATCGTTTATTACAAAAAATAAAACATGAACAAAGTAAAACTAACAAAAACAATCAACAAAATCTAAAACAACAATTAAACTAGATATTTCGTTGGTTTAGAAAGTAAATCCTCAGGAATATCTCGAATCAACGAATTTTTGTGTATTCGAGTCAGTAGATTTTTCAACTAAAAAAGGATAGGTAGATTTGAACTTTTCAAAACTTATACCTCATCAATATCACCGTTTTTAGCAGACGCGAGCACCACTCCATCGAAAGTCAAAGGGAGCTTCGGTTGTAAATCCTTTGGTAAATCTTTCCACCAATTTGTCTCTCGTAATGTATCCCGAAGTCGATGTGCACCCTGAAAAGAAACAATGTTTTAGATAAACAGACCCAACAAACCTCAATATCTTTTGCAATATCCAACTTATTTACAAACACCACCGCCGGTTTCCTCGTTATTCGCTTATCGTAACTTTCAAGCTCAATGTTGAGGAGGGCAATCGTTTCAAGAGCATTCCTAAAAATTAAAAATTAAAATAGAGTATTATTAATACCTGAATGGTTCTTCTAGAGAATTCTTCAATTGAAATCCATTTACGTCGATAACCAGGAGCAGTATCCCACAGTATTCGAGATGTTTCAAAAACTGATATCCCTTTCCGCGATTTTGCGAAGCACCCTCGATTAGCCCTAAAAGTTTGATTACTAAATTTTATTTAGAGAAAAATACCTGGCAAATCTGCTAATGTCAATGTGAAAGGCTCCTCTTCCTCAGGAATGACCTTATTTGGACTCCAAAAACCAATCTAAAATTAAG